>JAQBSW010000382.1:0-213785 GCA_029291075.1 Eudiplozoon nipponicum
TATATCAAACAGATCTTCAGCATGAACACGAAATTCGCAGACTAAAATATATCATCGGCATAACGGTTGCAAACTTTAGCTCCCTCACTATCTCGGAATCCTGCGTTCCAGTATGCACTGTAATTATCGGCTATTATCGAGTCCATCCATAGACCATCTCTGTGCTTTTATACTTGGTCATTGAAAATGAACTGAATCTATAACAACGCGAATAAATTAATCTTCTTAACTACGTATCACTTAATTTCAAATGTCTGAATTTCTCCTGAACAAACTGACGCACTAACTTAATTGTTTCATCCAATGGGGCATCATTCAATAATGAGCTAACATTTAAAATACGCGTAAAGCTTTTTAAAGTTCAACTTGTCTTCCTCTTCAATACGTTATAATGAACATTTAAAACGATACTCTTCTGAATGGTTTCATACCGAGTTACCCAATTTAGCCAAAAATTTGACTAATTAATGCTTTAGCGTGTTTGGCACTATATTCATCGTAAATTTTTCTATGAATTTCTAAGAAAGCTTACAAAACTAATATTTCTCTTACAAATGAGTAGGATTGCATGTGAGACCAAATTGTTCAAACTGCTAACAGTGTTAGAATTGTAGTCTCGTTTGAACGAATAATATATTGATGTTGTATCTTGATCTTACTTTCTTCACTCAGAGGTCAAATACGGAAATTAATTTTGGCATATAATTCGCTGATGTCTGTTTGAAATAACGTTTTGATCATGATATAAACACCTTACCTTTTATGTACATACATTTGTCAGTAAAAACTAAGTATTGCATAGTGTGGAAAAGGCAATTCATCCTAGAGACCGGTTTCGTCCTTGTTAGCAATTTACCACGTACTGGCCGGAATTTGCCGCGGACAGGGCTCGAAACTATGCTCGTCTGCTTCGCAATCTGTTTTTTTAACCACACAGAAATACCCTGCCGGACATTACACACAATTTTCACTTATATACTAACTAATATAACAAGGTTAGTATTTTTTCCTTTAGGTTGATCTCATTCGGCATCCATTTAGACACAAAGTACCAACCATTCATCCCCAGTCCCTCATTATGGAACAGACATCATACAACATGGTGAAGTCTTATTGAAATGAAAATTTATATAATTAAGCGAACATTGGTTGCACGGTCGTAATAACAATTACTATAATCAAGGTTGCTTAATGAAGTCCAAATAAGGACGAAACTGGTCTACTGGATGAATTGCCTTTTCTACACTATACAATTCTTAGTTTATACTGACAAATGTATGTACATAATGTGTCAGGTGTTTATATCAAGATCGCAACCTTGATTATAGTAATTTTTATCACCGCCCGCGCAACCAATGTTCGTTTAACCTTTTGATCATTTGGTATATTGAAAATACATAAGTTCATATATAGTAGTGCATCACAAGGATATGTCATTTTCGCCTTTAGCTCACGATTAATTAGCAGTGCTTAGGTATTTTCCACATATATATTCAAAATGCTGCAATCGATGGAGACCTTATTACTTAATTTTTGTGTATTCCTTTTCAATTTAAAAACCGGTTAGCAGCTTGCAAACCTTTATTTGAAAATTACGCAAGATCTGGAAATTGACAATAGGTATAGCAAAGATGTCATCTCTACTCGTCAAACTGAAAATGACCACAAATTCCATATAACTTACTTGCAAGATTCTATTTTGGTATGTTAAAATACGTGTGCACTAATGTTTTGTCTGTGTTTAAGCTCATTTTCGCTTTAACTTATGGACATTTTGAGATGGGTCTTAAACTTAAACTACACAAATATTCTTTTTTTATAATTTTGTTCATATCATTTAGTCAAATATCCAAACTTTAGATTTATCTTATTACCTTAACTTTAATTTACAGCTTTTTGATTTGGGTTATTAGATAGGATTAGAGAAGACCTGAATAAATAAAGAGATACGTCATTGGTTGAAATAAGATTTGACAAGTTAATCTTATAATTTTTTTGCATTCGGTTAATTAATATGTAGCTAAATATTGACTACATTGTTGTTCTATTAAACGGTGTGCAATCTATTTCTCCTATCTCAGATTCCAATCGGCCATATCGTTTGACGTCTCCATGGTTGATACACAAAAGGGACAAATGGGCAGACAAAAATCCTCTGAAATATGAAAATCTATTTCACATGTATGCAACCACGGCGGTGTGGCAAATTTACGAGAGCAAAGCCTACAACGGTAGTACGCCTTTAGAGCAATAGTTTATTTTTCCAGATTCAACAAGCCGCTAAATATCTCTACCTGCATGTTTGCTATGAAAGAAATTCCGCTTAGTTTATGGTGAATGGCAAACTAAACAATTATTTGGATATTTCCTGTTTATCTCAACTGAGTAAATTGGCTGAAACTTCATGCAGACATCCTTCAATTTTATAAATGATTTTTGCAATAAATAATATCTACTCGTATATTTTATCTGGTTTTAGCTAATCAAAATTGCTTATTTAACATGAGATATTGATTTACATTTTTATACATCTATAAAATATACATTGATAAAAACATATCTTTGAGTACTTATTGGTCAAAGTGTGGAAAAATCATTACTGTTTAATTTTGAGAATGTTGCACTCTTATTAATTGAGTGTATAACGTTGCACTGCTGATATGCAAAATGGCAATCCTTTATGGCATATGACTTATAGCTAACTGGACAATTTCGATTCGTTTATTAAAAATTCCAATATCACAAAGATTTTATATGTTAAATCTTTTCATTAAGATAGTGCTGTAAAAATAAAGACAAATTGGATTTTATGTTACTCTGTCTGCAAGTAAACGAATAATGATTATAAAATAAATGTATTTATCTACGCTTGAGGTGCCTAGTTAAATCTTAAAATGCGAATATTTGACATATACGAATGTATGTACAAGTGATATATTGAATAAAAGTAATATGATATATATATATATATATATATATATGGAGAGTAGTATAAGTTAGATGATTAACTTAACTAGATTATCAGGGATTCATATTAATTCTTCTAGAATAAATTGTAATTCGGTCAAATTTTTAAAGTATCATATAGTAGCATAACGCCTCATTTCATAAAATATATTTTATTTATAAAATTGACTTGACGTTCTAAGCTTAAAAAATGTTTGTGAGAAGATAATTAGTGTTTAGTTAATAATAATCTGAATTATTTCGTGCAAAAATTATAACGGTATTAGCCTTGTGTGTCTTTGCATAACTCGTTGCGTTTGCATCCATCCTAACCTATTTAATGATCTGTTTCCCTTGAATGCCTAGCTAGAATTGATCTTTGAATTTGTCCGTATTTGTAAGCCGTTTTGTGTTCCCCTCTAGGGAAACTTTATCGGGCGCATGTTTTCGCCTATATAACTTAGCTGGCAATCTTTGCAAGGTTTCGAATATACTACTTATATATTGAGGGGATTCTATTTTTTCTTATTGGTTAGGTAGTTTATTGACTATAATAAGCGATTGTCTTAAAATTGTTTTGATATTGTTTTTAGCTGCTTTTCAAGTTCTGTTTCCTTCATTACCTGGCTTATTATATCATCTTTAAATCTCAGCAACATCTCATTCATTAGTCTCTTTATTATAATTGTCGGATAGCCGTTTATTTTGAATATTTCCTTTAATCTCATCAATTTCTTATCTCTATATTTCAAATCCACTATTCTAGGACTCCTTAATATCATGGATTTAAGAATGCCAATTTTTATTCCATATGGGTGGTTTGACAAAAATTCCATAGTAAGTTTTTTTCCTAAAAATATCTCTTTCTAATCTGGGTCTATTCCGCTTTATTTTCAAATACAGAAATGGTAATTCACCATTATTCTCTTTTTCTAATGTAAAATTTAATTCACCTTGCTGGTCAGCTAACTCGAGAAATATATTTAACTCATTATCACCATGATTCAAAATTAGAAGCATGTCGTCCAGGAAACTTACACACAAGTTTGGATATAGAGGAGATTTTAACGACAGATTTTTTCATAATAGTGCATAAAAATATTAGCGACCGGGACTGATAATCGTTCTCCCATAGTGACACATTTAACTTATTTATAAAATTCCTTTCTGAACGTAAAGTAGGTGGAGGACATGCAAATATTTAACATTTCTATAATACATCTTAACGTCATTTTACTACCTTCTATTATCTTTGGAAACTCTGTTAGACAACGCTTCACTCGTTCTAATGCTACTTGCACAGGGAGATTAGTATACATCGATACAACATCCAGGTTTGCCATTCCATCACTTTCGAGCATAATGAAAATACAATGATACGCCTTCTTTAAAGTATAATATAAAAAAATAAGTATTGTTTCTAATTTTGTTGCATAGAAATTTAGGCAATCTATATGTTGGTAAGGTTTGTTCATTTTAAATTAGTCTAAGTGGATTACCTTGCTTATGAATCTTCACTAAACCATAAATTCTCGGAGGGACTGTATCACATTTTATTAATGAATTCCCAAATCCTGAATTTAATTCATCCGACTCAAACATTCTATTGATTATATACTTAACCTCTCCTTGCAACTTATCCGTTGAGTCTTTATTTATTTTATTATAAACATCGACATTATTTATTTTCCAATACACTTTAACCTTATAATCTGATTGGTTCCTTAATACTGTTGCGCCACCTTTATTGTTGTTTAATAAATTCGCTCTTGAGCATTTCAATTCACAATTCGGCTCGCATCTTTCCTCTTTATGCTCTAACACCACTTTGGACACATCTAATACAAACCTAGTTTTATATTTGTCAGAGAGGATCTGGGCAGTCTTTACTGTTTCTGTAATTATCTCATTTTCATCTCATACTTAAGAATATTTCCTACTCTATCCAACTCGAATGACAATTTAAAGCTAAAAAATTTCTATATAACAATAAATTGTAATCATTTATTACGGATGAGGTATGTTCCACTTGTCCGATAATCGGAATCTTCTTCATTTTGTACTGATTCTTAGGTGTGACGACTGTGGCATCATATTTGCCTGAATATATCTTTTGATTTTTTGCGCAGTTCGAGCTTCATATGTTGAATCTCCGCCATTCACATTCGCGGATTGTTGCTTTGCACCATAAGTTTCGCAAAGATCCGATTGATCCCCATTTCCAAGACGCATCGAATTTGTCTTCTTATTGGCTGAGTTCGGATTCATTCATTTCTTCCGAAGTCTTCAACATCGATCATAATACTCCCTGGAAATGGGTTGCGATCCAATCTTCGTTGACTGCCGACGCTTGATATGTCATTTACAAAATCATCATCAGGCCTCTCATAACACACACACAAACATAAATATTATATATATATATATATATATCGAGACTACTAAACATCACTTTACAATCTTTCATTTATATACATCTCGGATTTTAATTTGATTATTTGGGTGGAAACAAATCTGACTCTGCATTATTTCTCTTTATTGTTTGGGATTATTAGATAGTGTGCATGCGCATGTATGTGTCGGTGTGCCTATTTGCATGTAAAGTTCTTTCTGATTGCATTACGAAGTGATGTCTGAGATCTGGTCATTCTTGTATTGATGGATTTAAAGTTAACCAACTTTTCGCATTGTTGGCTATTACGTGTATGAATGTTATTTTCCCGAGTGTAGTCTTTTGTTTCTCTTTGTTCCTCAATTTTGTTTTGTCTAAATGGTAACAGCGCATGTGCGGATCGCAGTGTTGAATGTTCATATTGTTTCAAACGTTCTGTCTCCGTATTTGCAGCTATTCCCCCTTTTACTTTGTTACCAATTTGATCGAATTTTTTTTTTAATCTGGTCGAAGAGGTGTTTGGACTTGTCTGGATGCTAGTAAATTGTTGTTGGGTTTGTTATTCGTTGGCAGTTGATTAGAATATTATATTGGTGAAACTTCTGAATATTTAGGCCAGTTGTTTGTTGTTTTATATAAAGGGCTTTATAAATATATAGTAATTATTTTTGATTTTGCTTTGTGTAGAATTGATAATTTTTTCAAATTGGCTGGGTGCCCTATTTCCAATACATGATTGAAAATAGCTGATTTTGTGAACATTTATTAAGGATGAGGTATGTTCCACTTGTCTGATAATCTGAATCTTCTTCATTTTGTACTGATTCATAGGTGGCATCATATTTGCCTGAATATATCTTTTGAATGTTTGCGAAGTTCGAGCTTCATATGTTGAATCTCCGCCATTTGCGTTCGCGGATTGTTGCTTTGCACCATAAGTTTCGCAAAGATCCGATTGATCCCCATTTCCAAGACGCATCGAATTTGTCTTCTTATTGGCTGAGTTCGGATTCATTCATTTCTTCCGAAGGCTTCAACATCGATCATAATACTCACTGGAAATGGGTTACGATCCAATCTTCGTTGACTGGCGGCGCTTGATATGTCATTTCCAAAATCATCATCAGGCCTCTAGTCACACACACACATCCACACGCACACACACAAATATATATACCGAGATTACTAAACTTTACAATCTTTCATTTATATTAATCCTGGGTTATATTTGATTATTTGGGTGGCAACAAATCTGACTCTGTTTTACTTCTATTTATTGTTTGGGCTGATTAGTAAGTGTATATTCGTATGTGTCTGTGTGTGTTTCTGTTTACACGTGAAGATCTTTCTCACTGTATTGCGAAATTATGTCTGAGATAAGGTCATTTTTGTATTGGACAATTTTGATTCGTTCATTAAAAATTCCAATATCATAAATTTTGTATATGTTAAATCCTTTCATTAGGCATTAGTAAGTGCTGTAAACACCTAGAGAAATTAGGATTCGACGTTATTCTTTCTGCAAGTAAACGAATTATGATTATAAAATAAATGTATTTAACTAAGCTTGAGGGGGCTAATTAAATCTTAAAATGCGAGCATTTGACATATACGAATGTAGGTACAAGTGATATATTGAATAAAAGTAATATGATATATGTATATATATATATATATATATATATATATATATATATATATATGTCTGTCACGCGTACGAATGTTTTATGCCGCAGTTTCGTCTTCCTTTTCGCCTTTTTTCTCAATTTTGCTCTGTCCCCTTGGTAACAGCGCAGGGTGTGCGGATTGCAGTGTTGAATGCTCGTACTTTATTTTGAAATTTCTGTCGCCGTTAACAATGGTTGTGATACCGTATTTGCAGCTATTTTTCCTCTTCACTTTGTCACAAATCCTATCAAATGTTTTTTGAATCTGCAAGTATTTATTAGGTGTTGCGAACCTAGTAACAAATTAGTTCAGTTGTGACCAGAAGGATAAACCAAAAGCAACATGAACGAAAAGTATAATCCCATGCAAATTCGTTTCGTGCTTACAGGCGACTCATCAGTAGGAGCCGGTATTACGCCCTTTAACCACTACATATTTGGGTGAAGAATGTCGGATAATAGGACGGTACAATCTCCTAGTCAAATGTGTAAACCTGCAATAGTGAAGCTAACATCATATAGTCTACGACAATGCGACTTCAACGCTAACTCACACTAAATAATATATATACCGCGTCTGTAAAGGATACTAACACTATGGCTATTGTGTTAGTAACCGATACCAACATTATTGTACCGAAAAGGTACGTGGTACTAACACTATGGTTTCCGAGTCGGTACATGTTTCCAACATGATGGATATCAATTTATGCTATAGTTCACCGAAATTGAGAATTTCAACAATTTCTGAACACCTGTTACTCCAGTAAATCCATTCACTCTGGCCTTGATCGATATCTGTTATCACATTTCGCGGTAAGCATGACATCATTCAATTCAATATATAACAGTTAAATACTGTTTGTTGCGTAGAACTAATATATATATATATATATATATATATATATATATATATATATATATATGCAAGTATGTATTAAGTGTTGCGAACGTAGTAACAAATTAGTTCAGTTTCTCTAAATCGCTAATCAATGTATTCATTATGTTAAAAGTCAGTTCATGTTTAAGAGATCTACCTTTATCATTTAAATGAAATGGCAATTTAAATTTAAAACATTTAGGAATTACGCAATGTTTTAAACATATTTTAATGAAACGAATATTTTCCACTTGCCTTACTAATTGTTTATAAAAAAGTGGAAAATATTCGTTTCATTAAAATACGATCTTTGTTACTTTCCTTCTTGCACGCGGATGACTTTAAATGTATAGAGGATTTTACTGATGGCGCACGTAATAAGGAGATAAAAAAGGTTCACATCAGGCATGATAGAAAGTTAGGAAATTTTGGCATCTATAGACAGACTACAGTTAGGACATGTCCTGTTGTAACTAATCGAGTGGTAAACCTCTCTAAAATAAATCTTAGTGAGAAACAGCTGGAAATGCTTAATCGTGGTCTGAATACAGCTATCCAAATTGAGAAATCACCAAAAAATGAGATAATTACTGAGGCTGTTAAAATAGCACAATTCCTCTCAGACAAGGATAAAGTTAGGTTTGAATTAGACGTAGCCGCAGCTGTGCTAACGTACACAGAGGAAAAATATAAACCAAATTATGAAATAAAAAGTCTCAGGAAAGAGTTAATAGCAAACAGTGTAATATGTTTGAAAGCAGACAAAGGAGGAGCGACGGTTCTGATGAGTCAATCTGACTATAATGATAAAATGTATGAACAACTAGACAATATAGAGGTATACACTAAAATTAATAAAGATCCTACGGATAAGCTACAAGGAGAAGTTAAATTATTGGTCAATAATATGATTGCTGAAGGAGAATTAGATCAAGCGCATGGTAACGCTCTCATACAAAGAGATACAGTCGCTCCTGGAGTGTACGGTTTAGTAAAGATACATAAACCAGGCAACCCTTTGAGAATTATTGTTAATGTCCAACACTCTCCAACATATAAAATGTCTAAGTTTCTATGTCATAGAATAAAGAAATATTCGTACTTCTTAGACAATACTTTGATGAATTCATACCATTTGGTTGAGATTGTAGATAAATGTGAGCTTAATGAAAACGATAGATTGGCGAGTTTAGATGTGGTGTCAATGTACACCAATATACCAGTACCTAAAGCACTAGACTATTTTCAGCGTTTCCTGGTTGATCATCCAGTAATATTGGAAGGAAGCAAAATGACGATAAGACACGTCATGGAGATGATGTACGTATGTATGTCCTCCACTTATTTGAAATTTAGGAATGCATTTAATAAGCAGATTAGAAGTGTTCCAATGGGGCAACCACTATCGGTTCCAATAGCTAATATCTTCATGCATTACATGGAGAAAACCCTCTTGGATATAACGCCCCTAAATCCTAAATTGTATGTACGATATTTGGATGATATATTAGTTATTTGGAATCACGGGGAGGATCAACTGATAAATTTCTTAAACATAGCAAATCAGGTGAGCGAGCTTAAATTTACAATTGAAAATGAATCATGTGGCGAATTACCATTTCTGGCTGTCAAGTTAATTAGAAATGGTACAAAACTAGAACGGGATGTTTATAGGAAGGATACTTACTCAGGTATCCTTCTTAATTTCGATTCAAATCATCCATATAGAATGAAAATCGGTATCTTAAAATCGATGATAATAAGAAGCTTAAGATTAACAGATAAAAAACATAGAGAGATTGAATTAGGGAGACTGCGAGAAATATTCAGTGCTAATGGGTATCCTCTAAAGTTAATTGAAGCAACTATAATGAGCGTTATAAGTAAATTTAATCATGACTGGAAGTACGTGAAGTCAAATAAATCAAAAGATGACCGGAGGGTAATGGTTATACCTGACTCTAAACTAAGTAGGAAAATCAAAATGGTAGCATCAAAATACAATATACGTACTATTTTAAAACAGACCCTTACCCTAGGTATTAAACTTCCCAACCAAAAGGAAAAAATAGAACCGTTAGACACATCAGGAGTATATGAAATTCCATGTAACGACTGTAACTTGATGTATGTGGGTGAAACCATGCGCCCAATTAAGGTTAGAAGAGGGGAACATAAAACCGCATGCAAGTATGCCCATGTTAATAGATCAGATCTTGCACGCCATACAGTAGAGACAGGACACACAATTAATTGGGATGGGTGCAGACGTATATCAATTTGTAACCGTAACAGATCGACTAGACTGATTAGAGAATCCATCGAAATTAAATCGAGAAATGACATAATGAATGAAACAGCCGTAGAAAAATCACTAGGTCCTATTTGGAATACAGCACTAAATAATGGTAGAAAACGAAGATTGCACGAATCAGAATCAGAATCAGAAACTCGCTCAAGTAAAAGAATAAGAACACTGGACTGATATTAACTTACAGAGGTGAAGAGTGAGTAATTCAATATCGCCTAATTTAATTTTGATTATCTTATTATTTCATCCTTGATTACTTGTTATCTTATTTTATCTGTTATCTTATGTTCTGTTGTTAGTGTAGCGCCTTTAACATACATTTATCTATACATGATGGCATGGTTTATTTTTATTTTATTTATTTTCTTTGCACTATTACTAGTATCTTCTTTATCAGGCAATTTTAATTTCTTTTACGGACCGTTTAATTTAACTTTCTACCCTATTGAAACACTTTATCCGTTTCTAATTTAATTTTGATACCTATTAATTATTTACTCTATTCATAGTATCTTGCCCCTTCTCACCGAAATGCCACTCGTAATTACTTCATTTAGAAAAGTAAGTGTAAAATAGGTCTGACGTGTGCAGTTAGAAAATGTCAGTTATCATTTAATTTTACTTGTATGACCGTTACACGTGCCTGTAATTACATGTAACAGATTAGCTCTCAGTTTTAAGTAAACGCTCACGCGCATACACACAAACACGCTTATCCAGTGAATAGTCAGATGTTGCCGAATCGCTGTAATTTCACTGGGATGAGTGTACACGTGCATTAACTGATTACTCCTCAATTCAAAACAAACGAGAACACATACACACAGGCATGACGTACGCTTATCTAGTGAGTTGTCAGTAATTGTCATTAAATCACTGTAATCTCATTGCGAAGAGTGTATACATGTAGACATATACACAAACCAATTTAACATACACTTTCTTAGCATTTTTAAATAAACGTTATGTTTAAGATATCTAACAACAAGTATAAATGAGGCAGTTTAAACTAATATTTCCACTTGACATACTGATTGTCAACTTAGTGGGTGATGTGTTTGGCATTGAAAAAGATTTCCGTACCCGGAAATCGAAATATTTGCAAAAATCATCATGATGACAGTGGATTCAAATATTTCGGTACGCAATCCGAAAATCAGGTAAATAATCTATTCCCTGTCGCGCAACATGTTTCTTTTAAATGCTTTTTAGTATGTCCACGATGTATGCTGCCGCACATATATGAGAATTTGTAGACTATGAATGATTCAGAGAGAATTGAAAGTGATCTTGGCCGTCCAATCTCGTGATTCTCTGTGTGTTGAATGTAATATTAACTTTTACACCAGAATAATTCGCCTTAATATACCAAAATGGCATAATGTTAGTTCCATATTGACAAATCTGGAGTAGATAATTAAAAGTTTAGGTTTAAGTGATGCCAAATATGTTCCAAATAGAAGATAGATTAAGCAAAGTACAAGTTTTTATCTAATTAAAAATTATGTTCACTGTGCAGCAGGGAATATTTTGGCATCAGGAGCTATACGATGCGGGTATATAAACCAAAACTATTTTTTATTATTATCTTTAATTCTTTTATAAACGCTGTTACTTGTTTCCTTGGACTACTTCGAGAGAACGGAGAGCTGTCGCACTGGCCGTATTGGGCTACGTGTACCACCATGCCTTAGTGTTAGAGCACCAGATTCCGAAGTATACTTTCCCAGGTTCGAGCCCTCTCTGCAGCAAATTGTGAACAGTACGTGATGAGTTCCCAATAAGGACGAAACTGGTCTACTGTGTGAATTGCCGTTTCTACTCTAAACAATACTTAGTTTATACGGACAAATGTATGTAAATAATAGGTCAAGTGTTTATAGCACGATTGCAATCTTGGTTGCAGTGTAGAAGTTAGACTTTGCAGACTAGCAGACTGTAGCATGATGGAACGATTCGTGGTGTTTCAATTGGCATTGTCAACTACACAGTTTGACTTCAATCTTTAACAATTTCAATTATAAGATTGATGTTTCGCTGAATTAGAATGATTTTAGTTTGACAGAGAAAATACCAGTTTTGTTATAGGCTATAGTTTATACTCTAATCAAGTAGAATGATTTTTTAAATGTAGACTGTTCGTTTTCTTCTATTGCTTTGGCCACATATTGATGTGCCATGGACAAATCAATATAATGTAGAATAGGAATTTTAGCAGTCAGCCAATATTTACAGAATTTACAAAGAATGAAAATATACACATTTAAAAGAAACATGTTGCGCGACAGGGAATAGATTATTTACCTGATTTTCGGATTGCGTACCGAAATGTTATTATAATCATAGTTGCGGTCTTGATATAAACACCTGACCCATTAATTACTTACGTATGTCAGTATAAACTAAGAATTGTATAGTGTAGAAAAGGCAATTCATCCATTAGACCGGTTTCGTCCTTATTGGGAACTCATCATGTACTGGCCAGAATTTGCCGCAGACCGAATTGTTCGAATCCACTTTCATCATGATTTCGCCATATTTTTCGGCCTCCGGATATGGAGGCCTTTTTCAATGGAAAGCACAACATACACAAATGACAATCAGTATGTCAAGTGGAAAATTTTAGTTTAAAATGCCATATTTATACTTGTTGTGATTTAATGACAATTACTGACAGCACTCTGGATAAGCGTACGTCATGCCTGTGTGTATGTGTTCTCGAATGAATTTCTTTGGTGCGCACCTGGATTAATTGAAATTACCTGATCTGCGTTTTGACTAACACAGCTTTCGCGTACGCGGGTAATAGCTGTACACGGGCAGTTACACAAAGATCCGATTTTTCACAATTTCCAATTTTGTTTTGTCTTTGATCGGGTTGACTCATTTTTACTTCAACTGGAAATGCGGTTCTATCACATCTTTGTTTACTGGCGACGTTTCGGTGCCTACTTTCCAGCACCATCATCAGGCAACACAACACTGATCACAATAGCAGATTTAAGCAAATGTGGTAACCTCGTTCCAAAACCATTCTATTTATATATATTTGACTCAACACTATTTTAATCATAGAATTTGTCTCAGTAACTAAACTCAATATATAACTTTTTATAATTAGCAGACCAATCATTACCTCACCTATACATCATCTCATCTCGTATGCAGAATATTTTAGGGGAGAGAGACAGTATCGAACCTTTTGTTATTTATTATAACGGTATTGCTACTATGTCACGGTAATCAAAATTTAAAAATGCTAAAACTAAAACCTTGACTATCATATACTGTAATTACCTGATCTGCGTTTTGACTAACGCAGCTTTCATTGTTCCAGTAATTTTCTTTCATCAATATATTTCGGCCAAGCTTACCGTAGGCCTTCATCAGTTGCATTTCACGAAACAAATGAAGCAAGTGTGCAAATATCCTCTAGCATCATCTTATAGACCTCAGACTGACCTTTGTCATGTGTTCATTACGCGTGTCACATATTTATTATACCATTTAACGGCATTTCTGTTATAGTTCCATGTTAAATGTTTCTTGAAGGAGTTGCATTGATGCGCACCTGGAATAATTGTAATTACTTGATCTGCGTTTTGACTAACGCAGCTTTCATTGTTCCAGTAATTTTCTTTCATCAATATATTTCGGCCAAGCTTACCGTAGGCCTTCATCAGTTGCATTTCACGAAACACTTGCTTTATTTGTTTCGTGAAATGCAACTGATGAAGGCCTACGGTAAGCTTGGCCGAAATATATTGATGAAAGAAAATTACTGGAACAATGAAAGCTGCGTTAGTCAAAACGCAGATCAGGTAATTACAATTATTCCAGGTGCGCATCAATGCAACTCCTTCAAGTATCATATACTGTATTTTATTTAAAGCCGGGAACTCTAATGTATACAATGGAGTGTGAGGTATTGCGCACATAGCAACAAATTAGTTCAAATATGGAGCAGCAAGTTACGTAGATGGATGGAGAGTGAATGTTATAGCGACGCTTAGGTGAACGATTAAAGAGAGAAAGATAGAGATAGTCTGGACAACTAACGTTTTTCAAAAAACTAATCGTAAGCACAATGCGAAGTTAATCAACTATTGGAAATAATTGCATAAGAATATTTGCTCATATGACTAAAATAATTCATTATATCTATATACATATATATCTAAATATAATATCGTAACACCTTTATATATATATATATATATATATATATATATATATATATATATAGAGAGAGAGAGAGAGAGAAAAAGGACCATTGATAATTATTAAATATGAATAATTTCTATTCTTATTATATATTTATTTATTACGTTAGTCACACCTTATATCAATATATAAAATACATGTCAATATGTATAAAAACATATATATGAATATAAGCAACAGTATGAGACCAACATCCCTAATCCTATATATATATACATATATATATATATATATATATATATATATATATATATATATATATATGTACATTAGTAATAAATATTTATTAGGTTATGCACCCTTATATTAATATATAAAATACATATCAATATGTATAAAAAACATATATATATATATATATATATATATATATATATAAGCAACAGTGTGGGTCCAATATCTTTAATCCCATCTATATATATATATATATACGTTTGCATATTTCTAATAAATTATTATTTTTCTCTTTTCTTACTGTTTTTTATTTACCAATTAATCAAATTGTATATTTATTTATTCACACCTTATATAAATATATAAAATACATATAAATATGTATAAAAAACATATATATATAAATATAAGCAACAGTGTGAGTTAAATGTCTATATATATATATATATATATATATATATATATATATTTAGCATCTTAAATAAATATATAATTTTAGTGGTAATGTCTAAAATGATTAATGTCCGTATATATATATATATATTATATATATATATTATATATATATATTATATATATATATATTATGTGTATAGAATAAAGTGTTGTGTTGCCTGATGATGGTGCTGGAAAGTAGGCACCGAAACGTCGCCAGTAAACAAAGATGTGATAGAACCGCATTTCCAATTGAAGTAAAAATGAGTCAACCCGATCAAAGACAAAACAAAATTAGAAATTGTGAAAAATCGGATCATTGTGTAACTGCCCGTGCACAGCTATTACCCGCGTACGCAAAACGCGGCATTGATAACCTGAATGCTTACACACCGCAAAATATTAACTTCAAAAACACAGCTTTCATTGTTCCAGTAATTTTCTTTTTGCAAAATATTTCGATCTACATTACAGTAGATCTTCATCAGTTGCATTTCACGAAAAAATGAAGCAAGCGCGTTATTTCCTCTAGTCATAAAATTTCTATACCTCAGACTGACCTTTCATTAGATATTCGCGTGTCACGTGTGTGTGTGTGTGGTGAATTTTCATAACCGTTGTTATCATCATAACTAATTTAGACCAGAATGGCTGAATAATAATTTATCCATTGCATGAGATAACTATTCTTTTTCCACACTCAATGTAAATGACGTAACTGAGATGGGGGAGACCCATAATTCAGAAACACTCGTCATAAAAACATGCCATGAGTGATAAGACCAGAAGCCCGAAACGACTAATGCACATGTTAATTTACAATTCAAACCACTAAGTTATACTCAAGATAGATAAGTTAATAACAGTTATTGGCGCACGCCACGCATGTGCATGTGTATGTGTATGCATAACTAAAAAACTTGGTTAAATTATTTTTGATACACATGTACGTACATCTAAATGAAACTGCAGTCAATAGACATTAATTTACCCTTTGCACGCGTCAGACAAATTATTACTTATAAATATTGTATTATTAGAATAATTTCAATAGGTAGGGTTGAAATCACTAATTGTTTTAAAATCAAACGAATAGTTAGAGATGAAATTTTGAAGACTATATTCATAATAATTGATTATTCATTTCTTGAATAAAAGCCCACTAATTAGTCAATCTTAATCTGATGTTCTTAATCTTTTACTGGAGCTAGCTTCAGTTACCAAATCATGCAATCGTCTTTTCCTTCCATTAGCTAATGCAGTGTTCCAAAACGGACCTAATGATTTTTCAACAGCCGCTTCATCCATAATATTATCTCTAGATTTAATTTCTATAGATTCCCTAATCAATCTCGTCACCCTATTACGACTACATATTGCTATGCGTTTGCATTCCTCCCAGTTGATAGTATGCCCAGTCTCCACTACATGACGAGCGAGATCTGATTTAGCAATATGTCCATACTTACACGCAGTTTTATGTTCACCTCTTCTTACTTTTATTGGGCGCATGGTCTCACCAACATACTTGAGACTACAATCATTGCATGGGATCTCATACACTCCTGAAGTGTCTAAGAGTTCAATCTTTTCTTTTTGGTTAGGGAGTATAGTGCCAAGTGTAAGGGGCTGTTTTAAAACGGTCCTTATATTGGATTTTAAAGCTAATGATTTCACTTTCCTACTTAATATAGAGTCCGGTAATACCATGACCTTCCGCTCTTCCTTCTCCTTATCCGCTTTTATGTATCTTAAACTAGGATTAAATTTCTTCACCACGTCCTTCATTGTTGCATCTATTAAATAAGGAGGGTAACCATTAGTCTTGAATATATCGCGTAGTCTACCTAATTCTAACTTCCTATGCTTTATATCTGTTAACTTGAGACTTCTTAATGTTAATGACTTTAAGATACCGACTTTCATACGATACGGGTGATTGGACTTGAAATTAAGAAGGATTCCTGAATAAGTATCCTTCCTATAAATATCTCTTCCCAATTTCTGACCATTTCTAATTAATTTGACATCCAAAAATGGTAATTCACCTGATAATTCCCTTTCTAAGGTAAATTGTAGTTCGCTCATTCGATTAGCTAAATTTAAGAAATTTACCAATTCATTATCACCATGGTTCCAGATCAGTAATATATCATCCAAGAAACGTAGGTACACTTTTGGTTTCAATGGAGTCTTATCCAACAGATTATTTTCCAAATAATGCATAAAGATATTAGCTATTGGGACCGACAAAGGTTGTCCCATTGGAACGCCTCTAATTTGTTTATAAAATTCATTCCGAAATTTAAAATAAGTGGAGGACATACAAATACACATCATCTCCATGACGTGTCCTAACGTCATTTTGCTTCCTTCTAATATTAATGGGTGATCAACTAGGAAACGTCTAAAACAATCCAGAGCCTCAGGTACCGGTATATTTGTGTACATAGATACTACATCTAAGCTTACTAATCTATCCTTTTCATCTAGTACACATTTATCAACAATTTCAACCAAATGATATGAGTTAAGCAAGGTATGTTCTAAGAAATAGGAATATTTTCTTATTCTATGGCACAAAAACTTTGAAATTTTATATGTTGGGGAGTGTTGTACATTCACTATAATTCTTAAAGGATTACCCGGCTTATGCACTTTAACTAAACCATAAACTCTGGGTGCAAACGTATCTCTTTGAATCAGAGTGTTACAATGCGTCGAATCCAATTCTTCATATGCAATCATATTATTGATTAATAATTTTACTTGCCTTTGTAACTTATCTGTAGGGTGTTTTGTTATTTTAGTGTATACTTCAGCATTACTTAACTGTTATATCATTTTATTGTTATAATCAGATTGATTCATCAGAACTGTAGCTCCTCCTTTATCCGCCTTAAGACATATAACATTATTTGATGCTTAATCTTTTCTGAGACGTTTAATTTCGTAATTAAGCTTAACTTTATCGTCTTGGTGTGTTAAAACCATTGAGGCAACGTCTAATTTAAATTTCACCCTATCATTATCCGAAAGAAGCTTTGCCGTATTGACGGCCTCAGTAATTAATTCGTTTCTAACCGTTCTTTCATTAGGGATAGCTATGTTTAAACCACGGTTAAGTAGTTCAACTTGATCCTTCTTAAGATTTAATGTTGATAGATTTACTATTCTATTAGTCACGATTAAATTATCATTTTCTTGGGATCTATAAATTCCCAAGTCAGCTAATTTTTTATCATGTCTAATTCTTACTTTTTTTATTTCTCTATTACGGGCTTTATCACTGAAATACTCAATGCATTTAAAATCATCTGAGTGCAAAAGAGAAGTTAACAACGATCTTAGTTTAGTTTTTTCCTTAATAAGTATAATTTTACGTTTAATTAAATTACGAATCAATTTTTTTATAATATATATACAAAGGTCATGCTTAAGAGACATACCATAAGCATTTAACTTAAAATTTAATTTAAAACGAAAACATTTAGGAATAACATCATGTTTTAAAAAAATACTTAAAAAGGAAATATTTGACACTTGCCTCACGATTTGTTGTTTCAGTAGCGTATATTAATTATACCATTTAACGGCATTGCTGCTATAATTCCATGTTAAATGTTTCTTGAAGGAATTTCTTTGGTGCGCACCTGGTTTAATTGAAATTACCTGATCTGCGTTTTGACTAACGCAGCCTTCATTGTTCCAGTAATTTTCTTTTTGAGTGGGTAAAACGAATAGTTATCGCATGCAATTGATAAATTATTATTCAGCCACTCTGGTCTAAATTAGTTATGATGAAAACAACGGTTATGAAAATGCACACACACACACATGTGACACGCGAGTATCTAATGAAAGGTCAGTCTGAGGTATATAAATATTATGACTAGAGGAAATAACGCGCTTGCTTCATTTTTTCGTGAAATGCAACTGATGAAGATCTACGGTAATGTAGATCGAAATATTTTGCAAAAAGAAAATTACTGGAACAATGAAAGCTGCGTTAGTCAAAACGCAGATCAGGTAATGTATGTGTTCTCGTTTGTTTTTGATTGACGAGTAATCAATTACTGCATGTGTACACTCATCTCAGTGAAATTACAGCGATTTAGCAACATCTGACTATTCGTTGGATAAACGTATGTCATGTCTGTATGTTTTTGTGTATGTGCGTGAGCGCATGGTAACGCTCTCATTCAAAGAGATACAGTCGCTCCTAGAGTGTACGGTTTAGTAAAGATACATAAACCAGGCAACCCTTCGAGAATTATTGTTAATGTCCAACACTCTCCAATATATAAAATGTCTAAGTTTCTATGCCATAGAATAAAGAAATATTCGTACTTCTTAGATCATACTTTGATGAATTCATACCATTTGATTAAGATTGTAAATAAATGTGATCTAAATGAAAACGATCGATTGGCGAGTTTAGATGTGGTGTTAGTGTACACCAATATACCAGTACCTAAAGCACTAGACTATTTTCAGCGTTTCCTGGTTTATCATCTAGTAATATTAGAAGGAAGCGAAATGACGATGGGACATGTCGTGGAGATGATGGACTTATGTATGTCCTCCACTTATTTCAAATTTATTAATGAATTTTATAAACAGATTAGGGGTGTTTTAATAGGACAACCACTTTCAGTTCCAATAGCTAATATCTTTATACATTACATGGAGAAACACCTCTTGGATATAACAACACTAAATCCTAAATTGTATATACGAAATTTGGATGATATATTAATTATTTGTAATCACGGGGAGGATCAAATGGTAAATTTCTTAAATATAATAAATCAGGTGAGCGAGCTGAAATTTAAAATTGAAAATGAATCATGTAGCGAATTACGATTTCTGGATGTCAAGTTAATTAGAAGTAGTACAAAACTAGTACGGAAAATCAAAATGGTAGCATTAAAATACAATATACGTACTATTTTAAAACAGACCCTTACTCTAGGTATTAAACTGCCCAACCAAAAGGAGAAAATAGAACCGTTAGACACATCAGGAGTATATGAAATTCCATGTAACGACTGTAACCTGATGTATATGGGTGAAACCATGCGCCCAATTAAGGTAAGAAGAGGGGAACATAAAACCGCATGCAAATATGGTCATGTTAATAGATCGGATCTTGCACGCCTTACAGTAGAGACAGGACACACAATTAATTGGGATGGGTGCAGACGTATATCAATTTGTGGCCGTAGCAGATCGACAAGATTGATTAGATAATCCATCGAAATGACATCATGATTGAAACAGCCGTAGAAAAATCACTAGGTCCTATTTTGAGTGCAGAATTTAATAATGGTAGGAAACGAAGATTGCACGAATCTGAATCAGAAACTCGCTCAAGTAAAATAATAAGAACACTTGACTGATATTAACTTATAGAGGTGGAGGGTGAGTAATTCAATATCTCCTAATTTATTATTTGATTGTCTTATAATTTCATCCTTGATTACTGTTATCTTATTTTATCTATTATCTTACGTTCTGTTGTTAATGTAGCGCCTTTACCAACATTTATCTATGCATGATGAAAAGTTTTTTTTAAAAGCAAATTTTCTTTGCACTATTGCTAGTTTTTTTATCAGGCAATTTTTAAATTTCTTTTACGAAACTTTTAATTTAACTTTCTACCCTATTGAAAAACTTTATCCGTTTTTAATTTAAATTTGCTAACTCTTAATTATTTACAGTAGTCATGGTATATTGCCCCCTCCTCACCGGAATGCCTCTCGTAATTACTTCATTTAGGAATGTACGTGTAAAAATAGGTCTGACGTGTGCGTTAAGGAAATGATAGTTATCATTTTAGTTTCACTTGAGTAACTGTTATACGTGCCTGTAATTACATGTCAAAGATTAGTTCTCAGTCTTAAGTAAATGCTCACGCACATACACACAAACATACAGATTTGACATACGCTTATCCAGATGATAGTCAGATGTTGCTAAATCGCTGTAATTTCACTAGGATGAGTGTACACGTGCAGTAATTTATTACGCTTCAATCCAAAACAAACGAGAACACATACACACAGGCATGACCTACGCTTATCCAGAGAGCTGTCAGTGATTGTCATTAATCACTGTAATCTCATTTCGAAGAGTGTACACATGCAGACAAACACAAAAACCAATTTGATATACACTTACCTAGTAAAAAACAAGTTTTGCTTAAGAGATCTAACAACAAGTATAAATGTGGCAGTTTAAACTAAAATTTTTCAATTGACACACTGATTGTCATTTTTGTATGTTGTGCTTTACATTGAAAAAGGGTCCCATATCCGGAGGCCGAAATATATGGTGAAATCATGATGACAGTGGATTCAAGCAATTCGGTACGCAATCCGAAAATCAAGTAAAAAACATACACATTTGGTGAATCTAACAAATTCTCGCAAAATCACACAATGATGAGATTTGATCGGTTCAAACATAAAGAACCAAAAAGGAAGATAGATTAGGAACTGTTATTTTTCCAATTGTTATTTATCGTTTAGATATGAAAATAATAATAAATCACCAATCCAAGTTCAAAAACAAGACTCCGAACCAAAATAAGACTTAACAAAAGCCGAAGGTAAAAATAAACGATATTCGCAGAAAAATATAGAAAGACGTTGAAACTGCGCTGCCCGAATCTAAAGAATAACCACAACTCTTAAAAAAGAACGTATGTCATTGACAAAGCAAAATTTAAATGCGCTTAAAATTATCAGTAGAAATTACTGATATTATAATTCATGTGATAAACTAGACCCTACTACCATCTCCAGACCTAGGTCATACTCTACGCTATCTTTTTTTTCTGTGCATGAAAGATGTACATTTCCGTCTTATTTAAAGTATACATAGACCCGCGCAATCAATTATTGTTAAGTTAATGGTATGGCATTGTGGAGCCCCTATCTTTAGTGTTGGCTGAGATATTATTAGGTCATTTGAGAACACAACATTAAAGAGTGACATTATTAAAGGCGTACAATAGAACAGACACCACGCCACATAGGGAAGTGTTCTTGATTTAAGATTTATTCAATTAAACAATCATTGATTGCGCGGATGGTATTAAAAGTTATTTAAATTAAGGTTTCTTGTCTCAGATAAACAACAATCGCATAACATATAAATATATTTGGCAGTATAAAGTAAGCATTATATAAGGCAGGAAAACGCTTTTCAAATTTATTTGAGATTAGGTTTTTTAAGCATGATTTCTCTTTTTGGAAACTATCGATATAGAAAGACGTCCAGAATTTTGTGATAAAAATCAACTAGCTCGTGCATTGACTTCACAATGATGTGTGACAGATGTGATAGAACCGCATTTCCATTGGGACGAATACAAACTCAGCCCGATCGAAGACAAAACGGAAATGGAAATTGTGATCAATCGGATCTTTGTGAAACTGTCGGTGCAAAGCTACAACCCGCGTACGCAAATCGCGGCATTGGAAAATATGAAGCTGGCACACCGCAATCAAATTTCAAAAAATACTTGAATGGTTGTTATTCATTTCTGTGATTTATGCCCATAAATATTTGGCATTACTCACATTTTGCGTCTACTGAGCATATGTATTGTATTTGTAATTTCCTGTTTCGAACAGAATAGCTTTGATTAATTTTTAGTCAAAATCATTTTGAATAAACTTTTGCTTATATATATATATATATATATATATATATATATATATATATATGTGTGTGTGTGTGTGTGTGTGTTTACGACATTAAAACATGTTTATTCTATGTTTATCAATGGTCAAATAATAAAGTTCAAGCCATAACTTTATTTCATTAAATCAAGTTTGCGAGTCCGAGATAAACAGCAATCATACATTTGGCTAACCAGTCGCACAAGATAAAAATCTAGAGTCACTTATACGAACTGACGTATTTTGACCGCCTACGGTCATCATCAGATCACAAGGTCAAACCAACTAACGAGGATATAACCGCAATGTAAAAGTACATACATAATAAAAGTAAAATTAGGTAGGTGGATCTCAAATCTAAGAGATTAGCGTACATTGTATTTGACTGGAAATATACACAGCACAATTTCTATGCAATCACGAAAATGAATTTTTTGCAGTTTTCGCCACGTGTTGTGCAATAAAACAGTCGTAGAATGTGCGGAGAGCGATAACACTTTTGAAAATAAATTTTGCAAATTTCAGATAAGCAGCAATCAAATCGTGTATAACAAGTCGAACAACATAGCAGGACTACCGTCAGCCGTAATACTGACGCATTCTACCTTACACGGTTTTCATCCGAGATTTTCAATGATTGTTTGTTCGCTAACTTTGTCATTATTTAACACAACATTTTCGTGAAACAATTGTTTTCTCGTTCCTATCAAATGATGCCCAATTTTTTTCAATCACAGGTAGTAAATATTTTTGCATGCGTTGAATTCTTTAATATTTCCACAAAATTATTTCGATTAATGTGCGTTGGTAAATGTTTATCTTTCTGAACCCGAAGACATGAAATTCCGAAATCCGTTTAAGATATACGAACTTAAATTTATAAAAATGTGTTTGCACTTTAAATAATAATTGCGAATTGGCTGTTTGAATTTGTGCAATATTTGCTGTGTCAGCGAGAGTAACGATAGCAGCTTCTTCAGGCAGCAGTTATCTGGTGGATCTTAAGAGGACTTTTCAATATTTACAGCCAATGAGAATATACATTACAGATAATTGTAACCAAAGTTATAGTTTGTAATTGGCAATCTTATTCAAAAGAGTTAAGCAATTGTCCGTTTCTTTAAGATTAGTTGTTGTAACCGCAGTTGTTAATTTAACGTTTCTTTCTTTTTTTAACTGAACTGCGTTAAAGAGATGAGATTTTCTACAGTAGCATGCCGCATGCATTGCTATTTGTGTATGCAGTCGTCTAAAAAAGCGATGTTGTGATTTGCAGAATGTGTTCTGTAGTAACAAAACTAAAATATGCTTCATAGTACCCTTTTCATGTGCAAAAATAAAAATAAAATTTATCAGATACAAGACTCATTTCTTTTTCATTTTCTTCTCAAGTATCTACAAGTGAACATCTCTTTATATATAGATTGATTGACAAAACAAAATATAAAAATGTAAACATGGAGAAAGTGTGAAATAATGAAACAACGAATCAATTACGTGCATCACATCCAGTTCAAGCAATTGATTGGATGTTCTCCTATTTCACGCTCTCTTCATGTTTACATTTTTCTATCTTGCATTGTCTTTCAATTTATATATAAAAAGATGTTCATTTGTAGATACTTGAGAAGAAAATAAGAAAAAGAAAAGGTTCTTGTGTTTGATAAAATTTCTTCTTTCTTGTTGCACATGGAAATGGTATAATGATTTTTTAAAGGTTTGCATTACAAAAAAATGCAATATAATTTATTGAACCCCAAGAAAATATGTCGTTACGTAAGTCGCAAGTTTTGCAAGCGAAATAATTTTTACTTTATTAACAATTGTTGGTAAGTGAATACTTATGAACCACCGTTCAGATTCCTATGAAAAATGAGCTTAAACGTGAATATCTGGAAACGAGAGTGTGGTATTATTTTAATGTCGTTAAATCAAACGTATATACATAAAATTGAATTTTAAATACCATTTTCATATTTTAAAAAGATAATTGTATCTCAGAATGATGATGCATTTTTTAAAAAAAATATTTATTTTGTGTCGAAATATATATTTTAAACTAACTCAAATATGATCAAAGTAAAATAAAGAATAAGCCTATTTGGAATTATTGTATAAAATCTTTTTAAGCGCATATTATTTTCTTTAAAAATGCCATCTTTGCCTTTAAAAGTTCAATTTTATAATTTGTTAAGAAAATAGATTGATGTTGGATTTACTGATTTGGCCAAGTTTTGATCGTTGAATAGCAAATGATAATTTATTTTATAAAAAAATAAATTCAAATAGTACAGTTTTAATTAAAGTCAAATTAATGGCCAATTAAACGAATGAAAAATGCGTAAACTAAACTGAATTTATGAAGATACTAATTTTATTGAAGGATCTTGACAACTAATGTGTATTTTTGATAACTTATTTCGCATTGTGGAAAACGTAATTTAAATAAACTTTTAAAGAAATCTCCTGCATTTAATGCAAAAAACGGGAATGACCTTGTATGATAAGACCAGCTAACTATTATAATTGAGAAAGCGAACTACAAAAGGTAAAATTAAATTAACTTTACGTGAAGACAAAAATCTGTAGTAAATTAATATTATTTTTTTGAACGGTTGGTCGGCACAGAATATTTTTCTTAAATTTTCAAATCGCAAGTGCTGAAAAGTCGTGTTGGTTATTATTTGACCAGACTAAATATAAAAATTCAAATGCGACTAAGTTCATCCGATATATATATATATATATACATATATATATATATATATATATATATATATATATATATATGATAAGTAGTTATTTCAACTAGATATTAAAGAAAAGAAATTAACAACTTTTTGTGTAACTGCGCAGAATTCACAATCAACTGGAATCATTTTACAGAAATGTAAACGTCATTTAGTAATCTTGATGTATATATGTTGAGCAAACAAACGTTAAACTGTTATTTGTTTATCTGAGGAAGACAAATTCGCAAAATAACAGCATGATTAAATAATATTCCAAGCCCTAAATAAATGGAAGGAGAATATATTTTAAACAAAACAAATTGCACAAAAAGTGCATTGTGCCAGGAAAAGGTTAACATACGGCAAAATCGTGATGATTAATGATGTATTTATCCTTACAATTATAACAGTTTTGAGAGCCGCCGAAGACAGTATACATAATAATAATGAAACAGTAAAACTACTGCCAGTAGCACGAACTGACGCTTTTTGACATTCTATGACCAGCATCATAGCTTAAGGACACTTACTAGCGTGGATCAAATCGCAATGCAAATATAAGGAAAGCAAAATTGGATATGTTCCTCTCACGTACATTAGTCATTGTACTTAACTGGAACTGTCAGCTGCATAACATTTATCCAGTCGTGAACACTGAGATTCTGCAGATACCGCCACATGTATATACGTTATACAACTAAACAATCATTGATTGCTCGGGTGGTGACAACACTTATTTAAATCACGTTAGCGAGCTTGATATAAACACCAATCCCATTACATTTAACCAGTCGAACAACAGAGAAAAACTACAGCCAGTCATATGTAGTGACGCGTTTCGAGCTTCCGGGATATTCATCAGAGCACGATGGAAAACTGGCTATCGAGGATCAAACCTCAGAGCAAAATTAGATATGCAAATCTCACCTCTAGTAGTCTCGCAAACATTGTACTTGGCTTGAAATTAAACGAACATTGGTTTCCCGGAAATGTTTGCCTTACAATATCTGTGCAGTTCCGAATAATAACTTTCTGCAGGTGGACATAAATCTTCTTTCATTACGTGATGAGTTCCCAATAAGGACGAACCGGTCTACTGGATGAATTGCCTTTTCTACAATTCTTAGTTTATAATGGGTCAGGTGCTTATATCAAGATCGCAACCTTGATTATAATAATTCTTCAAATAACGTTTGCGAGCTTGTCACAAACTTAAATCCCATTAACTTTAACCATTTGTATTCTGTTGATGATCATAGACGGTCGACACACGTCAGTATGTGTTCGAATAGTCAAATACAATGCGATTTGTGTATATTTTAAGCTTGAAAGTTGATACAAAGAGTAGGCCTTTTTGGAATTTAAAGTTTAATGCGAAACGCCAAAGAAGACGCCTTTGGTTAAGTTGGACCAGTAAGAAAGTTAATTAATTGAAAATTTAATGCAACGCCCAGCTTCAGTGGCATAGTGGATGAGTTTTATGAATTTTGTCCCATTTCTCTCAGGTTCAATTTGCGGACACGACAATTTCGACTACTACAAATCAGTGCCCAATAGAACGAAAACAGTCAAATGGATTCATTGCATTTCCTATCTTATGAAATGTAAAATCTATTCAGTCGATATATATATATATATATATATATATATAAAAGCAAACAAAAATTTACAAATATAATTTGCTATATAGATTTATGCGAAGATTGTCTTGATAATGTGGTAGCTGAAGTAGATCGCGGACTGTTTGAGGCTATTTATGCAGTAATACGAGTACAGAATATTCATTATTCCGTAAAATTCTGGTATTGATACCCACTGGAGTGTTGTAAATTACTATATATTTTGTGTTTGCTTGTAATTCACAGTGGGAATGAGTTTATTTAAAGTTATATCTACAGCTGCATTTATCCACATGCGTACTGAAGATGGCCTGTCGAAATTCGCCCAATTTTGGCTCAAATATATTGTGGATTCAGGATATAGTACCAGCTTTAAAAAATTTCTACGAATTGAATGTGTAAATAAGGCTAAAACTTGTGTTTATGAAGAGCATGGCATATGCTGCTGTTTGTTTATGCAATAACGTGTAACTAGATACGGCATGCTTATCACATAAATTAGTTCTGTAAATAATTGCGCGAGGAATGCACACTACCTTTATTATAGTTATCCATAAATATATATCAGTAATCTGTTAGGTGAAAGAAAGCAAAAACATTAAATTGAAGGGAATAAAATTATTCTCATATTGGTAAAGCATCGATTAAATACATAACAAATTTATTCATACAATGAATATATTCTGTTTTTCAATGATTAAATAAAAGCTTTTGACGTGATATTTTTGTATAAGTGGTTTACATTGAGAAATGGTTTTCCCTACTGCCATGTTGCACGGCATCTGGATACGTATTTGAATTAAATAATTTCTTAGTAAGGATCAGTATTTAATCATTTTATGGAACAAGTGCACATCTGCTTATCTTGCTTTGTCTATTTCGGTCATTTTATATCTATGACATTGTGACTTAGGTGTTGCGCACCTAGTAACAAATTAATACAAATACGAAAAGAAAGATAAACCAAAGTTAGCATGAACGGAAGGTATAAGCTCGTTTGCACATTCGTTTGATGCTTACTGGCGACTCATCAATAGGAGCCGGTAAGATTCCCTGTGCCCACTATATATTTGGGGGAGGAATTTGGGACAATTAGACGGTACAATCTCCTATACGAATGCATGCGTTACTAGGTGCACAACAATTAATAATCAATTGAATATATATTAGTTCTCCGCACCTAACAGTATCTATCTGTTATATATTTAATAGAATGATGTTATAATTACTATGAAAAGAGATAACGGATATAGATCAAGGTCAAAGTGTATGGATTTGCTGGAATAATATGTGCTCAGTAGTAGTTGTAATTCGCAAGTTCGTTGAATTTTATCATACCTTGAAATCCATCATATTGGTAAACTGCACCGATTTGACAACCGTTGTGTTGGTATCGTGTACCTTTTCGGTAATCATAGAGTTGGTATCAGGTACTAGCACAACAACCATAGTGTTGCTATATATATATATATATATATATATATATATATATAGTGTTGGCATATATCTTTTATATGATGAGTTGGCTTTGAAGTCGCTTTATCGAAAACTTTATATGAAGTTAGCTATATTAATGCAGGTTTACACATTTGTATACAGATATCACCGTACAATTGTCCCATATTCCTCACCAAAATATATGGTGGGTACAGGGCTTAATACCGGCTCCCAATGATGAGTGTGCACATTAGATTATACCTTCTGTTCATGCTGTCCTTTGTTAATCCTTTTGATCGTATTTGAACTAAATTGTTACTAAGTGCGCAGCACCTAATATACAATTTCATATATTATTTTTCCACAACCAACAGTATCTAATAGTTATATTTTAGATCTATGCTGCCCGAACGGTGCATTTCTTGAAATTTTTGTTTAATAAGTTTAGTACCAAGCCAGTTGTATTGCTTTGCTTCGCGAGAAACGTGCTTTTCCCTATTTTCATGCTTTCCTGATTGTGTTGTGGATAATAATTTTGCAATATATATATATATACATATATAAATCACTAGAATTTGCCCAGTGTAGAAGTTAATATTACATTCAGTACACAGAGAATCATGAGGTTGGATGCCAAAGATTAATTGCCAATTCTCTCCAAATCATTCATAGTCTACAAATTCTCATGTATGTGCGGTAGCATATATATATATATATATATATATATATATATATATATATATATATATATATATATATAATGGACGTACGAAGCAGCAATTAATCAATATAATAAAGCAAAATTACTGCAGAAATTGATTTAAAAAAGGCTTGGTACCGTCAGGAAAATCAGCTATTTTCAATCATGTATTGGAAATAGGGCACCCAGCCAATTTGAAAAAATTATCAATTCTACACAAAGCAAAATCAAAAAAATTAATATATATTTATAAAGCCCTTTATATAAAACAACAAACACCTGGCCTAAATATTCAGAAGTTTCACCAATATAATATTCTAATCAACTGCCAACGAATAACAAACCCAACAACAATTTACTAGCATCCAGGCAAGTCCAAACACCTCTTTGACCAGATTAAAAAAACATTCGATCAAATTGGTAACAAAGTAAAAGGGGGAATAGCTGCAAATACGGAGACAGAACGTTTGAAACAATATGAACATTCAACACTGCGATCCGCACATGCGCTGTTACCATTTGGACAAAACAAAATTGAGGAACAAAGAGAAACAAAAGACTACACTCGGGAAAATAAAATTCATACACGTAATAGCCAACAATGCGAAAAGTTGGTTAACTTTAATTCCATCAATACAAGAATGACCTGATCTCAGACATCACTTCGTAATGCAATCAGAAAGAACTTTACATGCAAATAGGCACACCGACACATACATGCGCATGCACACTTATCTAATCAGCCCAAACAATAAAGAGAAATAATGCAGAGTCAGATTTGTTTCCACCCAAATAATCAAATTAAAATCCGAGGATGTATATAAATGAAAGATTGTAAAGTGATGTTTAGTAGTCTCGATATATATATATATATATATAATATTTATGTTATGTGTGTGTGTGACTAGAGGCCTGATGATGATTTTGGAAATGACATATCAAGCGCCGCCAGTCAACGAAGATTGGATCGTAACCCATTTCCAGTGAGTATTATGATCGATGTTGAAGCCTTCGGAAGAAATGAATGAATCCGAACTCAGCCAATAAGAAGACAAATTCGATGCGTCTAAGAAATGGGGATCAATCGGATCTTTGCGTAACTTATGGTGCAAAGCAACAATCCGCGAATGTGAATGGCGGAGATTCAACATATGAAGCTCGAACTGCGCAAAAAATCAAAAGATATATTCAGGCAAATATGATGCCACAGTCGTCACACCTAAGAATCAGTACAAAATGAAGAAGATTCCGATTATCAGGCAAGTGGAACATACCTCATCCTTAATAAATGATTACAATTTATTGTTATATAGAAATTTTTTAGCTTTAAATTGTCATTCGAGTTGGATAGAGTAGGAAATATTCTTAAGTATAAGATGAGAATGAGATAATTACAGAAACAGTAAAGACTGCCCAGATCCTCTTTGACAAATATAAAACTATGTTTGAATTAAATGTATCCAAAGTGGTGTTAGAGCATAAAGAGGAAAGATGCGAGCCGAATTGTGAATTGAAACGCTCAAGAGCGAATTTATTATGCAATAAATAATATGCCTTAAGGCGGATAAAGGTGGCGCAACAGTATTAATGAACCAATCAGATTATGAGGTTAAAGTGTATGAGAAATTAAATAATGTCGAGGTTTATAATAAAATAAATAAAGACTCAACGGATAAGTTGCAAGGAGAGGTTAAGTATATATTATCAATAATGATTGAGTCGGATGAATTAAATTCAGGACTTGGGAATTCATTAATACAACGTGATACAGCCCCTCCGAGAATTTAAGGTTTAGTGAAGATTCATAAGCAAGGTAATACGCTTAGATTAATTTTAAATGAACAAAACTCACCAACATATAGATTGCCTAAATTTCTATGCAACAAAATTGGAAAATATACGTATTTTTATATTATACTTTAAAGAAGGCGTATCATAGTATTGACATTATAAATAAATAAAATATGATGGAAAGTGATAGAATGGCAAACCTAGATGTTGTATCGATTTATACTAATGTCCCTGTGTAAGCAGCATTTTAAAATGTGAAGCGTTGTCCAACAGAGTTTCCAGAGACATTAGCATGTTGTAAAATGACGTTAAGAAGTGTTATGGAAAGGTTAAATATTTGTGTCCTCCACATACTTCAGGTTGAGAAAAGAATTTTATAAATAACTTAAAGGTGTCACTATGGGACAACGTCCATCAGTCCTGATCGCTAATATTTTTATGCACTATTATGAAAAAATCTTGTTAAAATCTGCTCTCTAGCCAAACCTGTATGTGAGATTCCTAGACGACATGTATCCAATTTTGAATCATTATGATAATGAGTTAAATAAATTTCTCAAGTTAGCCAACCAGCAAGGTCAATTAAATTTTACATTAGAAAAAAGATAATAATGGTGAATTACCTTATCTGGATGTGAAAATAAAGCGGAATAGACCCAGATTAGAAAGAGATTTTTATAGAAAAGATATTTACTAGGGACTTTATTTCAATTTCTTCTCAGATCAGCCATATCGAATAAAAATAGGCATTCTTAAATAAATGATATTAAGGAGTCTTATAATAGTGGGTTGGAAATATAAAGATAAGAAATTGATGAGATTAAAGAAAATATTCAAAATAAGCGGATATCCGACAATTATAATAAAGAAGTTAATGAATGAGATGTTTCTGAGATTTAAATATAATATAATGAGCCAGGTAAAATAGAAAACAGAACTTGAAAAGCAGTTAAATGCAATATCGAAACAGTGTTAAGACATACGCTTATTATATGCATGTATGTATTAGGTGTTGCGAACCTAGTAAAAAATTAGTTCAGTTGTGACCAGAAGAATAAACCAAAGACAGCATGAACGGAAACTATAATCTCATGCACATTCGTTTCGTGCTTACTGGCGACTCATCAGTAGGAGCCGGTATTACGCCATTCAACCACTATATATTTGGGTGAAGATGGTGGGATAATAGGACGGTACTAGGACGCTTATTATAGTCAAAAAACTATCTAACCAAAAAGAAAAAATAGAATCCCCTCAATATATCAGGAGTATATGCGATACCTTGCAAAGACTGCCAGCGAAAACATTTGCCCGATAAAGGTTTCCTAGAGGGGAACACAAAACGGCTTACAAATACGGACAAATTCAAAGAACAATTCTAGCTAGGCATTCAAGGGAAACAGGTCATTAAATAGGTTAGGATGGATGCAAACGCATCGCGTTATGCAACGACACACAAGGCTAATACCGTTATTATTTTTTCACGAAATAATTCAGATTATAATTAACTAAACACTAACTATCTTCTCACAAAAATTTTTTCAGCTTAGAACGTCAAGTCAATTTCATAAATAAAATATATTTTATGAAATGAAGCGTTATGTTATCATATAATACTTTAAAAAATTGACCGAATTACAATTTGTTCAAGAAGAATTAATATGAATTCGTGATAATCTAGTTAAGTTAATCATATTATATATATATATATATTCTTTTGAAATGCGAGCTTTAATAAAATTCATTGTACCCTTTTTATGTGCAAAAACAAAAATAAATTTTATCAGATATAAGAAAATTTTCTTTCGCATGGTCTTCTCAAATATCTACTCATGAACATATCTTTATATATAAATTGGAAAGCAAAACAAGATAGAAATATGTGAACATAGAGAGAGTGTGAAAAATAGAAACCAATCAAATTGCGTGCGTCACATCCAGTTCAAGCTCAATGCTTGTACGTGCTTCTTCTGCTTACATAAATCCGGCTGCAATTTGTTTATCCATAAGGCTTCGTATGTGGCTAGCTCCCTTTTGTTTTTGCATTTAGTAATTACTTTGAATGCTACGTCTGGAGAACATACGTGCGATGTTTCGATGATGTGTTGCGCAATAGCAGACGTGTATTCACCATTTGATTTAAAACAGGCGTTTAAGTTGCAATGTTCTCTCATTCGAGTAATTAACCGTCTGGTCGATCGGCCTACGCAAGTTGATCGACAGCTTGCGAATGTATATTGGTAAATAATATTTGATATCGACATTAACGGCTGTTTCTCTTTGACTGCTGGTAAAGGCAATGTCAATGGTTTCATCAATTGGAACATTTGTATACAAAGACGTAACATCAAAAGATACCATAATCTTGTTTTTAACATTTATATCTTGAATTTTGTTTACAAACTCAAACGAATCGGCAACCGAATGATTACCTAGTAGTTTACGTAATGGTTCGAGTAAACGAACTAGCCATTTAGCTAGTGCATGAAACGGAGAATTTACCATTGATAAAATTGGCCTCATAGGACAACCTTTTTTTTGTGTTTTTTTGTAATTCGTACATTATTGGTGTAGATGACCCAGCTGGCTTGAGCTTCTCTGCAGCGCCCTCATCAATAAAACCGGCTTTTTTCAAGATCTTAAATTCATTTATTACTTTGCAGCCAAACTACGAGTGTAATTTAGGGTAACACACTTGCCTTTACCAGCAATCAAAGAGAAACAGCCGTTAATGTCGATATCAAATATTATTTACCAATATACATGCGCAAGTTGTCGATCAACTTACGTAGGCCGATCGACCAGACGGTTAATTACTCGAATGAGAGAACATTGCAACTTCAACGCCTGTTTTAAATCAAATGGTGAATACACGTCTGCTATTGCGCAACACATCATCAAAACATCGCACGTATGTTCTCCAGACGTAGCATTCAAAGTAATTACTAAATGCAAAAACAAAAGGGAGCTAGCCACATACGAAGCCTTATGGATAAACAAATTGCAGCCGGATTTATGTAAGCAGAAGAAGCACGTACAAGCATTGAGCTTGAACTGGATGTGACGCACGTAATTTGATTGGTTTCTATTTTTCACACTCTCTTATGTTCACATATTTCTATCTTGTTTTGCTTTCCAATTTATATATAAAGATATGTTCATGAGTAGATATTTGAGAAGACCATGCGAAAGAAAATTTTCTTATATCTGATAAAATTTCTTTTTGTTTTTGCACACAGGAAGAGTACAATGAATATATATATATATATTTTTATTTTTATTCAATATATGTCACTTTTACATACATTCGTAAATATCAAATAATCGCATTTCAAAATTTAACTAGCCATCTCAAGCGTAGTTAAGTACATTTATTTTATAATCATAATTCTTTTACTTGCAGACGGATTAACATAAAATGTAATTTATCTTGATTATTGCAGCACTATCTTAATGAAAGGATTTAACATTAAAAAATTTCTTGATATTGGTAATTTTTGACAAACGGATCGAAATTGTCCAGTTAGCTATAAGTCATATGACATAAAGGATTGACATTTTTCATATAAGCGGTGCAACGTTATATACTCAATTAATCGATGTGCAACATTCTCAAAATTAAATAGTAATGTATTTTATTCACACTTTGACCAATAAATACTCAAAGATATGTTTTTATTAATAAATATATGTTATAGATGTATAAAAAATGTAAATCATTATCTTATATTAAATAATCAATGTTGATTAGCTAAAACCAGATAAAATATACGAGTAGATATTATTTATTGCACAAATCATTTATAAAATTGAAGGATATCTGCATGAAGTTTCAGCCTATTTACTCAGTTGAGATAAACAGGAAATATCTAAATAATTGTTCAGTTTGCCATTTACCATCAACGAAGCAGAATTTCTTTCATAGCAAACATGCAGGTTGTTGAATCTGGAAAAATAAACTATTGCTCTAAAGGCGTACTACCGTTGTAGGCTTTGCTCTCGTAAATTTGCCACACCGCCGTGGTTGCATACACGTGAAACAGATTTTCATATTTCAGAGGATTTTTGACTGCCCATTTGTCCCTTTTGTGTATCAACCATGGAGACGTCAAACGATATGGCCGATTGGAATCTGAGATAGGAGAAATAGATTGCACACCGTTTAATATAAAAACAATATAGTCAATATTTAGCTACATATTAATTAACCGAATGCAAAAAATTATAAGATTAACTTGTCAAATCTTATTTCGACCGATGACGTATCTCTTAAATTATTCATGTCTTCTGTAATCTTATCTAGTAACCCAAATCACAAAGCTTTAATTTGAAGTTAAGTTAATAAGATTAATCTATAGTTTGGATATTTGATTAAATGATATGAATAAAATTAGAAAAAAATTTGTATAGTTTAAGTTTACGACTCATCTCAAAATGTCAATAAGTTAAAGCGAAAATAGCTTAAACACAGACAAAACATTAGTGCACACGTATTTTAACATATTAAAATAGAATCTTGCAATTAAGCCATTTGGAATTTGTGGTCATTTTCAGTTTGACGAGTAGAGATAACACCTTTGCCATACCTATTGCCAATTTCCAGATCTTGCGTAATTTTCAAATAAAGATTTGCAAGCTGCTAACCGGATTGAAAATTGAAAAGGAATACATAAAAATTAAGTAATTAGGTCTCCATCGATTGCAGCATTTTGAATATATATGTGGAAAATACCTAAGCACTGCTAATTAATCGTGAGCTAAAGGCGAAAATGACATATCCTTGTGATGCAATACTATATATGAACTTATGTATTTTCAATATACCAAATGATCAAAAGGTTAAACGAACACTGGTTGCGCGGGCGGTGATAAAAATTACTATAATCAAGGTTGCGATCTTGATATAAACACCTGACACATTATGTACATACATTTGTAAGTATAAACTAAGAATTGTATAGTGAAGAAAAGGCAATTCATCCAGTAGACCAGTTTCGTCCTTATTTGGACTTCATCAAGCAACCTTGATTATGGTAATTGTTATTACGGGCCGTGCAACCAAATACTAACCTTGTTATATTAGTTAGTATATAAGTGAAAATTGTGTGTAATGTGCGGCAGGGTGGTTCTGTGTGGTTAAAAAACCAGATTTCGAAGCCGACGAGCATAGTTTCGAGCCCTGTCCGCGGCAAATTCTGGCCAGTACGTGGTAAATTGCTAACAAGGACGAAACCGTTCTTTTGGATGAATTGCCTTTTCCACACTATGCAATACGTAGTTTTTACTGAAAAATGTATGTACATAAAGGGTCAGGTGTTTATATCATGATCAAAACGTTATTTCAAAAAAACATCAGCGAATTATATGCCAAAATTAATATATAATTAATTTCCGCATTTGACCTCAGTGAAGAAAGTAAGATCAAGATACAATATCAATATATTATTCGTTCAAACGAGACCACAATTCTAACACTGTTAGCAGTTTGAACAATTTGGTCTCACTTGCAGTCCTACTCATTTGTAAGAGAAATATTAGTTTTGTAAGCTTTCTTAGAAATGTATAGCAAAATTTACGATGAATATATTGCCAAACACGCTAAAACATGAATTAGTCAAATTTTTGGCTATATTGGTAAACTCGATATGAAACCATTCATACGAGTATCGTTTTAAATGTTCATTATAACGTATTGAAGAGGAAGACAAGTTGAACTTTAAAAAGATTTACGCGTATTTTAAATGTTAGCTCATTATTGAATGATGCCCCATTAGATGAAACAATTAAGTTAGTGCGTCAGTTTGTTCAGGAGAAATTCAGACTTTTGAATTTAAGTGATACGTAGTTAAGAAGATTAATTTATTCGCGTTGTTATAGATTCAGTTCATTTTCAATGACCAAGTGTAAAAGCACAGAGATGGTCTATAGATGGCCTGATTTTCTTCGATAATAGCCGGTAATTCCAGTGCATACTGGAACGCAGGATTCCGAGATAGTGAGCGGAGCTAAAGTTTGCAACCGTTATGCCGATGATATATTTTAGTCTGCGAATTTCGTGTTCATGCTGAAGATCTGTTTGATATATGCAATAATTGACGTCAAAATAATTGATTTCCAGAAGTGATAAAGAGAAAGCTCTCAAATTTATAGACCTGCTGCTCAAATATAGAAATGGTGGCATATGTCATGAAGTCTTCCACAAGAAAAGCTCGGTCGACATGATATTGATATTCCAACAGTTTCTCCACTTGCAATGAAAACATTTTTGCTTGGACATTTTAATTAAACAGACTGATATGGTTGATGTGCGTAGTATTATGTAATTAACAGTTACGCGGCACATTTTGAAATAAGAAAAAAAACTAATGATGCAATAAGATCCATTGTGGATGTTAATAAAGCAAATATTTAAATTGTTTATATTAATATGCCATATAAATCTAATGTGTCAATAAAATAAGTGAAAGAATGATTGATTTCTGCATTCGCATGCAGATGTTTTGCAGTTACCTTAGCCTTGATTACTTTCAATATAAAACTAACCATACCTAGTGTGAAAGATGTAAGCCTACTGTAATCTGCACCCAACTTTATCTAAAATTTTAACTCAACCTTTGGTCAATATTATTTAGGCTCACGCCTCAGAGTATTAAATTTTCGATTTCAGTACCACAGGCATCTTGTCATGTGAAAACTGCGACAGACCAACACAACGCATTTTAAATTTTATTAAGGAGAAATAAGGAAAAAAATATACTTCATTGGAGAATATTTCTATAAGCAGGAGCCGTCCAGAACTGTGCAAACCAGATAAATTTGTCTTCGCACTCGCATTCCATTTGGGCTTTTCTATCACCGTGTTAAATGATGTTGCGGTACGTTTTTTCTATTGTAACAGATGTGTTTTAAAGTTTCTGTGTACTAGTTTTCTATCAAGATCTAATTAATTCATTTTTTATTTATCACATAAATTAGTTGACACGATAAAGCTAAGAAACTCATGTAGAATTATAACGCATTTAATTACATGGAATTAATGTGTGAATTTTAAATATACGTCGTAGCACAAATCTACTATTTTCGCTTCGAAACGATATTTTGTGCCAACATGTAAGAATGCATATATTAATACTCATTTATTTATATACAAATTGACACATCATTAATGCAATACATAACAAGAAGCTGTTATCAGCATAAATACGGTAATTTGAATTAGCTTAATGAGAGATAGAGAAATTTTCATTCTATGTGCTCTGTCCGCGGCAAATTCTAGCCAATACGTGATGAGTTCCCAATAAGAACGAAACCGGTCTACAGGATGAATTGCCTTTTCTACACTATACAATTCTTAGTTTATACTGACAAATTTAAGTAAGATATTTATATCAAGTTCGCAACCTTGATTATAGTAAACATTCAATAGGTAAACAGAAACAGCTGTACGTGCAGGTGCGTAAATAAATGTGCAACATTTGTTGTTATAGTTTTGGTTCACGCATATGTGCCTCTTACTTATAAAAATGCAGTGAATTATTTAAATTAATTTTGCGAATAAGAGATAAACAGCAAGCTCATTTAATGTAAATAGTCACACAATATGAAAAACCACAGTCTGTTGCATATACAGACACCTTTCGATTTTGCACAGTCATCCACAGAGTGCAGTTGCAGTGTTTTTACTATAATTCGATTCACGTAAAATAGGATTGAGGATTAACTGAAGTTCGCATATTCCACCTAAATAATTTTTATAACTATCCAGGAAATCAATGCTTGTTTAAACAACATCCAAAAGAGCAGCCGATGCGACTTTGCATATGGATTTATTGGAAATCATAAAATGTTGCCTGAAAGTATGCACGCGTATACATTCTCATTTGCATTTTACTGTACTACAAGATACCAATTGCATTACAATTTAACAATAATTGATTGCGCGGGTGGTGGTAACAATTCTTAAAATCAAGTTTTCGGGCTTGAAGTAAACACCAATCCCATTGTATTTAACCAGTCGTCGAACAACATAACTAAACTACCGCCAGCCCCAACGCACTGACGCGTTTCGACCTTCCATGATCATCATCAGAGTACGACGGCAAACTGACTATCGAGGATCAAACCGCATTGAATATATATGGAAATCAAATTTAGATATGCCGCTCTCACCTCTAGCAGTCTCGCATACATTGAACTTGACTGGAAATGTCGGCTGCACAATTTCTATGCAGTCACTAACATTAACTGTTTGCAGCTTTCGCCACATATACATATATAGGCAATACAACTTAACAATAATTGATTGCGCGGGTGGTGGTAACAATTCTTTAAATCAAGTTTGCGAGCTTGAAGTAAACACCAATCCCATTGTATTTAACCAGTGCGTTGCGGATGGCGGTAGTTTTGTTATGTTGTTCGACGACTGGTTAAATACAATGGGATTGGTGTTTACTTCAAGCTCGCAAACTTGATTTAAAGAATTGTTACCACCACCCGCGCAAACAATTATTGTTAAATTGTATTGCCTATATATGTATATGTGGCGAAAGCTACAAACAGTTAATGTTCGTGACTGCATAGAAATTGTGCAGCCGACATTTCCAGTCAAGGTCAATGTATGCGATGACTGCTAGAGGTGAGAGCCGCATATCTAAATTTGATTTCCATATATATTCAATGCGGTTTGATCCTCGATAGTCAGTTTGCCGTCGTACTCTGATGATGATCATGGAAGGTCGAAACGCGTCAATGCATTGCGGCTGGCGGTAGTTTTGTTATGTTGTTCGACAACTGGTTAAATACAATGGGATTGGTGTTTAATTCAAGCTACCAATTGCATGCCAATAACGAAAACGTTCGCGTTTTGGCATTTGAAAATTAAAAAAAATTAATTTAAATAAATCTCTTTCAAAACTTCGTGGATTGTTATGAAGGCTTTCGACCGCATTCAATGTATCAAATAGATTTCGCTTGTACATAGTTCACAATCTATTTAGTTCTCAAAGGATAATCCCTCTGAAATATTTTTTACTTAGTTTACGCATTTTTGTATGTAGGCGAGTTTCGAATTAGGTTAAAGAGAATTAAATTTTGTGTAATAAAAGACCACAGAATAATATTAAAATAAAAAGTTTAAAAAACATTATATGAATGTATATGTTGTTAGTTGGAATAGACTACATTGCATAGAATAACAAATGTAATGAATCTACTTGAGTTTTTGCGTTCCACTGAGCACTGAATGGTAGTAATCCAAATTTCCATGGCTGCTAACTGAACCGGAGAGAAATTGTCAGTAATACACTAAATAATGTTCCTCGTTTAGACTTTCCATTAGGTTTAGCCTATATGGCATATCTTTATATATAAAGTTTCAATAAACCATCACATATCTGTCATTAAAAAAACAGACACCACGCTACCCGGGGATGTGGTATTGAATTGAACATTGATATAATTAAATGAACATTGGTTGGCGCTCGGTGATAAAAATATTTAAATCATGGTTGCGATCTTGATATAAACACCAGTCCTATTAAATATATCCATTTTCAGTATAAGTTAAGCACTGTATAATGCAGAAATGGAAATTCATCAAGTAGACCGGTTTTATCCTTATCTGAAACTGATCATGTACTGTAGAAAATTTGGCGCGGACAGGGCTCGTCTGCATCGGAGTCTGTTGCTCGAACAATTGAGCCACACTGACACACACTTCACAAAATTGTCAGCTATAGACTGTCTAATGTTTCTTGGTTAGCATTATAGGCTAACCAAGACATATTAATCCGTATATAATTGAAAATGTATGTAGCGAGCAGCAGTGTGGCTCGATGGTTAAAGCTATAGATTTAGAAGCAGACGTGTCCAGGTTCGAGCCCTGTCCGCGACAAGTTGTCGACAGTACGTGATGAATTACGAATAAGAACGAAACCGGTCTACTGGATGAATTACCTTTTCTACACTGACAAGTGTATACATAAGGAGATTGATGCTTATAGTAAGCTCACAAATTTGATTTTAAAAAATGTAAAATGCAATGTACGCAAAACCGCTAAGAGAAGAGCCGCATATCTTATGTTCTTCACCTTGTATGTGCATTGCCGTTTGATTATTGTTAGACAATTTGCTGTTATTGTTCTAAAGTTGGTCATCTTAAGTCAAAACGCATCAGTACGTAAGGCTGAGAAGAGTTTTGCCGTTGTGCGACTGATTAAATAAAGTGAGATTTTTATTTATCCCAAATTCGCAAACTTCATTCAAAGAATTATTATTACCACCACAATCAATTTATTAAATCGTATAAATAACATAGATTCGGTGAAAGCAGCTCCATTTTATGTTCATGACGGTATTGAAATAGGGTATCGGACATTTCCAGTGATTATGTCAGACTGGTAAAACTCAAAAAAATGAAGTTAATTTTAAGTTTTAAACTTTGTTTAAATAATCATCATCATGAATCATTAATGAGTTTTTCTTTCTTGATAGAGAAATTTGAAATTCAAGTTTATTTAAATTTTCTTTGTTCAGCGAAAGACCATGATGTTTGTTGCATCTGGAAGTAGATGCACAGAACCAGTATTATTTTACGTCAGGAGTTTTAAACATTTTTTTATAAAAAGATGTTAATCTTCTTGATTAAATGCAGCAAAAACGATAAATATTAACACAACGAATTCTCGTTTGTGCACAGATATTCATAATTCCAACGAAAATCGACAAAATAAATTGTTCTGCTTTTATTTATATACGAAACGCGCAAAAAATATTTCGTTTCATCAACTAACACAGAAGTAAACAAATGTTTTTAATTGAAGCAAGAAATTGGTATTATCTGTAGACATTTCGTAAACAATAACTTCTTATTATAGAAATTTATATTCAATCAGATATTAGCTCTTTACCAAGCACAAAAAGTTCGCGAGAAAATAAATGCCCATTTTGTTTTATTTTGATTAGCATGGAACATTTTACACTACCTAATAAGCAAAAAATAAAAATTTAAAAATTTTAAAATTTCCTAGCAAGATAACAAACCTTTACTTTTTCCACGTTGTTGCCATATCTGAGTTATTCGGTTAAAGTTTGCTACCACTTCACTTCCGCTATCAGCATCGATAAGCGTAAAAGGATTGACCGACATGTAATCATATTGCATAGAACTCATTAAGCTGATAATTGATTTGTCATTGCCTTTGACACTGGTGTCATAAGTGTTACGATTCCTTTTAAAGCGTATATATCCCGGTGCCTCCATAAAGCCGCCAAACCTCTGCTCACCAGGAAACATTGACACATTTTTCCCGTCTATCTTAGTTTTATAAATAATAACAGGTTGGAAGATTGGAGTTTGTTCCACAAAAAGGTAATTTTTCTTGTCCAGGCTCGCCAATATACCAGTGTTGTCCAGTTCACCCGCATGACTTTCATAGTATAAAAGTGCCATGCGTCTGTAAAACTAAAAGTTAATGAAATGGAATAAGTATCTCTTTTAACATATAGAAATTGGCATGCCACTACAATTACTATTTGCAAATAGTAAAACTTTATGCTTAAGCATATGCAAAAATCAGTTTAACGTATTGGCTTAATTGGTTCACGGCGAATCACGTCGAAATTATTAAACGTGATGCTTCCTGTTAAGACTAGGTGTCGATTTTTTCTTATTGGCTAATAACACTTAATAATTTGTGTACCGCGTCTGTTTAAAATACAAGAAATTTCGCATAAAACGTTGCGATATTTTTCAGTATAAATCTTAATATCTGAATAAATATAGTTGCTAAACATCTCCATGAATTTGAAACTTATGGTGCCTAACTTATACTACTGGACAGCCATATATTTAAAAATATCTTCTCCAATTTTCCTGTTGAAGTTTAAAGAAAGAACTTTGTCCTGCCTAAGCATAATTTAACTATTATATTTAAGATAGTGAAATCGTGAATGCATACAATTAATTTGTTAGTGATAGAATTATAGACTTGAAATTTACACAAATAAAATAGCAAATGCTTTCTTTCTAAACACAACATTGCCAATTATAGAAAATACATTTCAATGGCACAGACTGATTTCGTTGTCATTGGCCACCGAACAGCAATTATAGGAATTGCTGCGGTCTTGATTTAAACCCAGAGCAATTGCCTTACAGTCCGGCAACTCAAACCCTACGCCACTATAATAGAGAAATTTTCAGTTTTATACCAATTAATGTTTTAATGTCAAATCTACCAATTATTAACGCTTGCTTATGAAGGACAAGATGTCTAGCTGATAATTTGCATTTGAAAAATTGTGCTACGTTTGGTTTATATCGAAGAATGTTTAATAATATACTATTATTAAGCATTAAATCAAACTACGCTGGCAATACAACTGTAAACATACGCTAAAGATATTTCTTTTACAGGCGTGTTTGTGACATCCTATGCATAAAAAATTACTTTATCTGCGTTTTGACTAACGCAGTACTGATTCTAGTTGCTTTCTTTTTACAAAATATATTGGCTGCCTTTATCGGCCGCCTTCTTCAGTTGGTCCATCCTCACCAGTTTTACAAAACAAACTATTGAAGCAAGCGCGATATTTCCTCTGGCCATATCAATTATACTTCAGACTGCCATTTCACTATACAATTTCATGTCACGGGTGTGTGTGTGAGTGTGTGTGCATATCCATAACAGTTACGTTCATCAAACTAATTGAGACTAGAGTGGCTGAATAAGAATTTACCACTTGCATTTGTTAGACTAAATGGAAAAAATAATGCGTCTCCAATCGACTTAGATTATAGCTGCTCTTCAAATAAATTGAAGTTGAAGGCGATCGGCGGCGCTTCTTTCTAATTGCTAGAAATTAAATCCAGCTAACTTGAGTTTTTACTTTTGAGTGGTCCGCGGGAAAAGCAGCGATACTTCGTCAGAAAAGTCTCTGATCCAATGAAGTCCACAGTGAGGGAACCAAAACTACGAGTTTGTATGTTTATGTAGGCTACATTTAATTAACTTAATTAACTTTTGTAAAGCAAAAAAATCCACAATGAGCTAAAATTTTGATAAGTCATAACCTAATATCCTTGACTCAGGTAGCACGGGTTAGAGTATATCCTATTCGAATAAAGCTGAATTCATCAGGCCTGTTCACTGGGACGTGTTTGCTGTTAGTTTCCCGCACAACTTCATCTGGTTAAGTGTTTCTAAGTTACCGATAATTTGGTATGTACAATAAAAGGACCTCTTCCGAAGTTCCAGTGTCTCAGAAGTCTAGCATAAAACATGCGTATGTGGCCTTATCTCACAATGTACCAATCAACGAAATTAGCATTCTTTCACAATATGCCGTAGGAGGATTCATTAAAACGTGGCCGGATAGAAATGATTAGCTCGTAAACTTTACTTCTGTTAATTTCGCGTTTAAAATCAGCCTCCAGCGAGTCTAAACACTGTAAACACAAAATTGATAAGTTCCGAATGTTATGGTGAATACACATGGCTAATTGAAAAAATTAAATAAAGTATCATTTGTAAATAAATTATTAATTCAAATAACATATAAAAATAGTATTTCGAAAAAATTGTGAGAACACTTTAACTGTATAAAATAGAGCAAAAGGTATTCAGCTGTCGTTAGCCAAGGATGATTTTGGTTCTGCATGATGTTGCTAAGTGTCCAATTTCACCATCAAACTTTTCTGATATTTATTCGTATTCCTTAAATAAACCGTTGGTATCAAGATGTACTGGTTGAAAAAACAAAGTTTAACAAACAAGAAGAGAAGCGGAAATTTCTCCTCTTCGGGACCTCATCATTTTATAAATGTTAATACAACTTACTATTAACCAATTCCAGTGTTCCTTTAACAATTACGCATTCCTACCACATCCAATTAACCCTATAAAGATATATATTACAATCTTCTTCTACATTTTGATCTATGTATCTCAAATTACATTAGTTTGCAAGGAGTATTGAGTTTACGCTGTCATAAAATCAAATGAAAAGTCATATTTAGGCGAATCATTTGGTTATGCAATTCATGTTAATATTACACTAGCTTGTATATCTAACATCCCTCTACATCCATTTAAATTTATCAAGTTTATGCATGTCAACCAATACCAGATCATAAGCGAGCTACAAATGTTTGACTAAATTATTAAATTGCTTTCTCTAAATAGTAAAATTTTTCATCATTGCGTATCTAGACTCCTGTCAACTTACAACCATGTCAATCAATAGATGAATTAGTTCCGACTAGTTAAATAATTAAGATGGTTGATGTTTGGTTGCTGAGTGGTAAAAAATAATAGAGTAAGAATATTAAAATGCAATGGAGTGAAAGGATAATTAAAGTAATCTCGAAAGGAACTCATGCATTGCTATCCTTGCTAGGTATTTCATATCCCCCTGACGTATTTAAAGGCTCTATCCTTTCTTTGATGATAGTTAACTGTCTAAGGTGAGTATTTGTTTCAATACAATTCTAATATTATATTTGGCTTCAAATGTTCTTCATTATTTACTCGATTTCGAATATAGTATTACTAAGGTCCTACGGCTATCTTGAAGTTCGTCCTGTTTTTTCATGCATCCAATCACAATCGAATTCCCTTATTACTCACTTCATTGACTTAACTATTAATTCCGGTGGGTGTCCAATCTCGATGAATATTTTTTCAATATTTTTCATTTAATTATTTCAATAATTATAAAACTTTCTAATACCATAGATTTCAAAATGCCTATTTTCATACCAATCAGGTGATTTGAATAAAAATTAATCAGGATACCCGAATAGGCACTTTTACTATAGACATCCCTTTATAATATCCCTCCATTCCGTCTCAGTCTCACACCAAAGAATGCTATCTCTCCCCTAGTTTTCTTTACCAACATGAACTCTAGATCAACTATATCATTCGCTCAATTGAGGAGCTTTATCAACTTATTAATACCATGTTTCTAAATTAAAAAAAACATCATCAAGGAATATTGAAGATAAGTTCAGTTTAAGAGATTTTTTTCGGTATAATGCAGAAATATGTTAGCAACCGAAACAGGGAATGGTTACCTCATGGGCACAACTCGCAATTGTTTATAATATTTCTTTCTGAAGTTAAAGCAGATAGACGATATACAAATAGTTAACATTTTCAACATACTTCTCTACGTCATATGGCTTCCATATAAAACCTCTTGGTATTCACTTAGGACCCTTTACAAGCACTCCAACGCCGTTGGAACAGGGATACTTGTTTATATAGATATAGCACCTAAGTTGACAAATTAGTCACTTTCAATTAACCCATACTTCTTGACTATATCTGAGAAATGATAAGTGTTCGTTAATATATGTCCTAAAATATAGGAATAACTTCTCATTTTATTAGAAAGAAATTTAGATATTTTATAGGTTGGCAAATTTTGCACATTTACAATCATTCTTAGTGATTCTCCTACCTTATGCACTTTTATTAAACCAAACGCCCTAGGTGGAAATGAATCTCTTCGTATAAGTTAGTCACCATGCGTTTATCCAATTCCTCGAACCTCCACATTTAACCACACCCTGTAACTTATTCGATGGGTCCTTAATTATTTTTTTTATAAATCTCTTTATTTTTCACTTTTCCATATATCTTTTCCGCGTAGATTGACTGGTTCATTTAGAACATTGTATAACAATATATAATCAATTTTAACTTGTTTTCTTTATTATTAACCACCAGAAGGGCCACCTCCCTATAAAACTTGTTTTTCCGTTTCTGGAAGATTGAATGGTGCTATTCTTTATTACGCAGTGCGGTCATCAAGTTTGACATAGCCAAGGTTTTCTATCGTGGTTTTATGTTTTGCAATAACAGTTCCAGATGATACTGCGGTGTGCGTGCGGGCTCAGCTTCAGTGGTTGAGCACCAGATTCCGAAGCAGACGTGCCAGGTTCGTATCCTGTCCGCGGCAAATTCTGGCCAGTGCTTGATGAGTTCCCAATAAGGACGAAACCGGTCTACTGGATGAATTGCCTTTTCTACACTATACAATTCTTAGTTTATACTGACATATGTAAGTAATTAATGGGTCAGGTGTTTATATCAAGACTGCTCCCGTTATGCCTAAGGCTTCCACACCATTAGTACTAACCAATGAAAATGTTGGCTTTACATTCAGATGCTTCATTTCTAACACCATCAGAAATATAATAAAACTCACTACATAAGAAAAGATTCAAGACTGGTCTCTTCGTACGTTTCTTAATTATTTTAGATCCACTAACGGTTAGAATCAATATAAGTCCCTCAATAACTATTTCTCTATAAGCGCATAAACATTAAATAAATGCAAACACACTTCAAAAAAAATATCCTGCGTTTAACAGATTCAGCCGCATTCCTTCAGTTCATCTGCAGCAATACCAGTTTCTGGATTTACGCAAGCCCAGCCCGTGTGCGAACGGTTACTCGGAGCGGGATGAGAAAGCATCGAACAAATTTCCACATAACGATGTCGTTGCGATTTCAATATAATTAAAGTTAAAACTGAGTAACTGACGAAAACGCTTGTTGAACTGAATGATGCCCATAGACTGAAAATGATATTTCATCCGAGAGAAAAAGAAAGAGAACCAGAGCAAAGTTTAGGATAAAACCAAATATAAAGTGTGACTAAGAGAGCAAAATCGAAGTATAGAGTGACACCCAAATCAACAGCATAAATTAACTAATCATATACATGCCCCTAAGCAAACCAGCGAATATAAAAATAGATAAATACATAGATACATTTATATATTAAGTATGAGTACACACCTTATACAAATATATGTCTACATATACGTGTATAAATTTCTTCGTCTATCAATTAAAGAAAGCACTATTGCGAGTTCATACGATTCACAGCAATTAAAGTACATAATAGAACACATTTGTTATTTAAACTATACATAAACACATTATATAACTATAAGCATATACGTAAATGTATATATATATATATATATATATATATATATATATATATATATATATATATATAATAAGTGTTTGTGTATTGACGCAAATAAATATGTAAGTAACCATTTCAGTTTACTAAATGTCGCATTAAAATTTATCGCATACGATTTACCGTGAATATAGTATATCAGACATGATATATATATATATATATATATATATATATATATATATATATACGCATATCGGCATAAATATATATATATATATATATATATATATATATAAATAGATGCAACAGTGTGAGTTTACCCAGAGTCAAGCGCCAATAACTTACAATGTATATAATACGATGTATATAATATATCTGACAATATATATCTCCAAACTTTATATGAACATAAAAATATCTATAAATAAATTTGTGTTAAAATCATATATATTAATAAACATATAAGGTAGATACATAATCAACAGTATGAGTTTATCTTAAAGTTCAGCACATATGATTTATAATTATATATAATGACAGAAAAACCATATATGTTTATTTATATAATCATCTACAGGTTTTAAAAATATATAAATTCGCATTAATATATATATATGAAAGTCTATATATATATATATATATATATATATATATATATATATATTCCTGAATATAAATGTAGCATGTCTATGTTCAGAGTAATTTTATTCTTGATGAAGGACGACGTATCTCCGGTTGATAATTGAAGCGAGATTTTATTAAAAACACAGCATAATGACTGCGGAATATATATATATATATATATATATATATATATATGTAAAAATATGGGTCCAAGACTCGAATTAACATTCGACGTCAATCTAGTACACAAAACTGACACATCGGGCGACAGTTAGTATCGCCGCATACTTGTTAGTTTATTGTCATTAAGAATTCCAATTCACATGATAGAAAAATCCATCATTTATTAAAAGCATAATCCTTTCATAACTAAATAGCCTTTTGAGTGCTGACCACATTTTACGATGATACTTACTTTTACTTTACTGCGGCTGACTCCTTTTGGAGGATAAGCCGGCTCCACATTTCATGGAGTATCTTGGGAATTTGGTACAAGTGGTGTCCCCTCACCAATTGTTAATAATGTTAATAATAATTTAAACAAACGAAAATTACCGTCCTGGAAAAATGACTGAATGAACGAAAATGAGAAGTATTCAATATCTAACATTACGAAAATAAATAAACTGCAAATAGTATTCTGTATATACAACAATAAAATAACTAAACATTAGTCGTGCTACAAGCAAGACTGGCAAACTGAAAATAGTGTGCTGTACATAGTAGAATAAATTTACTCTGCACAGAGGCCCAGTAATTTTTATATGCTAACAATCGAACATGGGCATTTGAATGGTTGGATTGAGGAATTTGGACGCGTAGTTTGATCAGCGTGGTGTGCAGTGTCATAGTAAAATCTCCACCACTACCGTTCAACGAAGTAAATACTAACAGGAGTTGCAATATAATTAGTAACGCCAAATTTTACAGTAACTTGCAGAACCGATGAAAATCTAAAAGCAGCCAATAGTCGATCAATTGAAACACATGGCTAGGCAAATCACTAGGTCTACGTCGCGCGTTCCCATGGACGTTAGTCATCGCGGACGTGCCATATGGTATAATCTTCTCAGATTTCTTATCGAAGTATGAACTAATAATTGATACAGCCAAAGGTACCTTGCTTGAACCAGTCAAGAATTTTAGTGTGCGTACTTTTGTTGGTAGTGACGATCACCTGTCATAATCCCTTTTTGGTTATTTGAATATATGCGTATGTCTTTTGCTCTGTGCAATGCATCACAGACATTTCAGTAATTTGTGAAAGGTGTTCTACAGAAGCTTCTATATACCAATTCTTACGTCGATGATGTGATAATAGCCTCGGATGATTTTGAACATAATTTATTAAACTTTAAAGAGATTCTCTCTATAGATTAGTTTGGTCTCGTATTAAATATGGAAAAATGTAAATGGTCACATAATGAAGTGAATTTACTGGAGTATTCGATTAGAAACGAAGCTATCAGAAAATTTCCCACACTGATGAATACTAAAGAATTTGATCGCTTTCTTGGCACGTGTAACTATTACAGGTCCTTTACTGCGATGATGGTGCAACCACAAGCACATAAAACAAGACTGAAGTCGCCTAAGGCCAAATAGCGTATGAGCTGGGACGTAAAAAAACAGCTATTGTTCGAACGAATAGAAGAGGTGCTTCTGTAACCTACAACATTACATGCCGTAAGCGTCAATTTTGGTGGCGGGTAATGTAGCGAACAATATTTTCAGTTTGCTAGTCTTGTTCATAGAACGACTAATGTTTAGAGCCATTTTGTTCTTGTGTGTAAAGAATAATATTTGCAGTTTATTGATGCTTGTAATGTTAGATTTTGAATACTCCTAATTTTCGTACATTAGTTTATTTTTCAAAAACGATCTTTTCCTTTTATTAAAATTATTGTTACCATTCTTAAAAATTGATTATTCATTGAGTGAATCAACTAGCTGACCAAATGGCGGCGCAATATATATATATATATATATATATATATATATATATATATATATATATATATATATATATATGGCTAAACTTGAAGCATCCGAAATTTACAATATACAGTAAATATGCCTCTATATACATACGCACACTTTATATATATATATATATATATATATATATATATATATATATATATATATATATCCATTTATATGTGCACAAAAAATAAATATTTATGCATATGTATCATAAATATATAAGCAACATATTGTTCACAATGAATATTGCATAGTATTTACCTGTATACAATTTCTTCCATAAAAAATATCAATATACATTTACAAACCATATATAAGTAGCACGGTTCCACCTATGGAAATTTTACCTGTATGTTTAGATTTATATAATCATTGTGACAGTTGTTTATTTGTGTTCATAATACTAAGTTTATTATTTATTTTTTCCTAGAACTGTCTGTTTGGTTTGTTTAACTTGATTTAATTACTAAATAAATTTTTGACTGGATGCTGTCATGTTTAATTTGTGCTTGTTATAATTCCTAAGATTAAACTGAACCTACGTAATCTGCCTTTATTTTTCAACTCCCGCTAGATCTAGTACGTGTTTTTAAGTTAAATGATGAACCATGACCGGCTCAAGTTACACGGCAAATACCGATCGTTCTAAAAAATCTGTCTGCAACCAACCGAAGAAAGCCATCCGACAAATTATGTTTCAAAGGCATTAGATACTTGTAAACAAGCCTATTTTCAAATTGGCGCTGGTAAGTCTACAATGCGGCCAAAGTATACCGAGCCCCATCCGATAATGAAGCGCTGCCCAAAGTTCTTTGTGATTAATTACAATGTAATTCATACACCAATATCCATTGATCGATCCGTATTCGGACACCAAAGATAACGGGAAGTGATAACAATAAAAAACAAGGGCCATCATCATGTCAAGCGTCAACGAGTATGTCAGAGCATCACAAGCAAAGTAGCATGACAGGAATTAATTTAGAGCACTTTCAAGACACGACAAGACCTCGACCATGAGTCTGATTTAAACTTGACACAGGCATCAATTGTGGCGGCGGGTGATGTAGCACGACCCCCTTAGAGACATTTTATTCCTACATGGATAGAACTATTATTTTATTGTGACAGTTGTATATTTTTGCTCATACTACTAAGTTAAGAATATTCTTCATTTTGTTTAATTATTTCAATTTTTCTAGAACAGTTTTTTTTGGTCTGTTTAAATTCTTAAATACACGTAATTTAATTACCAACTAACGATTTTGGAGTGGTTCGGGTATGTTTAATTTAAGCGTGTTTTAGTATTAGTGGTTAAGCTGAACCTACGTTCTTTGCCTATATTTTTAGTATCGTTTCGTTCAAGATTGGATAATATTTTAATACATAAAGTAATCTTACGGCTGACTATGACGTTTTACTTGGTGGGGCTGCATGCAATTAAATTTGTGGTCACAAACTGGAATGTAAAAATACAAAAAGAGTCCTTCTACCGAAAAGCCATCCGGGCTATATATGTATATAAATAAATATACAAACAATAGTGTAAGATAACTCAACGTTAAGCGTATATGATTCATAATAAATATAGCTGTCAACGGCAGTTTATCCCAATTCACTTACCAAGAAATAAGACATATGCGTAATAATTAATTCCCGTTTTAAATTATCACATCCTGTGTGTAATTGGTTATAGAGAAACGTATCAAAATAAATACGAATTTTCGTTCATTGGTAAGGTCAAAGTGACCATTCACAAACTCACTCGCTGACCTAAATATGTCCACAGAATACGAACGATGGCTTACAAGAGAGAGAGACCACAATTATAATTCAATAACAACTAAAAATGAATCAAGTACGAATCAAGTAGTGGCGGATTAGAGAATAAAATGAAAAAAAGCTTTATAAATACGTCTGGATTCTCGTCAATAAATAGCAATACTTATAAATTGTGAGTACTGAAATTATATTAATTTGTAAAGAAATATATTTTCGTGAATCCGATAATTAATATTAGTCTAGCAAGATAAAGCATTGAAACTACCTATAAGTATATATTGCATTTAAAAAAATTGTTAATTACATATACGCATATACTTTTTTTTAAATGTGTGCATACATAAAGACGTGATAAAATTATGCATAATATAGCGTTATTCGTATTTCCAGTAAGATATATTACATTCTGAATTATATCAATATAAATTGAGCTTTGTTAGCTATTGCCATAAAGAATACTAGGCAAATTACCATATAGACTGAGACTGTTTTATTTGTGGTAATAAAGACTAAAAATCTCATGATTTGTGTCTTCTGAAAGGACAAGTTCGAAACATGCAAATACTGGTATTTTTTAGTGAAAGTTAGAGGACAGTCGCGGACGATGTATATTTTAGGATTGAAAAGATCAGAATTTCTTCACTAGATAACTTCTCTACAAGTTCATTTTGTGTATTTTTATTAAAAATACATCTCAATCCACCTTACTGAAATCGAGTAAATGTCGATCTATTACCAGATGTGTTTACTCTAAGATGTTTTTGTATTCGCTTCTTTAATAAGCGATTAGTCAAATCAGCTTACTGTTTCAAGCAGTTTTGTATGAACATAAAAAAACAAAATTGATCAACTCGATTCTAGAAAGTTGATACTGTGCACTTACGTGTAGCAAGAATTCTATTATGAAATCCAACAATTTATTTACGGTATACATTTTTGATATTTTCAGTTTATATATGTTCTTGCGGTATTTCGGCACTCAATATTGTGTACCCTCATCAGTTTATTAAAACGTGGCAAAGTTACCGGCCCCGATGGTTTGTTCCAAGCACATTTAACGATGGTAGCAATAAAATTTCTGCAGCATTGACTAACCTATTCGTACAATATAAAACGAGGAGACCGTGCCGCTTGCTTGACCATCATCTCTAACTTCCAAAAAGGCAATCGTAATTCGTGTGATAACCATCATGGTATGAGTTTGACTTCATATATATATATATATATATATATATATATATATATATATATATATATATATCTTTATAATGTCCATGCCTTTAAATATTACACAGTATATTTCTAATTAGGAAGAAAAAACACATTAATAACAAAGTGGATAAAGGCCATTTATTTCGTGAATACTAATCATCGCTCCACAATCATTCTACAAATTGAAGTGGAAATAACAGAGGCGCATACAGTGACAGAAGTTTCCAAACAATATGAGCGTTCAACACTGCAATCCACACTGGCGCTGTTACCATATGTAGAACAAAAATTTGCGCAACAAGGTGAAACGATAAACCACAATGGGAAAAATATCACTTGTACATGTAACTTCGAACAATGTGCACAAATGGTTAATTCTCAAGCCATAAAAACAATAATTACCAGATCTCAGATATCACTTTTCAATACAGCGAGAATGACCTTTACATGCAAACAGGCACACATACAAACACAAACGCATACACACTTCTTTAAATTAAGTTTTCAAGCTTGAATTAAACACCAATCACATTGTATTTAACTAGTCGTCGAACAACATAACAAAACTACCGCCAGCCGCAACGTACTGACGCGTTTCGACCTTCCATTAACATCATCAGAGTATGACGGCAAACTGACTATCGATGATGAAACCACCTTGAATATATATGGAGATCAAATTTAGATATGCAGCTCTCACCTCTAGTAGTCTCGCATACATTGAACTTGACTGTAAATGTCGGCTGCACAATTTCTATGCAGTCACGAACATTAACTATTTTGCAGCTTTCGCCACATATACATATATAGACAATACAATTAAACAATAATTGATTGCGCGGGTGGTGGTAAGAATGCTTTAAATCAAGTTTTCGAGCTTGAAGTAAACACCAACCCCATTGTATTTAACCAGTCTACGAATTACATAACAAAACTACCACCAGCTGCAACGCACTGACGCGTTTCGACCTTCCATGATCATCATCAGAGTACGACGGCAAACTAACTATCGAGGATCAAACCGCATTGAATATATATGGAAATCAAATTTAGATATGCGGCTCTCACCTCTAGCAGTCTTGCATACATTGAACTTGACTGGAAATGTCGGCTGCACAATTTCTGTGCAGTCACGAACATTAACTATTTTGCAGCTTTCGCCACATATACATATATAGACAATACAATTAAACAATAATTGATTGCGCGGGTGGTGGTAACAATGCTTTAAATCAAGTTTGCGAGCTTGAAGTAAACACCAAACCCATTGTATTTAACGAATCTACGAACAACATAACAAAACTACCGCCAGCTGCAACGCACTGACGCGTTTCGACCTACCATGATCATCATCAGAGTACGACGGCAAACTGACTATCGAGGATCAAACCTCATTGAATATATATGGAAATCAAACGCGTAAGTGCGTTGCAGCTGGCGGTAGTTTTGTTATGTTGTTCGAAGACTGGTTAAATAAAATGGGGGTTGGTGTTTACTTCAAGCTCACAAACTTGATTTAAAGCATTGTTACCACCACCCGCGCAATCAATTATTGTTTAATTGTATTGTCTATATATGTATATGTGGCGAAAGCTGCAAATAGTTAATGTTCGTGACTGCATAGAAATTGTGCAGCCGACATTTCCAGTCAAGTTCAATGTATGCGAGACTGCTAGAGGTGAGAGCCGCATATTTAAATTTGATTTCCATATATATTCAATGCGGTTTGATCCTCGATAGTCAGTTTGCCGTCGTACTCTGATGATGATCATGGAAGGTCGAAACGCGTCAGTGCGTTGCAGCTGGCGGTAGTTTCGTTATGTTGTTCGACGACTGGTTAAATACAATGGGATTGTTGTTTACTTCAAGCTCGCAAACTTGATTTAAAGAATTGTTACCACCACGCGCGCAATCAATTATTGTTTAAATTGTATTGCCTATATATGTATATGTGGCGAAGCTGCAAACAGTTAATGTTCGTGACTGCATAGAAATTGTGCAGCCGACATTTCCAGTCAAGTTCAATGTATGCGAGACTGCTAGAGGTGAGAGCCGCATATCTAAATTTGATTTCTATATATATTCAATGCGGTTTGATCCTCGATAGTCAGTTTGCCGTCGTACTCTGATGATGATCATGGAAGGTCGAAACGCGTCAGTGCGTTGCAGCTGGCAGTAGTTTTGTCATGTTGTTCGAAGACTGGTTAAATACAATGGGGTTGGTGTTTACTTCAAGCTCGCAAACTTGATTTAAAGCAAAGATAGAAATATGTGAACATAGAGAGAGTGTGAAAAATAGAAACCAATCAAGTTGCGTGCGTCACATCCAGTTCAAGCTCAATGCTTGTACGTGCTTCTTCTGCTTACATAAATCCGGCTGCAATTTGTTCATCCATAAGGCTTCGTATGTGGCTAGCTCCCTTTTTTGTTTGCATTGAGTAATTACTTTGAATGCTACGTCTGGAGAACATACGTGCGATGTTTCGATGATGTGTTGCGCAATAGCAGACGTGTATTCACCATTTGATTTAAAACAGGCGTTAAAGTTGCAATGTTCTCTCATACGAGTAATTAACCGTCTGGTCGATCGGCCTACGTAAGTTGATCGACAGATTGCTCATTTATATTGGTAAATAATATTTGATATCGAAATTAACGGCTGTTTCTCTTTGATTGCTCGTAAAGGCAAGTGTATTACCCTAAATAACACTCGTAGTTTGGCTGCATCAAATGTGCGTGTTAATGCTGCTTCAACTTTCTTTTGTGCCATTCGGGAAACTGCATCTCACTTAAATGGGATGTTTAGGTACATTGTTTTCTTTTCTGGCCCATAATACGTCTGATTCTGTTTAATTCCCCTTTTAATAATTGATTCAATTAATTGTCTGGGATAGCCATTAGACAATAAATCGTTAATTGCTTTATTATATTCATTTTCTTTAGAATCTTGACTAACCAACCTGTCAATTCTTGAAAAGCAACCACGAGCTGTTGATAATTTATATTGAAATGGCACAAAACTGCTATAATGCAAATACTGTGCAGACCTTGTTGGTTTATGGTTAATTGTTCTGTTTCATTTGCCATTAGTTTCTTTCTTTAATAGTACATCTAGGAAAGGCAGACAGTCATCTTTCTCGTGCTCTGACGTGAAGCCGATATTCTTATGTGCTATGTTGAAACTTTGAAGCAATGTTCATGATTGCGACCTGCTCTTAAGTACAAGAAATATATCATTCACGTACCGTATATATTGAGCACATTTACTTATGTCACTCTTTAATGATGTATTTTCTAGGTGCCCTAGAAAAATCTCAGCGAACACTGGAGATAAGGGGCTTCCCATTGCGACACCATCAACATAGCACATAAGAATATCGGCTTCACGTCAGAGCACGAGAAAGATGACTGTCTGCCTTTCCCAGATGTACTATTAAAGAAAGAAACTAATGGTAAATTAAACAGAACAATTTACTATAAACCAACATGGTCTGCACAGTATTTGCATTACAGCAGTTTTGTACCATTTCAATATAAATTATCAACAGCTCGTGGTTGCTTTTCAAGAATTGACAGGTTGGTTAGTCAAGATTTTAAAGAAAATGAATATAATAAAGCGATTAACGATTTAATGTCTAATGGTTATCCCAGACAATTAATTGAATCAATTATTAAAAGGGGAATTAAACAGAATCAGACGTATTATGGGCCAGAAAAGAAAACCGTCTACCTAAACATCCCATTTAAGGGGGATGCAGTTTCCCGAATGGCACAAAAGAAAGTTGAAGCAGCATTAACACGCACATTTGATGCAGCCAAACTACGAGTGTTATTTAGGGTAACACATTTGCCTTTACGAGCAATCAAAGAGAAACAGCCGTTAATGTGAATATCAAATATTATTTACCAATATACATTCGCAAGTTGTCGATCAACTTACGTAGGCCGATCGACCACACGGTTAATTACTCGAATGAGAGAACATTGCAACTTAAACGCCTGTTTTAAATCAAAGGGTGAATACACGTCTGCTATTGCGCAACACATCATCGAAACATCGCACGTATATTCTCCAGACGTAGCATTCAAAGTAATTACTAAATGCAAACACAAAAGGGAGCTAGCCACATACGAAGCCTTATGGATAAACAAATTGCAGCCGGATTTATGTAAGCAGAAGAAGCACGTAGAAGCATTGAGCTTGAACTGGATGTGACGCACGCAATTTGATTGGTTTCTATTTTTCACACTCTCTCTATGTTCACATATTTCTATCTTGTTTTGCTTTCCAATTTATATATAAAGATATGTTCATTAGCAGACATTTGAGAAGCCCATGCGAAAGAAACTTTTCTTATATCTGATAAAATTTCTTTTTGTTTTTGCACACAGGAAGGGTACAATGAATATATATATATATATATATATATGTATATATATATATATATATATATATATATATATATATATATATATATATATATATATATCTAATTACGAAGAAAACACATTAATAATAAAGTGGATAATGGCCATTTATTTCGAGAATACTAAACTTCACTTTACAATCCTTTATTTAAATACATTCTGGGTTTTCATTTGATTATGTTAGTGGCAACAAATCTGGGTCGGATTTATCTCTATTACATGTTTGAGCCGATTAGTAAGTGTGAATGCGTTTGTGACTGTGTCTGCATATTTGCATGCAAAGGTCTCTATCGCTGTATTGCAAAAGGATGTCTGAAATCTGGTCAATCTGGTATTTAAGGCTTCAGAGTTAACCAAATGTTCGCATTGTTGGCTGTTACGTGTACGAATGTTATTTTCCCGTGTGTAGTCTTTAGTTTCTCCATGGTCGTATTTTGTTTTCTTCACTTGGTAACAGCCCAGGAGCGAATTGCAGTGTTAAATGCTCATACTGTTTCGAAATTTCTCTCTCCATAAGTGCAGCTGCTCTATCCTCGTCGGTTAGAAGCCAATCTGATCGAATGTTTGTTGAGTCTGGACGACGGCGTGTTTGGTCTTGCCTGGATGCTTGTAAATTTTTTTGGATTGCGTGATTCGTGGCCAGTCGATTAGAATATAATGTTGATGAATCGTTTGAATATTTAGGCCAGATTTTTGTTGTTTTATATAAAGGGCTTCATAAATATATAATAATTTTTCTGATTTTGCTTTATGTAGAATTGAGAAATTGATCAAATTGACTGGGTGCCCGATTTAGAATATATGTTCGGAAATATGATTTTCCTGACGGTGCCCAGACATTTTTAATCAATTTCTACGGTAAATGGTTCGGGATTTTGTTAATCAATTGGTTCTTCGTATGTCCAATATATGTGCTACAGTACACACATGAGAATTTGTAGACTGAATGATTAGGAGAAAATTGGCAATTGATCTTTGCCATCCAACCTCATTATTCTGTGTGCTAAATGTGATATTAACTTTAACACTGGGAAAGTTCTCCTTAGTTATTCTAATGGAGGTCGGTACGTCACCTCGAAGTTTAGGAAAACCCGCTTGACGGTATCCTCACTAGTGCGAATTAGCTGTGGTCCGATGTTGACATCGATGAACCGCTCTAGGTAGTTGTTAATTACCAAAATTTTCCTCCGAAAGCCCAGTTCTTTCTCGATCTGTTTGCTAGGTTGCTAACTAAGTTTCTTTCATGGGGTTTTGAAACACTGCTGTTTTATGCACACACGGAGGCATACACGCATACACACTTCCTAATCATCTCAAAACAAGAAATAGAAATAAACCCGAGTCAGATTTGTTGCCACTCACATAATAAAAATTTATTTATTATAATTAGAAATATACCGTGTAATATTCGAAGGCAATGGACAATATATATATATATATATATATATATATATATATATAATATATATATATATGTATATATATATAATGAAATCCGGCCGAGATTTTAATTCAATATCACATTCCTAGGTGGTTTTTGGTATGTTATCTAATGACATATTAGGCGTAGCAAGTTGGTTCTAAAGTTCGAAATCGATATCAAATAGGCTCTACTTAAAGGAAAGAATGCTAATTAATTGAAAAGTGTGTGCAGTGCAAGGCTTACGACGTACATTGGGCAAGTTTGAAGACGCTGAAGTATGTCAAATTTCGATCTCTGGCCCGGCAATTCTTGCAAGTAATCAACAAGAACGAAACCTGTCAATTCAATGAATTGTATTTAATATTTTATGCAGTACTTAGTTTACACTGACTCTCCGTTTCTTTCTGTCTCTCTCTCTCTTTATATATATATATATATATATATATATATATATATAAATTGAAAGCATTCCACCAGATTTTAATTCAATAGTGTGTCATCAATAATAAAAGATCAGATGTAGTCAGTTCAAACTTACAATCAAAAGCAATGCCAAATAGGTGACATCGCCAAAACAGCTTTCTATCCTTTTTTACTGTATCTCGTCATAAACACGAACAAACTTCAAAGCTAATAGGGAATCTGCTGTAATTATGTTCGATAAAATACAGTATTGTGTAGATCAATGACCTCGGTAGCTTTGTGATTTTCAAGTGTTAATATTATACTTCTCATTTTAAATTAATGGTGATTTTATATGACGGCTTCTTTCGAAATCGGAAATAATATCTTAGATCTAGCTTTATGCATGCGATCGAGAATACTAAAAACAGTTGAACTAACTGTTGGACACGAATACTTTTAACGTGTATTGGATTTTTGAGGCTTTTTAAAAATTTTCTATTTACAAATGTGAAAATTGACATGAGCTTTATAAAACTATGTTTCATTAGCTAATACAGGATAAGTATGCTATTTTATAAAGCATGCTATAGTGCAACGAATGTGGAAAATGATTATTAATTCTGCATTTATTCTTATTCAAAATCGTTCTCCCATAAACAAAATGCAGTAACAGAAACCTTAGTTAAAACAACAAAACAACATCCTGCACAAAATCACAACGCGTTAAATTAATATTATACTACTTATTCCACAAACCGACTATTAAATAATTTCCAACTTATCACTTTATGCGGAAATAGTTTTCAGAGTTAGGCTTACAGTGGAAGAAAGTGTTCCAACAAGCGCATTTAAATTGAAACCTATTAGCAGAATTGACAAGGAAGCAACACCGTTTACAATAGGTGCAGCATTCTTAAAACCGCCTTTTATTGAAAAATTGCTATTGTAATTCCAATTTAGATGAGGAGCTGTTTTAATAATTTTGTCGGCAACATCGACTTGATCTGTAAAGAGTACAACATGCCGAGGGACTATCCAATTAGTCTTGGTATGTCGATATAAATAGCAAGCTGACAAGTTGAATCTTTCTGTATTTTGCTGCATCTGCCAACTTCCTAAAGTTGGCCAAATGTTGTCAATAGTAAAGTAAGTTGACGATAGAGAATTTTTAATTCCTTGCTGACTTAATTGATAAGCCAGAAACGCTATATCACAGCTTGCGAATCGATCTGCTTTGATATCCCTCCATTTTAAAAGCGGATTGATTCTCTAAATAGGAACAAAAAAAATTAATGCGAATAAAGTATATTAATTTTGTGTAAGCGATGTTTTAAATATGTCATCAATAGACTATTATGTATTCTCTAACAAAAGTAGCAACGCATTACAAGCGATTCAAGAAAAAAGGCTGACAATGCAGGTGATTAAAAAAATATGATGGTTCTCCCTGGAATACACGTGTTTCGCATTGATAACATAGTAACAAGCTAGTTCACACGAGATCAAGAGGTTATGCCAAAATCAATAATCCCGTTAAGGCAATTTGGCATTGTTCTACTTAAAAAACACAGTGTGTTTTATGCGAGATGCCAGCTACAATTAACGAGCGCCCCGTTATCACGAAACGTATGCTTAAGTGCGCTTATAAATTTTGCGCACGGTGGCTTTGTAAAATATCTCCAGTTTTATATGAACCAACTTATCACAAGGTACGGCGTGTATAATAAATAAATGCTCATTTATTAGTTTTTCAAAATTATGCATAAGTATTCTAGTTTTATCACATATAGCGAAAATGCTTTAAATACGAGGAACATGTATTCCCAGGTATTAATTAAAAAAGAACATTTTATTTTATATATATATATATATATATATATATATATATATATATATATTTCACATCCAGGTAGTAAGGCGAATGTCAAACTTATTACAGATCATCTGTGAGGTCATTAACTCAGGAAGAGTGCTAAACAACGGGTCTCCGATTGTGCTATATGCAAAAAGAACAAAATCACCCGGCACAGTCCTAAGTCGGAACATTTTCCAACAACGGCTCGCCTAGCCATCGTTCACATCGACATAGTTCATCTGACTCAGGTTTAACGTTTTAGCTATCTTCTAATGCCTGTGGCGTTATCTCTCTGCATCATTTATACAGATAAAGTCACTACTGGTTTTAGTTCTGCATGGATAGTATATTACTGAAAGAGGTACAGGCTTCTCATCTGATCGTTTCAAAACTCCCTTGTTGTTCATCGGATGCACTTTACGCAGAAATACTGCCTACCACCCCAGTCAAACAGTATAGTAAAGATAATGAATAGGAAACTCAAAGCAGCTTCAGCATCCTCGTCCATTAATGGAAACTGCGTTGATGCATTACCTTTAGTATTCCCTGCATTGCATTGTCGTATACGCGAATATATTCGCACATTTACATTACAACTGTTGTTTGGCATGGACCTACACCTGTCGTGTCAGATCCTACGTTTACTAACGCAAAGTTTAATCCAGAAGTTGGAGCTTCTCACTTTCAATTTTATTTCATTAATATATCAATCTAAAAGTCGATAGATGCTCCTCGTCCAGTCTGCGTTCATCTGCAGCTCCGTAGATGCAGGTAAGTACTTGATCGCAACGGTGCTGATTTACAATCTAAGTAATGCGGTCCTTACCTGATTTTGTTCAGACATCCAAAATATTTCATTATCATGAAAGTTGCGACACCTACTTCGATAAGCATAGACAGGTTGAAACATTTTATCAAACCTCCTGATTCGGGCGATATACAACCATCTACAAGCGTTTCAGGCTCCGCGTGCCTATAATCCTAACCATGTAATAAATTATTTGGCATCACGTGTAACTGGTAGACACTTTCCATTATTTTTTCATTATCCTACTTATCACATGTCAATTTCTTTATGCGCATGACTTGGGCTCTATTTCACGTGACGTGATCATCTCATATGGATCCACATTATACATTATTTTTTTCATACTCACTTGTCTCATGTGGTATAACCAGCTGTTCTTAGCTAACAATTCGGTGGCGTCTGTAAACAGTTCTTCGGTATGATGTCATTTCTGCGGCAAGGTTCGAGTACACTTCATTTTTCTTAATATTTGATTTACATGTTGCGTTTTTATACACCAGACTGTTGCACCGTTTGGCTCACGCCTAGGTCCACATTTGCTTATTTTGATATGACCATCTACTTAGAGCTAACGCTTTGTGTAGCAACAATATTTAGTCACCGATTCCATATCATAGTATAAGCAATCGTTATGCATATCTAAACTTCATCAGTTACGCAACGCGCATTTTCACTAATTAATATCATGGAAAACAATGTCGGGCATTGTATTATCGAACTCTCATTGAGAATAGTCCAGTCTGCCCAGGAAAAAACTCAATCTGCCATCTTCAGTTACAATCCACTTTGCAATTTTCACGCTGTGGCCCTCAAAACTTATCAGCACTTCTCTATTTCGCTTCACGCGGTATGACCGACCTCCATGACTAACTATTTGTGTAGCAATAGCTAGTGGTAATTTAGCATCATACTATTGTTGAAGCAATTAATGAGTATGCACCAGCCCATTATCAAGATATTACGATATATTCTTGGTCAACCTATGGGCAGAATAATAACCAGTTTCTTAACTGCATCTGAACTCTGCCCTAGAGATCTAATCAAGCCTTGCCAGGAGGAATATCTTTTCTATTTCCTATTTTTCTCTGAGAGGAACCTGATGAAACGGCTCCAATTAATTTGCCGACATTTTGCCGAAGATGAATTCGAAGTTTAATACGCTGAACAAATGATAACGCGCGATTTCCGTTGACCAATTACGTGTGATTTCAAATCTATATAAGCTCGATGCAATGCCACACAACTTCACTCTGCTCCTCTCGCTATCTGTGATTGCTGTTGCCTTCTATTCTGCATTGATTAACTTCGCCTGCTGTCCTACTTGCGTTAATCACACTTTGTCAGTTATTTGACTAGCCTTCAATCGCGCAAATCTTCTTGTTACTGCGCATCCAGTCATACGTAATCGATCAGCTATTATTCGAATTTTTACGTGTACCTGCCATCTTGGTGTTGTCGCAGACCTCAAACAACACTGGTGAAATAAACACCAATCCCATTTTATTTAACCAGTCGTTGAATAACATAGCTAAACTAACGCCAGTCACACACACTGACGCGTTTCGACCTTCCATGATCATCATCAGTGTACGACGGCAAACTGACTAGCGTGAATCAAACCGCAATGAATATATATTGAAAGCAAAATAAGATATGCGGCTCTCAGTTTTACATATTTATTCATTGCGGGTTGATCATCTCAAGTCAGTATGCCGTCGTACTCTGACGATGATAATGGAAGGTCGAAACGCATCAGTGCGTGCGACTAGCGGTAGTTTAGCTATGTTGTTCAATGAATGGTTAAATACAATGGGATTGGTGTCTATTACAATCTCGCAAAATTGATTTGAAAAATCGTTTCCACCATCCGCGCAATCATTGATTGTTTAAGACTAGTGAAGTCCTTCGAACAGATATTAACAAATCACGCTTCGTCAATTCTACTTGTTCACGTGCGTCTGCTAAAAGGATCACCAGCCCACGAACAGGACACAAAGAGCCAGTTACTTTAAGAACTCCTGGCCACCACACATAGCTAATACTCACAAACTCTCATGGCATTTACCTGATCTGCGTTTTGACTAATGCAGCTTTCATTGTTCCAGTAGTTTTCTTTCTGTAAAATATTTCGGCTATCAATATCGGTGGCCTTCTTCAGTTGGTTCATCTTCACAAGTTGAACAAATGACATTTGCCGATGAACGTCTCCCTGGCCTCATTAATGGTCACCAAGATTTACTAGACCATTGGCTGTATTTGAAATAATTGTATCTATTGAAGGCCAATGTAAACCAAATTTGTCCAACTTTGTATCAAGTCTAATTGGGATCTTTCTAATATCTCTTTCCAAATAAGTTCAATTTAACGTCTTATGTATGTATGCTTCATGTATATAGAGAAAAACTATAAGCATATAAATAAAACGGATCTTCAAGTCTAAAAAAATATAAGAATAATATTGTTTTTCGATAAACGAATAATAAACGAAATGTGAGCCACTTGCCTTATTATTTGATATTTTATATGGTAATATCGCAGTGACATCTTTACTGCATTTTAGTTATATTTCATACATAAATATTACACAAAAGAAACGCTGAGTGTGACAGGATAATTCAAAATTACTTTATCTTTGTTGAACATAACGATTGCTGTATTCCCGTCAACGTTTCTGTTCCATATGTTTCGACTCAACTTTTTAAGTGCCTTTTTGCAAAGGTCCACTCATCTAAAGAATTTCAGACATGCAATAAAACTAGTATGAATTACGTTCAAACAGTTTCAGTTAAACAGAGTTTACCACTTATTATTGCACATGTTTGTCGACTATTCAAATTCCTCACAAAATTAGTATGACATTTCTTTCAGCAGGTAGTTTCCCATATTTATTTTCTGACTGTCAATCATTTTAATACTTTACTTTATAAAATAATTTTGAAACTAAATTTTGAAAATTTGTCCTTACAGCATTTTCATCTGGTGTAGCGGTATTACACACTCCTCCATGAAGCTTTATGTGAACCCATACGTACGACACGCCACAGAAACTCGAGAAGAAAATGAGAAATGAGCGGTTCTTATATCGGGTATTTATTTTTATTTGTGTACATTGAAAGCGTACTATGAAGTCACTGAGCATTTGTAAAATAGTCAGACCTGTTACCTCATTCAGGTGAGGTAACAGGTGAATGCAAATATATTTTTCTGAAGGCTTCGCAATTATGAAATCACACAACCACACATACATGATGAACGTTAATGTATAGGAGCGTCAGTATTTTAAATGGGGTAACTAGATGAACGTACGCATGCATACATAGTTAAAAACATACGTAAACACAAAAAATTACGCGATGCACTTACTTAAATCAAGGTTAGAATCTTGACATAAACAACTCACAAATTATGTACATACATTTGCCAGTATAAACTAAGCATAGTATAATTTAGAAAAGGAAATTCACCAAGTAGATCGGCTTCGTCCTTATTGGGTTCTCATCACGTACTTTCTAGAATTTGCCGCAGGCAAGTCTCTAAACTGGAGTTAATATTAAGCCAAATACGCATGCACACACTCTTTTAACAATCTTCCATTATAAAATAGACACAACTCTACATGCCTAAGCGATATTGCATTGAGCATTTATGAAATTAAATGAAAATTGGTTGAGCAGGCGAGGATGACAATTACTTAGTTCAAGGTGACTATCTACATATAGACACCTGACCAATTATATGCATACATTTGTAAGTATAAACTAAGCATTCTATAACGTAGAAAAGAGAATTCATCCAGTAGACCGGTTAAGTCCTTATTGAGATCTCGTCACGCACGTTACAGAATTTGCCGCAGCCGGGGCTCGAACCTTGGCGTGTAAACTTCTGAATCTGGTGCTCTAACAACTGAGCCTGCCTGCTGCAAGCTCCAAACAATTAGCATTTATATACTAACTAAAGCTTCTTGGTTAGCCTTTTCTTTAGGTGGAGCCTATATGGAATACTTTAAGACATAAAGTTCCGTCTAACCACCAAAAATCTGTCATTATAGAACAGACACTACTCGTCATGGGGATGTGCTATTGAATTGAACATTTGTATTATTAAACGGACATTGGTTTAAAGGTCGTGATGACAATTACTCAAATCAGTGTTGCGATCTTGATATAAACACCTGGCCCATTATGTGCATACATTCATTTGTATAAACTAAGCAATTTATAATGTGTAAAAGGGAATTCATCCATTAGGTAGGTTTCGTCTTTATTGGGATCTCATCTGATACTGCCGAGAATTTGCCGCAGTCAGGGCTCGAAACTGGAGTCAACATTAAACCAAATAGGCTTGCCCAGATTATATTAACAATCTGTCATTAGGGAACAGATACAACTCTACATGGGGAAGCGGTATTGAATTGGATATTTATATAATTAAATAAACATTGGTTGCGCGGATGGTTATAACAATTACTTAAATCATATTTACATTCTTCATATGAATTCTTGACCAATTATGTACATACATTAATAAGTATAAGCTAAGCATTGTCTTAGGTAGAAAAGCAAAATTCATCCAGCAGATCCGTACTGGCTAAAATTTGTCGTGGACAGGACTCGAACCTGGGCACGTCTGCTTCAGAATCTGATGCTCTAAACGCTGAGCTACCCTACCGCAAACTACAAACAATGTAAAGGTATATACTAACTCATGTTTTTGTTAGCCTTTTCTGTAGGTGGAGCCTATATGGCATCCATTTAGACATAAATTTCATCTAAACACCACTCCACATGGGGAAGTGCTATTGAATTGAACATTTATGAAATTTAACGAAAACTGTTTGCGCAGGCGGTCATGACAATTGCTTAAATCAGTGTTGCGATCTTGATATAAACACCTGACCCAATATGTACATATAGTTTTCAGTATAAACTAAGCATTGTTTAATGTAGAAAAGGAGATTCATTTAGTAGATTAGTTTCATATTTATTGGGATCTTACCATGTACTATCAAGAATCTTTCGCGGACAGGGCTCAAACCTGGGAAAGTCTGCTTCGGAATCCGTTCTAACCACTGAGAGAATTAGTAAGGCACGTGGCTTAAATTTCGTTTATTAAACTATAAAAAATTACTCCTAAATGTATTAGATGTAAAGTTCTATTTCAATTAAATGCCTATGGTTTATCACTGAAGCATAATCTCTATATGGATATATTGCACATTTTGTGTTTTGATTTAAAGCATAGTAAATTTTAACTGATTAGAGAGAAAGCTAAAATAAAGTATATGTTAATTTCCTTTTTGCTCATCGATTATTTTAAATGTACGGAGGATTTTGTAGATAAAGCACGTTTGGAAATGTCAGAATAAAATATTATAGAGAATTAGAGAATTTGCGAGTATGTAAACCTTTAGGGAATACAATTAACTCAACACTAATCAATCGAGTAGTAAATTTTTCAAAAATCAAAATTGATGTAAGTCGAATGAATTTGCCTAATCTTAATATGAACATAGCTATTGAGATTGAGAAATTACAATATATAGATAGATAAATAAGGAGGCCAATGAACCCGCGCAATTGCTTTCATTTAAAGATAAGGTTCAACTTGAATTAGGCATAGCACGATTGTGTTAACGTACAAAGATAAGTAATATACACAAAAATATGTAGTAAATTACCTCAGGAAAGAACTTATAACAAACTATGTTATCTATTTGAAAGAAGGTAAAGGAGTTGCGGTGGGTCTGATAAGTCAGTCGGATTATGGCAAGAAGAAGAATAAAGAACTACAAAATACAGAGGTTTACACTAGAAGATATAAATACAAGATTAATAAGTTACAAAGGGAAGAAAAATTATTAATGCATTTTAAGATTTATAACGACGAATTGGATCAAGCACATTGTTACTCACGAAAAAGGAGATACAGTGGCGCCTATGTTGTATGCTGTAGCGAAATCGCGCAAACCAGGTAATATTTCATGATTTATTGTCAATACGAAACACACTCACAGAATTTACATTTCGAAGTTACTTTGTCACAGAGTAGCAAATTTACATACTTCATAGATGATAGATTGATGAATTCGTATAATCTAGCCGAGATTGTCAACAAATATAATATATTGATAAGCTTTTATTTGATAGCCATGTACATTAATATACAAGTAACCAAAGCAATGGAATGTTTTATGAGTTTCGTTTTGATTACCGTCTAAACTGTCGCTTAGATATATTATGGATATAATGAATATATGCATAACTTCTGCCAATTTTAAAATAATAACAAATTGAGCCGCAGTGGAACAGCCTTCGCCTTATCCGATAGAAAATGCTTTCATGCATTCATTGGATAAAACCTTTTCGATAGAATGTCACTAAAACCAAACCTGTACGCACGATTCTTCAATGACATATGACGTCTTTCTGCAATAGAAAAGAGTTACATAATGATTAACTAGTCTATGTAATATAGCAATCCCGTTGCTTATACTAAATCCGGTAGATTGAAAACACAAGATATTGCAGACATAAGTATCATATTGATATTGCTGATGAATCAAACTGTGGTGGATGAATATAATGATAATTTAACGATATTCTAGCCATGAAAGCAGCGGTTTTCTCTTTAGTTTTTTTTCAGATGCGATCGAATGTTTTTTGAGGCTGGTCTAATGTGTGTTCGAGCTTTTCTGGATGGTAGTAATTTGTTGTTCGTTTGTGTGATTCCTGGCCGGTCGATTAGAATATTTTGCTGGTTTAAGATTTAAAATTTTTAGACTGTGTGCTAGTATGAGTATACTAGTTTTAGAACTTTGTCTTGTGTATAACTGAGAAATACGTCAAATTGGTTGGGTGCCCCGTTTCAAATATATGCTCGGAGTTAGCTGATTTTTCTGACGGTGTCATGAATTTTTAATCAATTTGTACGGTAAATTTTGTTCGATTTTATCAGTCAATTAATTTTTCGTACGTCCGACATAGAAGCTAATTCATATACATGAAAATTCGTAGACTATAAAGGATTCGGAGAGAATTGACAATTGATGCTGAACATCCCACCTCATAATTCTGTGTTCAAGGTAATGTTAACGTTTTCATTAGGGAACTTTGCCTAAGTGTTCCGATTTAACCGCCATTCAATTATTGATGACGGATGATCACCATTTTCATCTCAAGTAAATTGGGCGCCGATGTAGGGAGAAGCGTTGTACTTCTCGATCTTTGATCAAACAAGCTATAAAACATAACTGACCAGTGCATACTTTCCAAAAGGTATGTAGATGATCTACTACTTTTCATCACAGAAGCAGCTGACCCATTTAAATATTATGAGAAAACTAATAAAACTGATCAAGACATCAAATTCACTCTCGAGATAAAAAAAATAAACTGGTTAATATTCGAAGGCAATGGAAGTTATAACGATAATTAAGTTTAACTGAATATTTATCAGTTAAACTAGAAAATTTATGTAACCATTTTCCTAGCCTCTGTTGAAAATAATTGAAGTTGAAGGTTGTCTAGCGTATTTATCTTGAGCGACAGCCAGTCTTGTGTTGGCCTCACTCAGGTCTTAATCACGACCGAACTGTATAAGCTTCGTTTTGTTGAATAATCAAACACTTTCTCGAATAATACATTTTAATGTTGAACCGACAGATTCTTAGTGTTAATCATTTCTCATTTACTAGTTGAAATTATAAATTTTCATATTTAAAACAAAGTTTAATCAATTTATATCGCAGATCTTTCTCACAAGCAAATGCTTTTAAACATTCCGATATCAAGAATGAATGTATAATAATCAAAATTTTAACTTCATTTGACAAGGAGGACCAAAAAGCCCACGCCTGAAATGGCTTTGAAGTGTGAAAATAAGATAGCCCGGGAAAGCGTTATAATGTTTAATTATACGACTAGCAAGCAAAAAGAGTTAGTGGGTAAAAAACATTTAATGAATAAATTGTTAAAAGGAATACAAGATGACTGCATAAGCAACATTAAATGATGTAAAGGGCTAGATTGCAGTCTACAGACATGTAGAAAGTACTAAAATATAACAAAAAGGCAAAAAATAAAATACATGCTCGATAGATGTCATCAAGGGGCAGAGTGACACCGGACTGCGTATCAAGAGAAGATCACTTCTCCATAACCAGTAATACACAATCAATGTTGGGGAGGAATTTTTGTGCTCATAGTAAGCAAAAATGTGAGCTACTCAAAATTGAAACCAAATAAGGTGGCAATTTAACAATAATTGGTTGCGCGGATGGTGGTAACAATTCTTTAAATCAAGTTTGCGAGCTTGAAGTAAACACCAATCCCATTATATTTAACCAGTCGTCGAACAACAAAACAAAATTACCGCCAGTCGCAACGCACTGACACGTTTCGACCTTCCATGATCATCATCAGAGTACGACGACAAACTGACTATCGAAGATCAAACCACATTGAATATATATGGATATCAAAGTTAGATATGCGGCTCTCACTTCTAGCAGTCTTGCATACATTAAACTTGACTGGAAATGTCGGCTGCACAATTTCTACGCAGTCACGAACATTAACTGTTTGCAGGTGGCAATTAAAAGTTAAGAATAAAGACGGGGCTATATTTAAAGACAAAAAACACCAACAGGCATGCGTTAAGAAGAAAACGCTTCCAATTTGGAAATGTCCCTGAATATAATAAATTACTATGATCTACATTTGAAACTTTCTCTGAAGACTAGCTGATTTTATTGAAAATGTACCAAGTTTGGAGGAAGTAGATTGAAAATGTACGCCTCTAAGTAGATTGAAATTTGAATGTTTGCAAACAGATGACAGAGAAAAAGAAATACGAGACTTTAATTACTTACATATGTCAGTATAAACTAAGAATTGTATAGTGTAGAAAAGGCAATTCATCCAGTAGACCGGTTTCGTCCTTAATGGGAACTCATCATGTACTGGCCAGAATTTGCCGCGGACATGACTCGAACCTGGCACGTCTGCTTCGGAATCTGGTGCTCTAACCACTGAGCCATTCTGCCGCACACACTACACTGCATACAATTTTCAGTTATATACAAACTAATGTAACTTGGTTAGTCTATTTTTCCTTTAGGTGGAGCTCATATGGCATCCATTTAGACCAAAAGTTCCAACTAACCATCCATTCCGCGGCAAATTCTAGCCAGTACATGATGAGTTCCCAATAAGGACGAAACCGGTCTACTGGATGAATTGCCTTTTCTACACTATACAATTATTAGTTTATACTGACATATGTAAGTAATTAATGGGTCAGGTGTTAATATCAAGACCGCAACGTTGATTATAATAATTGTTAGCACCACCCGCGCAACCAATGTTCGTTTAATTACATAAATGTTCATTTCAATACCACTTCACCATGTAATGTGGTGTTTGTTCAGTAATGACAGATTAGGGATGGTTAGTTGGAACTTTGGGTCCAAATGGATGCCATATGAGCTCCACCTAAAGGAAAAATAGACTAACCAAGTTACATTAGTTTGTATATAACTGCAAATTGTGTTCAGTGTTGTGTGCGGCAGGATGGCTCAGTGGTTAGAGCACCAGATTCCGAAGCAGACGTGCCCAGGTTCGAGTCCTGTCCGCGGCAAATTCTGGCCAGTACATGATGAGTTCCCAATAAGGACGAAACCGGTCTACTGGATGAATTGCGTTTTCTACACTATACAATTCTTAGTTCATACTGATATATGTAAGTAATTAATGGGTCAGGTTTTTATATCAAGTCCGCAACCTTGATTATAATAATTGTTATCACCACCCACGCAACCAATGTTCATTTAAATACGAGACTTAGTGCAGAAAATTCCAAACTTTCATTTGTTTGAAAAACAAAATGAAGAAACCAGGGCACTAAACATATATTTACTGGTAATTGAGTCAATTTGAATTATTTCTTTAAAAGTACATTGGGATTACATTTTCGATCTAGGAGGATGTCCAAAAAGTAGGATGACAATCGAGCTCCCTTAAATAATGAATAAAAGGCTATACTAATTATTTGAAAAAGTGATCATCAAATTAATCCAAGCATTCGAGTACAAATATGATGGATTACCACGAATTGGTCTTCAAGCAGGTTGATAAAATAACAACTTATTACTTAATGGTCTAATGTGTATAATAGATAGTTTTCATTCTTGTGTTTGCATAAATGGCATCAAATCGACACAGCGCAAGTCGAAAGAATTAATATTTCAAAAGGAGTGCTCTGGTTAACTTACAGCGTGAACTGAACACATTTCTAATCCAGTTAGGCACATTATACGTCTGAATCGATTATTTAGAATTACTTGAACGTCAGCCTGTTGATAAATCCATTCAACTGCAGAGATATAATTATTATCGTCGATGCTAGGATCCTCGATAACCTGTTTGAGATTAACACGCAAAAAGAAACCAAAGGTATATATTGGCGAAAGAATCCACACGACTTTCTGTAATAATTTATCCCTAAGTACATATTGGGATAGAACACGAATAGACACTGGAATGGAATAAATCAAACCAATTCTATCAGTCTGTACTTACTTTTTGCTCTGAGATGCCATAAATTAAGACTTCGATAGTTAGTTGAATGTGAGAAATTTAACGTTAGTATTGCTATATTAGACAATAATCATAAAAATATGCATATTTATGCCTATTGTGAGCAAACCCCGTTTACACAATGCATCGGAATTGCTATCATTTGCGCTGTTTATTTTATACTAGCAGTATATATATATATATATATATATATATATATATATATATATATATATATATATATATATATAAAGCTCGTCTTTAATCGTATATATGTTTTACACTAGATGTTGATATTGTCTATCTTGAGCGCAGCATAACATAGAATAACCATTCCGAGTTCCTTTAATGAGGAATAAAAAGGTATGAATACAAACGTTTACCGACTAGCAGTTGAATTTAAATCGTATTAATTTATGAACAAGAATGAGCAACAATAATATAAAGAGAATGACACAGTTAATATGAATGAGCACAGAAATATTATAGCAATAGTGTGGCATATATATATATATAATGAATAATGTCTTGTGTTCACAATGATGGTAGTTAACATTAATTTTATATAAAAACGTTCGTGCCTAGGCTACGCGGTATGCCGGCATATAGAATAGTTTCAAAATCATAAGTTTCGAAAATAGCGCACGGTTTTCACATCATTCCATAGGCACGCCAGCTAATTTAATATCTTATGTGGCAATATTAAATTGGATATATGGTTATTATAACCGCTTAATAAATCGACATACACAATACTAAAATTGTTCAGATCAGTTCTACAGTTACGACAATGTATCTCCAAATATGAAACCAAAAGTGGCATTACGGAAGACAAGGGCTACATATATATGGCCAATAGCAATAGAAATTTTCGTCCTGACCACCGACGGGCACTAGTTAGTAAAGCAGGTGATGGAAGCACGAGCCTTGCCGGGTCTAGTGGGATACACGTTTCATGTGAAGCCTCAAGTTTTGGTCTAATTGTACAGAAACACTTATTGTTAAAAAAGTGGTGATGGAATAACAGGATGCGTGCCAGATGCGAAGGGCAAGTTTCGGCTGCTATAGGAAAATTTAGCCAGTGGCGCATGGGCAGAAATTGTTCGTCAGACTTGCTAAACAAATGATCAAAGGGAATACACTTATACAGTAATTGATTGCGCGGTTGGTGGTAATAATTCTTTAAATCAAGTTTGCGAGCTCGAAGTAAACACCAATCCCATTGTATTTAACCAGTCGTCGAACAACATAACATAAGTACCGCCAGTCGCAACGCATCGGAGAGAAGACAAACTGAATACGAATAATCTCACTAGGATTAAGCGACCTAGTGTTTATTCACACCCAACATATAACCATGAACAATACGAATTGTAATGAACACATACTGCATTGAACTTTGTGCAATATAAAAACGGTCGCCTTATATGCTGAGTTGTGCCGAGTGGATAAGCGACATCAGGCTACTGCAGATATCTTCACTTCCGATTCTGCCTTTTTTCCTTCTCTTTTCTCTTCTCCATCATAAAATACCGCTACTTTAGATGCTATTAATATTGTGGTATGTTTATTATATAATTGAGCAAAATATCGGTTTGGTAAATATCATAAGTAGTTTAAGTAGACTACCATTCCTTAAATCAGAATCCGAAATATGCTGCGTACTCGAAACTAGAATGCAGTATCCAACCAAGTATGTATTAGGTGTTGCGAACCTAATAACATATTAGTTCAGTTGTGACCAGATGGATAAACCAGAGGTAGCATGAACAGAAAGAATAATCTCATGCACATTCGTTTCGTGCTTACTAGCGACTCATCAGTGGGAGCTGGTATTACGCCCCTTAACCACTATGTATTTTGGTGAAGAATGTGGGATAATGGGACGGTACAATCTCCTAGACGAATGTGTAAACCTGCAATAGTGAAGCTAACATCATATAAAGTCTACGACAATGCGACTTCAACGCTAACTCACACTATATAATATATATACCGAGTCTGTGAAGGATACTAACACTATGGCTATTGTGTTAGTAACCAATACTATCATTATTTTACCAAAAAGGTACATGGTGCAAAGACTGTGGTTTCCGAGACGGTATATGGTACTAACCTGATGGATATCAATTTATGCTATAGTTCACTAAAATTGAGAATTATAACAATTTATGAACACCTGTTATTCCAGTAAATCCTTACACACTGGCCTTGATCGATATCAGTTATCACATTTCACGGTAAGCTAGACATCATTCAATTCAATATATAACAGTTAAATACTGTTTGTTGCAGAGAACTAATATATATGCAAGTATGTATTAGGTGTTGCGAACCTAGTAACAAATTAGTTCAGTTGTGACCAGAAGGATAAACCAAAGGCAGCATGAACGGAAAGAATAATCTCATGCACATTCGTTTTGTTCTTACTAGCGACTCATCAGTAGGAGCCGGTATTACGCCCCTTAACCACTATATATTTTGGTGAAGAATGTGGGATAATCGGACGGTACAATCTCCTAGACGAATGTGTAAACCTGCAATAGTGAAGCTAACATCATATAAAGTCTACGACAATGCGACTTCAACGCTAACTCACACTGTATAATATAAATACCGAGTCTGTAAAGGATACTAACACTATGGCTATTGTGTTAGTAACCGATACTAACATTATTTTACCAAAAAGGTAGATGGTGCTAACACTGTGGTTTCCGAGACGGTATATGGTACCAACCTGATGGATATCAATTTATGCTATAGTTCACTAAAATTGAGAATTACAACAATTTCTGAACACCTGTTACTCCAGTAAATCCATACACACTGGCCTTGATCGATATCAGTTATCACATTTCGCGGTAAGCATGACATCATTCAATTCAATATATAACAGTTAAATACTGTTTGTTGCAGAGAACTAATATATATGCAAGTATGTATTAGGTGTTGCGAACCTAGTAAGAAATTAGTTCAGTTGTGACCAGAAGGATAAACCAAAGGCAGCATGAACAGAAAGAATAATCTCATGCACATTCGTTTCGTGCTTACTGGCGACTCATCAGTAGGAGCCTTTGGTTTATCCTTCTGGTCACAACTGAACTAATTTGTTACTAGGTTCGCAACACCTAATACATACTTGCATATATATTAGCTCACCGCAACAAACAGTGTTTAACTGTTATATATTGAATTGAATGATGCCATGCTTACCGCGAAATGTGATAACTGATATCGATCAAGGCCAGAGTGTATGGATTTACTGGAGTAACAGGTGTTCAGAAATTGTTGTAATTCTCAATTTCAGTGAACTATAGCATAAATTGATATCCATCAGGTTGGTACCATGTACATACTGGGAAACCACAGTGTTAGCATTATCTACCTTTTCGGTTCAATAATGTTGGTATCGGTTACTAACACAATAGCCATAGTGTTAGTATCCTTTACAGACTCGGCATATATATTATACAGTGTGAGTTAGAGTTGAAGTCGCATTGTCGTAGACTTTATATGATGTTAGCTTCACTATTGCACGTTTACACATTCGTCTAGGAGATTGTACCGTCCTATTATTCCACATTCTTTGACCAAATATATAGTGGTTAAGGGGCGTAATACCGCCTCCTACTTATGAGTCGCCAGTAAGCACGAAACGAATGTGCATGAGATTATACTTTCGGTTCATGCTGCCTTTGGTTTATCCTTCTGGTCACAACTGAACTAATTTGTTACTAGGTTCGCAACACCTAATACATACTTGCATATATATTAGCTCACCGCAACAAACAGTATTTAACAGTATCCAACCAATATTACAGAACTAGTTGTATCTTGTCTACCTATGCTTTATTGGTTTCGAACTTCTGGTTTCACGAAATTTCTCAAGCCGAATAATGAGGAGTCGGTATTGTCTTTAATCGACAAACTGAAACTGATTTAACAAAATGGATGTCTGTAAACAGCGGGCTTTTTGCAAATGCCTAAAATCGTCTATTAACATCGTTGTAGCTGCATACGCTCTCACCGATTGCGATACAAATGATGTTTTTTTACTCCGACCTAAGCTTTTTATTAATTAGAGTAAGAATTTCAGGTATAATCTTAGTTATTGGTGGCATGAATGCTCAAGTCGGGGCCCTAAGTATCGCAGAATTTCATTTAAGTGGAAGATACATATTAAGCTTGACGCGCAACAATAATTGTGAACAACTGTTAGATAGCTATGTGGCACACAGATCCAACTTTATTCCATTTGTAGTATAAGCTTTTGCGCCATATGAATTCCTTCAGCTCTGAGATAACTGTGGACTTCAGTAGATCATGTAGCAATCAGTTATAAATGGCGTTGTTTTTATTCAAGACTGTCGTTCGTTTTGGAACACGTATGTCGACGCGGACCATACATGTAAATTAACTCGAACAGTTGTATTTTCTGTAAGAATACGGAGATATTCTAAAATCGAAATTAACCGACTTTCAGGGTGAAAATTCTAACTTACTATTTACGAAGATAAGATACACTATGTACAATGCAGGTAATACTGTAAGTAGCACTGGAGAATTCAGTAGAATTAATCATCGGGCCTCTGGAAAATCTGGAGATTCTCGTATCCAGGCGTCAAAGTCGTGTTAGCTCGGTTTAGAATAATATCCGCAGAGCAGTAAGACGCCAGCTTAAGCAAAGTCTAAATGTCGACCTGGAATCCTTGCGAACCAGACAGGCCGAAGCAATGAAAAAGAGTTCACATGAGGTAGTTAACGATGTTTGCTCCAAAAATACTTCCGATAAAATGACAATTCATATGATCTTGTAACAATAATCTAATGAAAGATAACATTTTTCGCCTTAAATAGATGGGCTGATCACTTCAAAGATCAACTTCCTCGGGTACTTGCATCAATTCTGATCCCCGAAATTACGCCAGTATCAACAATGTGAAATGCTAAATTCGAACAACCATCAGCGATAAAAATATGTAATGCAGTCTTATTTCTTAAATGCGCAAAACTGCAGGCACCGATAAATTGCTTCCAACAATATTCAATGGTGGGGGCAACATAATTAGTAGGATGTTGATTAACATTCTTTGTAATATATGGAATGTGAAGGGCATGCCGGTTGCACGAATTGCGTTGATTATCATTTCTGTCTTAAGAAAAAGCAATCGCAAGTCGTGTGATAATCATTCGTTTATAAGCTTAACTCCAGTCGAATCTAGGTTATTTGATTTTAATTTTGCTTTGAGTGACTAAGCATCTTCATTGGATGGCAAATTTATTTTTCTTCTTAAATTTTCGAAGCCTGTTTGCGTTGTTCTGACGTTTCGACCGCTTTATCCCACGATCATCTTCAGAGCTCGTTCAAGTCCTGCAAATAGTAACACAGAAAGCACAATAAAATTATCTTAAGCCGTTTAAACGATTCGCGTGAATTCCATAATAGAGAAGAGCAAGCGAAATTTCGGTGAGAACAGGGTTGTATAGATAATATATTTATATTAAGGCAAGCTATGGTACAGTGTCATGATAGCTGTCATTCTGGATTTCAGATATGTGTTTGACTTAATTGATTGAAATGTTCTATTCGATGTTCTGTTAAAAAGCGGTGTGTACTTCTTTTATATTATACGTGCTCACTACAAAATCCTTCCACGAGTTCAGGATGCAAGCATCGAAGTACTTCGCGGTGGAAGATAATTCGATTTTGTCTATGCAGACGATATTGTATCATTATGTGACATACGATATGCGTCCCAGGCGGCGCTGGACAGAACAGCAGTTGTTATTCCATCTTTGGGTATGAAATTGGAACCCTATAAATGTGAGATATTTAAACAGTAATACACATCAAATAACAACGCTGAGGCCGTAAGGTGAATTTCTGAACGTGGTTGACAGATTTACATTTTTTGGTATCTGTATCAAGAACTCAGACAATATGAGGATGAAGCCAGTATGAGAATCGCGAAAGTTAGAGTAACCTTCTCCCACATTCGCCATTTGTGGAGAATTACAATTATATCCCTTTACCTTGAACGTCGTGTGTACAATGCATCTGAAAATGCAGTTTTATTATACGCCAATGAGACTTGGCCTTTCAGAAATGATGATTATAGACGATTACAGGCTTTTGACCACTGTTGTTTGAGAAGCATAGCACATATGTTTTGATCGACAGCAAATAAGCAACGGTCACATCCGTTGAAGTGTTTTTGGTTGGTCAATATGTTCTCCCCGATAAAAAAACAAATAAGTTTTCATCAACTGTATTGCTTCGGACATGTTTTGGTTATGCGTTCATTTCAATTGCTCAGTAGAGCATTGTTTTTTCATTAAGCGTCAGATTTTCGTAAGAAACAAAGTGGACAGATTTTTAAATTTCAGAAACAACCAAAGTCAAATAAATTTAAATTGGGTAGTATAGGTAGTGTTACTAGGTTCGCAACACCTAATACATACTTGCATATATATTAGTTCTCCGCAACAAACAGTATTTAACTAGTATAGGACTCGCTCGTCTGCAAAGATGGGGCTCACGTGCACATCACATTTCTTGGCTGGAAACCCTGTGCGATACATCGAGTCGAACCCAATGGCAATCTTGCTACAGCTTGCTAGTGAAATAATCTTCATCAATTTCTTCTCTTAGTTTTGCAGATAATTGCGAGGTTTGCTCGTGCTTACGGAGAGATACTGTGAAAACCGCAAGGAAGCTGTATTTCCGATGTCACCATACCGTAAAGCTTATATGATTATAGTGCTATTGTGTAGAGGTATAGTTTGACGAATTTGTGTGTTCTATTTAGGTAAATATCCTCATCTAAGCTAGATCTTCCTCTCTGTAAATCACCTTCCTTGAATAGTCTTCCTATGAAAAATAATCATATTTTTCATTATCATTACGTTCAAAAAATTTATAACTGTTTTTATTTCCTGATTTATGTCATGATAATATGACAGTAAAGCATCGGTTGCTGAAGATTTTTGTATAGTTATCCGTAATGATGATGATATATATATATATATATATATATATATATATATATATATATATGCATACTAAATCATCATCACGCATAGCAATATGAAAGCCATTAGTAACTAATGTTTACGGCCGTATAAAAACAAGAAAAATAAAACGAACTACAAAAAAGTGACAATAATGACAAAAATAATAATTTAGGTAAACAAATTATTAAAGTAAAGTGATTTGTGGGAATGAGGATCTAGTTAATATGAGTATATTTATCAAGATAACACACAGAAATGAGGCAAACTAAACCTCTATACAACACCATTATGGCCATGTCAGTGTTAAACAAGACAAAATCGGCAGTACAGCTTCCTTGAAGTATTAACTGTATCACGCCATAAATACAACAAAATCTCGCAGCTCTGTCCAACTAAGAAAATAAGGTTACGAAGATGATTCTACTATAAATCTGCAACAAGATCGCCACTGAGCTCGATTCGATGCCATCGCGCAGGGTTGCCAACCAAAGAATATAATACATAGATGAACAACATCCTGGGGGGCAAGCGGGTCCCATACTTTCCAATTTTAATTTAATTGCCTTCTGCTGTTTCTGCTATGAAAAAAATTGGCCACCATATTTCTTACGCAAATATGTCGCTGTGTGAAAAAAAATGCTGGACTGGACAATGAAATTGAAGGCACACGCAAAACGTGACAGAACCAAGGCTTTTAATGAAGTCTTGCTTTGCTAACGGATGTCAGCGTTAATAATTCGTTGTTAGTATACTACATGTGCTACGCTTCTCAAACAACGGTGGTCAAATGCCTGCATGCGTCTAAAATTATCAAATCTACGAGACCATATCTCCCTAGTATATAATAAAACTAACGAACAGATGCATCGAAAGCACGACCTTTAATGCAGAGTGAAATATACGCGTTTCTCTAAAAATAGCGATGGTTTGAGAAATTTATTCTTGCTTTCTCGATTCTCATACACCATTCCACAGATGTATTGCCTAAGTTATTGATAAAGCTGTCAAGGTATGTAAACCTGTTATCTACGTTTAAATCTTCACTTCGAAGTCGCAGAGTTGGAATGAGTGGTGAGTGATCCTGTATAATTATCTTACATTTAGATGGTGCGACTTTCATACCGAAAGAAGGAACAACGACTGCCAATTTATTCAAGGCGACATAAGCAGTTGAGTAATAATCTAATATCGTCTACATAGTCAATATCGCCTAAACTATCTTCCCGGAAAACTTCGACATCTGCATCAAGAACTCATGGAAGCGTGTTGATTACAACAGCATTTATTACAAAATTAGAAAAAATGTGTAAAATGAGCAGCCGTGACAAATACAACTGCTGGTAGTAAAGTTGTTTGTTAATTCGTTGTAGACCTTCACTCTACATGAATTGATATTGTCGACTGTGCCTATAACATTTATAAATTTGGTCGGCATACCAATAGTTGGCAGAATAGTGAAGAGAACATTGCTATCGACTGAGTCTAAGACGGCTATTGTGGGACGGCGATATACATGTCGCTGTTCAAGAACTTGTGTTGATTTAAAAATATTATCTATTCAACATCGTTCTTACTTGAATCTGGCTGGTTCTACTTTAGTATTTGATCCACGCGAGGTGTTAAGCCGCTGTAAGACAATCGAAGCAAATAACATACATACGACTGAAGTCACACATATACCACTATGGTCATCACTCGAATTACGGTTTACTTTTATGAAGATATTCATCGACTCACTCAAAGCAAGCCAAACGGCCCCCTCATTTTATGTAGTACGAAAAAGGTGAGTCAACGCTCCAGAATTATTTTGCCATCATCCATAAATAAGATTCGGAAAAAAAATCATTGAGGCCTCGCAGCTTTGCGTCGTTTAAGATTGCATTCCGCATTTCTAACTTTGATGATTGGGCGAGATAAATATATATGCGTACTTTTGAGGATCAGGACTCATGCAGGTCCAGTTGGCCAATTGCATTTGCTACCTTGTAATATCAGGGATAATTATCCTAGAAGATCGAATCGATAGCGGTTGGTCCGTAGGAACACCCTAATCTGTTTGGAAAAAAACATTTGGGAACATACATAGTTTAACTAATTCGTTTATATCAAAAATGCCCATATTGAATTTGTATCTTTATGGAATCTATTCAAGCAATCTGATGCTCAATGGGCAGGTATGTTTTTGTACATCGAAACCACATCCAAACATAGCATTCTATGAACATCTTCATATTTTTTTCAATAAAAATAAATTATTCGGTTAAAATACGTTTATTTTCTCATTCAATGAAAAATTTGGGAGATCATACAGGTTGGACAGTATGGAAGTTCATAATAGTTCTTGTTGGGTTTTCTGTTTTATGAACATTTACCAAGCTGTAAACCTTCGGCGCTATCGTATGCCGTTGTTTGAGAGTCACTAAACACCGATTTAAATACCTTATTTGTAATAAGTTTTAAAATTAATATTTTAGCAAACGCGTACATTAGGCGACTTTCTTCCTAAACACTTGAAAAATATTGCACCAATGGAAACATTTGGTGTGTATGAAATTCAGCGTATTTGGGAGAAATCATGCTATCGATTAAAATTAGAAGAGGAGAACAGAAAATTGCATGTAAGTATGGTCAATTCAATAAATAAGATCTGGCCCGTCATTCACTAGAAACCGGTGATGCTGTAAACTGGTATGAATGCTAGCGAATAGCGCTCTACGAATGTAAACGTCTAAACGGACCATATAGATAAGGTGGATACTTTCGAGTATACATGTGAGTAAAAGAGAGTTGGTAATAAGACCGGGTAAACAAAAAAAAATACTTTAAGAAGTAAAATAAATATAAATGGATCTGTCTTGAACGAGGATACTAAATTTGCTACAAATTCTTTTTTTCTTTGAGTATGGTGTCAACCCTGAAGATGGGACTGGAATTTAGGAAAAAATTCGGAAAATCTAGTTCCAACGTCATTTTCTGACAAGCAGATGATGGACGGCTTTAGAGCGAAGGGACAAGTGAGAACGCATCAATCTATGCGAAACATAAGCTGTGCACCTGAAAATGTAAAGGTTTCAATATTTTACCAACCTAAGAATGCTATCGATTGCTCCGCATAAGAAAAAGGCGGGAAAAACAATATGTGGAGAATCGTTCGTAATAAAATTCTAACAAAATGCAACAAATGCTACACCAATTGAGCAACCCTTGGGCGCAATACTTAATAAAGGTTAGAAACCATTGTTTAAAATTGGTTGTAAAAGAACGGTGGGAAAACACCCGAAAATTAAGGAACAATAGGTTCATAAATAATAAGTTCCAATTGTGTTCACTATAATGCAATTCTCTTTACAATCTTTCACTTTTATTTTACTTGAAGCTTTCATGTTCTATTAGTTCACAATAGGCAAATCTAAGCTCTTCTTGAAACACTTATTTTATATTAATTCATTCTTAATCACGTCTTCGTGTTTCAAAATGTTCTCTTCTTACTTCAACGTAATTTTTATTTATAGATCAATATGTTTAAATAATTTAAGATATTGTCTATTGTTTTATAGAATTTCATTCTATTTGAGACATATTTGGTATCGTTAACTCTGGTCACTGCTTTATAAATTAGTATATTGCATTAAATGCGGTCTACTAATTATCAAGCTGATCTTACACTATTGCTTGTAACCTATATTTCAGGCTTATTTTAAAGATAAATTTTCATATGAACTAAATTATGTGAGGCAAATTGTTTATGTCAGCAATACACAATTTAACTTCTACCATGTGTGTTTATAGGCTGAATTTTGTGTTTTTATGCATAATAGATGGTAAAAATTATACGCAAACAAGTTAACAATGTAGCGATTATAGTTTACATTGATGGTCATAAATCTCCACCTAAATAATTTGTAAACCAATTCTCTTTTTGTACTCTGGTGTAAAACTTGGTGTGTTCTTGAAATAAGGAACACAGATTAGGTAAAAGACGATATGCTTGTCCATCGAAACATCAATCTGTAAATATCAAGAAGAATTTTGGGTGTGTTATAACTCCTTTATTTGGAAAACAAGAGTCTAGTAACAAAGAAACAAAATTAATTATATATTACTAACGCCTGCCACTCAGCTTCCGTCTCTAGTGTGTTCCATATATACTTCTTCGTTTCGAGTTCTGTGCTACTGCGAGGTAATTCTCAGACACTCACATATTTCTCTAAATCAATCCGTCGGTGTGTTCTCGGACTAAAAGTTCACTCTGAAGCACATTCCCTATTCCTTACGGAGATTCCCCTTGCAATCTGTTCATTAAGTCGAGGGCCACAGCGCTAGGCCCTAAGGAGTTAGTTGATAAAAAACGATTTTGTGCTCTTTGTCTACTCTATCCATCATATACGGACCATGATTGACGAGTTGAGACGCCGTGAGCTTCATCTGTGCTACTACATTATAATACTCCGGAAAATTGCTTCATGCCACCTGTAAGAGCGCTGTGCGCTGTCTTGACACTGAATTCGTTCTACGTAATATCATCAGCGCCTAAAGATGCTTAGACCACTTCTTTTTTTGGGTGTGTTTGCGCCTGGTTTAGGATGGCGTCGTTAATCTGTCCGTCTGTTGTATCGTCTTGTAATTACCGCACATATACTTGTCGTGTCTCGTGTGCTGATGCCGCCTGGCTGTTAACGTGATGTAAAAGGTTGTTTGCATCGGTTGTGTCTGTTGAAAATGCGGACTCATCTTTGCATATGTAACAGTTTGTGCATGTTTGCGTATTTGCTTACTACCCAACCCTGGTTTTCGGGTTAATGTGTCATTCTTTTGCAATCTTAATCTGTGCTGTTCTCAGGAAACCGCGTTCACACTATGCTTCAAACATGCTCTTGCTCTTATCATAATCAAGGTTGCGGTCTTGATATAAACACCTGACCCATTAATTACTTACATATGTCAGTATAAACTAAGAATTGTATAGTGTAGAAAAGGCAATTCATCCAGTAGACCGGTTTCGTCCTTATTGGGAACTCATCATGTACTGGCCAGAATTTGCCGCGGACAGGACTCAAACCTGGGCACGTCTGATTCGGAATCTGGTGCTCAAACCACTGAGCCATCCTGCCCTTGCTCTGTCGGCTGTGAAGTGAGAACAGATTGTGATCTGGCAGGGTGTGAAATTTGAATGTGGCAGCTATGCGACACAAGCCAAGTTTTACGGTTATTCTGTGCACAGCTGTTTTATGCCGAGGTGAGCTCACCATGTTGCTTCTGCTGGATCTTCTGGGCGTCCTGTGAATACGTGTGTAATTATTTGACAGTTGGTTTGCGACTCTATTTGCCGTTGCTTTATTATATTTTCTTATTCAATGCAGGATGTGAATTACATGATTGAACGTGCCAGTAGTCATATGCTTGTCTGAAAACCATGAATTGTTAGGTGATGGACATCCCCGCAAGGTGTAGTCTATAGAAACTTATGATACCAATAAACCGGTGCAATTATCCTTTGTTCGTGACCACTGGGTAATTCTAGATAGGCTGCACGTACGAATTATATGAAACATTCATCATCAGAAAGCAGAGTCCAAGAACTGCACTTTCAAACCTAATCGTACCACTGCAGAATTAAAGTGTAATCACCATTCTATGGCTTTAAACGGAACTCTCAGCAGTCGATTATGCAACTGTTTTTCGGTGGTTGCTTAAATAATGAAATCGTCAAGGAGCACTACATTACAGGGCAAATCAGTAACGAAGAGGCTCATCATATTTTAGAGTAAATTAGGTGCGTTCTTTAGACTAAAATGTACTCAAGTAAATTGGAAATGGCCTTGGGATAGCTGCAGCACCACTTTCAAGCGATCTGCTTGCGGATTGCCAATTTGTTAAAAGCCCTGCCTCAAGTCAAGTATAGCAAACCACATACCATCAGCTTAATACAGAAAGAGATCGCACATGGCATGCATGGGATACGGGCCAGGTTAAGTGACAGAAGTTAATTACCAAAAATCAACTGCACGCCAGAGCGAGCCATCTTTTTTAGGAACGCAAACAATAGAAACTCGAAATACAAATGAGGATGGTTCTAGAGCGCCGGTTTGTTTTATCTCTTACGTGGCTTAAATAGCCGTCAATAATTTTTCACAGGGGCGCTATATATTATTGGTGGCCCATAGCCGATGTTAAACTCCAGATACATTTTAAAGCACTATACCGTAGCCCTGAGACCATCTGTAAAAACAAGGGACAGTAGGTTTGTCTCACACTGCGTCGGGTGCTCCATAGAGACAGAATGAGACTCGATCTATTCGACCCAAAGAAGAATATACGTTTATTCTTACGATCGATTGTCCTTATTCATTTTCGAATAAAGTCTAAGTCTAACAGAATTCACTGTGTGTTCGCAAAAATAGCAGATATCGCAGATAACAGCATTTATTAATAAGTTAGTGCAAAATTCACCCATAGCTACAATTGCCACACCAAAGCCTGACATAACTTATGTCGTGTTGTTTTAAACGGACAATACATGGGAAACACCAAAACATCGTTTTCCGTATAAATTTGTACAATAACACGCTTTCTGTTGAAGATTTAAATTAAATTAACTTAAAAAGAAATCCTTACTCTTGGTAAACTCTCCAGGACTTATTTTTCTTAACGGCTCATCTGCTTCTGGGCATTTTATCAGGTGCTATGCTAATCCTCTTCCGTTGACTCAATTCTGTGCACCAACAGGTCTTTGGTTCTGGACAGAACAACGTCTATCAATCTAAAAGATATATTTGTTGTCTCAGTGCTGTCCTTTTTGTTTCGGATTTGACCGCATTTTGCTTGTGCGGGACAATTGGTAGCACTCATAGGTCGTTAAAATCTTGAACTTCCTTCATATTCAGATGATGTAATTTTTGGCCTCAATTGATGGGTTCTCATTTGTCCCTTATTCTTTAAGCCTTCAATTAGCTGATTGTCTGAAAATGACGTTGGATCAAGATTTTCCATTGTTCTTTGACCAAATTTTCGAGACTTCATTTCCAGTCTCATCTTCAGGGTTGACACAATACGCACAGGAGTAAAACACAACTTGTCACAAGTTGTGTTTTACTCCTGTGCGTATTGTGTCAACCCTGAAGATGAGACTGGAAATGAAGTCTCGAAAATTTGGTCAAAGAACAATGGAAAATCTTGATCCAACGTCATTTTCAGACAATCAGCTAATTGAAGGCTTAAAGAATAAGGGACAAATGAGAACCCATCAATTGAGGCCAAAAATTACATCATCTGAATATGAAGGAAGTTCAAGATTTTAACGACCTATGAGTGCTACCAATTGTCCCGCACAAGCAAAATGCGGTCAAATCCGAAACGTCTATCAATGTTCGGTGTGATGGCCATCATTGCTGAATTTTGCAGAACTTGGACTTTCGCTCCCAGGCAATCAGGTGTGCTTGGCATAGCACCAGATCTGGTACGGTCATGCATAAATACGACGGTTTCATGTAGTTGAAAACTCAGCAAAGATCCGTTAATTTAGATATCTCACAAAAATTCGTGCTTGTTCATGTGAATCTGACTCAACAGTGGTTAGTGTCTGCATTATTCGACAAACATTCCCTGAGGTCTGGCACGGAATTGATCCAGTAGGCGAAGTTTAAATTCCGTATACGGAAAGTCTACAGAAATTCAAAATGGACGGCTACCAAACGACAAATTAAATCATGGACGGCCACGCGTGTAAATGACGCTTCTAGTAAGGAATCTAGCGCTCGCAAATCGATGAAGGTACGAATAACAGGTCGATTCAGATGCAAACACTGGACACGATCTTCGATTGCTGCTACCAGGACACGGTTTCTATTATTGTGTTTGCCTACGTGATTTGTATCTATTATGCGGAACCCTCAATGTTAACAATAATGGATTCACCTAGACAAGACAATATTTACTAACTCTTCAGCTTAGGCATTCATCTGTCTCGCTGGCATAGGAATCAATTTTCCTAAGAAAGAATTAGTAGCCACGTTTTAACTGGGTACACTTTCTTTTTTAAGCATAATAATACACAGAAGCTTGTTTGTAGAAAGCGTGCCCTGTTAGTACAAGACATTTACGCCATATTAATTTTCTTATTATTAATGCCTGATACTCGGCGGCCACCGTAAGGATTCTCCACGTGTTTCTTAGTTTTGTGTCTTGCGCTTCTGCTAAACAATTCCTTGATATTCACATAATCCCTGTATATACCCATTGTTGAGTACTCAGCCGCAGAGTTATCTCTGCAACAGTGCGCAGCTACTGCAGCGAAGTGGATAAGTTGTAAGACTCTGAAGCAAATGTGCCATGGCTCAAGCTGTACCTGCTGCCAATGTTGTAGCTGCTTTAAGAAGATCTGAAAATGACGAAAATGGCCTACTCGTTGAAATGTATTTCTTATGTTATGCAAAATGAACTTAATACTGAGAGCATGCTTATAACTATGATCCGTGCGTCATGACAGAGTTCCATTATTGAAATATAAAATGATCATGTTGAACGATATATCTTCAGTTTGCTTTAATGCTCTATATTTTTTTGTTAGTATATTTTGGTTCTAAATACGACTTTCACAAAATTCTAACTATTCTTTACAACAAAAGGGATGGCTGACGGTATATATTGAGTCTTAATTCTAACGTGCCTATACGTATAAAACTTGCTTAATTTTAAGTGACCTGCAAATAAGTCAATCTATTGTTTAATTGTCACGAAGTTCCGCCTACATAAGTTAATGGCCAATCTACGCATATGTGTTGGCTAATAACATTTACGGTTGACAACGAAATGTTTAAAAAAAATTACCTTGTCACCACGACGGACGTGAACACCAACAACATAATCTGTGTAGTCTGATCTTTCTGCACACCCATGCAGCCCTTTTGAAGGTGACACGCGTTGTGATCCAAAAATTCTACTCGTTTCTTCGAACTGATAATCACAAATGCTTTTCCCAGTTTTTCCACTGGCGGGCCTTAAAATCCGAGACAAATAGACACCAGAGACCCAATAAAACGGTTCGTTGACCAGATACTCTAACTCGATTTGCAAGTCAAAAGGCAGAGCGCGGGGTTCGTATTCATACTGATTTGCAAAGAAATAACTGCATTGAAAACGTTTATGAGGCAGCGGAATTTTAGCGCTGATCGGCAACTCTATTTTTTTTTAAATTAAATAAATATCAGGAAAAATATCTATAAAGATAAATGAAAGAATAATACAATTTACTTTGTTACAAAAAATTCACTAAAGTTTGGGAGCCCTAATTCCAACTGGAGTCAGATAGTTTGGAAGAACATGTTAGGTTATAAAACCATATCGTGTGAAGTTGTACGGCATTAATTCGTGATAGGTTAATGGTGACCGTTAAGCTATTTCTACTTGTTGTACAAAACTGGATTGTTCCAACACCTGGCTAACAGCATTCGATTTTGATTTGAATGATTGCGCAGTGCGAGCTTCATAGGTTGACTCTCCGCGATTTGCGTAATCGCAGGTTATCGCTTTGCACTATCAGTTTCGCAAAGATGCCATTGATCCCTATTTCCAAGTACGCATCGAATTTGTCTTCTTTTTGGATGGGTGCGGAGTCATCCCTTTCTTCCGAAGGCTTCAACATCGTTCATACTCACCGCTGTAAATGAGGTACCATAAAATCTTGGTTGAATGGCGACGTTTTGATTCTTCCTTTCCGGAATCATCGTCAGGTCTCTAATCACACATACAAAGAACAGTACTCAAATTTTCTTAAATCTTCTTTAGTGATTTACTGTACTGTGTATGTTTGGTTAGAAGCCTCATGATGAATCCAGAATGGAAGAATCGAGACGTCGCCAGTCAACGCCGAATAGATTGTACCTCATTTCCAGTGGTTAGTATGAACGATATTTAAGTTTTCGGAAGAAAGAGACGAATCTGCACCCAGCCAAACAGAAGACAAAATCGATGCGTACTAGGAAATGGAGATCATTCGAATCTTTGCGAAACTGATAGTGCAGAGCAACACCACGCGAACGCAAATCGTGGAGATTCAGCATTGGATTTTTACAGATTCATTGCTGAAATCGATGAACTACACACCTTGTATTATAAAAAACAGGATTAAACATGACAGAGTTTGTTAATCGGTCGATCAAGCTTTGATAATTAAACTTCATCACCTTCTAGAAGGATAAGCTTTATTTTAATGAAAGAAAAGCAATAATTTTTAAAAAAAACTTTCGATTAATACTGTTGGTAGTTAAAAAATAAGTCATTAATAATTTATACATTTAACCCAGCAGTTTATTGCGAAAATGTAGTTTTATTACTCCCCATATTATCATACGTAGTAGCCAGTTAAACGAAGACATTCAAATGCAATTTAACGAAGAGCACATTGCTCATAAGGTTGAAACATGATAGACAGTTATTATAATCAAGGTTGCGGTCTTGATATAAACACCTGACCAATTAATTACTTACATATGTCAGTATAAACTAAGAATTGTATAGTGTAGAAAAGGCAATTCATCCAGTAGACCGGTTTCGTCCTTATTGGGAACTCATCAAGTACTGGCCAGAATTTGCCGCGGTGGTTAGACCACCAGATTCCGAAGCAGACGTGCCCAGGTTCGTATCCTGTCCGCGGCAAATTCTGGCCAGTACTTGATGAGTTCCCAATAAGGACGAAACCGGTCTACTGGATGAATTGCCTTTTCTACACTATACAATTCTTAGTTTATACTGACATATGTAAGTAATTAATGGGTCAGGTGTTTATATCAAGACCGCAACCTTGATTATAATAATTGTTATCACCACCCGCGCAACCAATGTTCGTTTAATTATATAAATGTTCATTTCAATACCACTTCCCCATGTAATGTGGTGTCTGTTCAGTAATGACAGATTGGGCATGGTAAGTTGGAACTTTGGGTCTAAATGGATGCCATATGAGCTCCACCTAAAAGGAAAAATTGACTAACCAAGTTACATTAGTTAGTATATAACTGAAAATTGTGTGTAGTGTAGTGTGCGGCAGGATAGCTCAGTGGATAGAGCACAAGATTCCGAAGCAGACGTGCCCAGGTTCGTATCCTGTCCGCGGCAAATTCTGGCCAGTACTTGATGAGTTCCCAATAAGGACGAAACCGGTCTACTGGATGAATTGCCTTTTCTACACTATACAATTCTTAGTTTATACTGACATATGTAAGTAATTAATGGGTCAGGTGTTTATATCAAGACCACAACCTTGATTATAATAATTGTTATCACCACCCGCGCAACCAATGTTCGTTTAATGATAGACAGTTCTTTCGATCATGCTTTTTAGTGCAAATACTTACCACCTACATGAGAACCTCATCATTATTAAATACAGTACTGTAGATATGTTTAAGATACAAATACTATATTGTCGCGCAACACTCATCTTTGAAATAATTCAGGAACTTTAGATTAACTCTAATAAAATAAAGTTAATACCTAATTGTTTAGGCCAACTTGGCTACTTTACAAAGGGAAAGACCCCAGTATAAAAACTGTCTGTCGTCAACGTTGTATTTGTTATAGTGCATACCAAAAGCATAGATATAATTAGATTTTAACAGATAGTATGGTCTGAACTTCACCTAACCTCCAATATAATTCACAAGTAATGCAAAACTGAAATTATGTATTAGTTTAGTTTCGAAAGCAGGCAAGAACGCACCAAAAACTACACAAAATAACTATTGGCAAATAGATATACAAACGAATCAACAGTTGCGCGGATTATGCAAAAATTTAACGTTTTTAAAAATAAAAAATAAGAAAAATGCACAAAATGCAATAGGATCAAAACAAGGATCCCATAAAATACTTCAAAATAACTCAAAGGAGAAACAGGTTACCATAAAAGCAGCAGGATTAAATATTGTAAATGGTTAAAAACAGCGAAATTTAAAACGCATTCAGTTTCCAATCAGTTTTGCGTACAGTTGAATGTAAATTCAATTTCTTGTGACATTAAATAGGAACAAAAACTCAAAAAATGAATTCAAGTCTAGACGGCTGCTGATTTGAGAAATAACAAATTAAAAGAGACATGTGACAACCATTTTAGCAATGATATCTGCATAATATTTGGCATTTAAATATTTGAAATTGGGCATACCAACGAGAAGTTGACAATTTTACGTAAAATAAATAATTTTAAATTTACACTTCACAGTATAGGTACCTTACACGCAATATATACACTCAGATATATGGGAAAGCATCATCTAGTAGATAATGTAATTATCTCATACGTAACATTCCTAGAGCACATGAGACTGAACAAGATGATAAAACCAGTCAAATGTGCCCAAAAGATGTATTCAGAACATTAGCTGGAGGAAAATCTGAGTAACTAAGAAACGTGTTCAGAGAGAGTATCGAGCACACAGATCAATGCCAGTCATTTAATGTGATATCGTCACCAAACTAAAATGGAAGGCAAGAAAGTAGTCACGTTGCAGTTGAACAATAAAGCTAAATTCCAAGGCAGTATAATAGAACAATGAATTATACACCTTAATAAAGACAAGCACCCCAATGTTGATCCTAAATATACCTTTACTTTACTTTACTTTACTGCGGCTGACTCCTTTTAGAGGATAAGCCGGCTCCATTGATATCCCGAATTAAGCCCCTCCATGCCGGGCGGTTGGCAGCCATTTCGGCACATAAAGAGGGCCAATGACGCTCCCAGTGACGCGGACCATAAGCATTGCGTAAACCTAGGAGTTCCATGTCCGATTTGATTGTTGCAAGCCATGTCTTCAGTTGCCCACCTCGGCGGCGGCGCCAGTTTGCACATTGACCTGGGTTCATCACCTGCCGTACCAGTTCGTCTTCGGGTTTGCGACCGGCAATCGGATCTCCTATAAAATACCACATGAGCCCGATGACGGCACCATGACTCGGCGTGTTCCCCGCCACAAAAGGGTTCAACAGCCACAGGATTACATGGACTCCTGGACAGTACCCCGTACTTCCGAATGGCGAATGAGCTCTCAACAGCCACCGGCAACCATAAAACTTACTGCTGCCTTGCAGACTGCGCTTGGATGTGCAAAGGCTAGAGGTGCGTCCTCGATCAAAAAGCCGAGTGGTGAGGGGACACCACTTGTACCAAATTCCCAAGAAACTCCATGAAAACTCCATGAAAATTATAAATATACCTTTAACATACAAATGGTTACTCGACTAGACACTAAGTTCTAATTGCCTACTTTGGGCCAATCCAGTATTAGTTAAAACATTTATGCGAATGTGCAACAGCTGGTGCATAGGCTGCACAAAAAAATAAGTTTGGAAAAAGATGAAATTTGATATAATCTCATTGGCTGATTAAACTGCCATTTAACCAGTCTTCGAACAACATAACAAAACTACCGCCAGCCGCAACGCACTTCTTTTGTTATGTTGTTAGACGAATGGTTAAATACAATGGGATTGGTGTTTACTTCAAGCTCGCAAACTTGATTTAAAGAATTGTTACCACCACCCGTGCAATCAATTATTATTAAATTGTATTGCCTATATATGTATGTGGCGAAAGCTGCAAACAGTTAATGTTCGTGACTGCATAGAAATTGTGCAGCCGACATTTCCAGTCAAGTTCAATGTATGCGAGACTGCTAGAGGTGAGAGCCGCATATCTAAATTTGATTTCCATATATATTCAATGCGGTTTGATCCTCGATAGTCAGTTTGCCGTCGTAGTCTGATGATGATCATGGAAGGTCGAAACGCGTCAGGGCGTTGCTGCTGGCGGTAGTTTTGTTATGTTGTTCGACGACTGGTTCAATACAATGGGATTGGTGTTTACTTCAAGCTCGCAAACTTTATTTAAAGAATTGTTACCACTAACCGGGCAATCAATTATTATTAAAACATGCATATTAATCATGATTTTTTCCAATTGAAATAAGGAAAAATAAGGAAATGATTACAAAATTACAAATAAAGCAATATTTAATCATAATCCTTGTTTAAAATGGCAAAATTTTATGTTGAAAAATTAAACTGGACTAGAATAAAAACCACGAAGCAGGCTTCAAAAGAAACGCATGCACACACACACACACATATATATATATATATATATATATATATATATATATATATATATATATATATATATATATAATTTAGTGCGTTTAAACTCATTCCAAATGAAAGCGGTGACTTAATATATAATTAGCAATAAAGAATTTTCTGCATTGTGAAATTTTTAGGATGATCCTGGCTTAGATAAATCTGTTCGCATAGTTTTATCCTTGTAGGCTCCATACTTTACTTTTATAGCGATAATATACATATATATATATATATATATATATATATAAAACACAGTGTTTTTCCTCCTTATATTATATATATATGCTTGTAAATATAAAGCTAAAATATTATGTAAAGATCTAATTATAAATATACATAGTGCCAGTGTAAATTAATTATTTTATCAGATGGTCAACTATGTTTCTCAACGAGACAAGTTTCGTCATTATTGGGAATATTGTATTCGTTTACATTGGTTTCATTTACAGTTTAAACGCCTAATCTGGACGATATCTAAGATAATTTTTTCGGTTTAGGTAGTCATATTACCGGCTATTATTCCTATCTGCTGTTCTAAAGTAGAATGAGAATCCACACTACTGTTAGCATCAAAGTTTTTTATTTATGTACACATAAGTAGAGTTATATAGACATAAAGTGTGCCATTGGCAAAACGAATTTAAATAATAATTCTTCATTTATTATTCTTCGTGATGCTCAGTTTCTGGCGCCAGCACTTACTTCAGCAATTTACTACTTCAATTTCTCATCCCTAGGTTGTTCTCTGGCAGTCATCCCAGCCAAAGTGATAGCGATCTGTGCGTTCTCGGTGTCAATGGTAGCTACTGTAACATCTTCCGAATCAGGAGACCACCTTAATTCGTTGCTTAATCTATCAAGTTATACAGTGTCAGACCCATCCGTCATGTTGATCAAAATTGTATTGTGCTATGAGCCCACCTGTTTCACTCAATATAAACCATTATTGACAATTTGTGGCGCCGTATTTCCCACTTTAGTCACTATAAAATAGTCTCTATCACGTAAGCATGTGTGTGTAAATCGTCGAGTTACCTGTTGTAGGCACATCTAAATATATTATATTACGCAGCGACCTTAGGGTTCCTGGGTTTAATTTTCCTGAAAGGCGTATATATATATATAAATATATATATATATATATATATATATATATATATATATATATATATGTATGTATATATATAGAGTCCAGTATAGACTAAGCATTGTATACGGTAGAAAATGAAATTCAGCCAGTTGGAAGGTTTTATTCTTATTAATCTCTGACCAAGTTCTTTCCAAAATTGCCGCAAACCGAGTTCGAACCGGAGCACGTAAGCTACGAAGCCCCTACTCATCATTTCTTTGATTATATATATGTCCAACGTAAACTTTAAATTTTAAAAGTATAATAATATTTAACATTGAATTTGTGGTTATTTGCAAACTATGAATGATTTAACGAAATAATAGTAAATTGCTCGAACACATTTCAATACTGTGTTATTAGTACTTTATTACTCAAATTTGTATAATTTGGTAGAACTGGTGAATTGGGAGTATAGTCAGTTTGTTGTCGATCAAAATGACTGCGAGGAGCTCTTAAGGAATAATTTTAAGTAATATAAAAATATGTTAACATATATTCGTATGATGTCAGCATAAACTAAAAGTGGCATAAGTTAGCAAAGGAAATTCATCCTTAATGTCCCATTCGTCCTTATTAGGCAGTCTTCACGTATTGTCCACAGTTTCCTGCAAACGAGACTTATACCGGGGCACACGTTTCTTGGAATCTGGGACTCTATCCATTGCGTCATACGCACCGCATGCTACAATCAATTTGAATTGATATACAAATTTACGTTTATGGTTAGCCCATGTGCAAGCGGAACCTATTTGTAGTATCTACGCCACCCGAGCCGTACATTACACGCAATTTGAAGTCATATAAAAACTTCTAGTTTTAGTAGGCCTATCCTTCAGATATGAAGAACTAACTAACGATCATCAATCTGTCCTTAAATAGCATACATTATCTCCCAAGCAGAAATATATCTCTGGCTTAATGACACGCGGGCACTAGCTAGTCGGCCCGAGAATGATAGCACGAACCTTGCCGAGTTTAATGGGATACAGTCATCATCCTGTTCAAAGTGAGGCTCAAAGTTTTATTCCATTACGCAGTAACATTTAGTGATAAATAGGTCGTGAATGAATGAGCTATCGATACAGAGGCGAAGAGCAAGTTTCATCTGTATAAGGAAACATTCGCCATTGGCTTTAGCTGACAGACTAGCTAAGAGAAGGTAACCTCTGAATAAAAATCATCTTCACTAGGAATAGATGACCTAGTATTCTTTTATAGCTCGCATATAACCATATGGTTATATGACAGTGAAACATTAGTTATTAATGGCTTTTGTTTTGTTGTACTTTCCGATGATGAGTTCCAACTAAGAATGAAAACGGTTTATTAGATAATTTGTACTCAATATCTGATGCAACTACTTAAATTGAGTTTACAATCTTGATGTAAACACCAGTCCCATTATATACATACATTTATTTTTATAGACTAAGAATTTTATAATGCAGAAAAGACAATTCAACCAGTGTTATCTAATATACGTTTTGATTAACACAGGCTGAATTCCAGTTGTTTTGTCTCTTCAAAATAGTTCGACAAACTGTGCTTGTCAAAACGCAGATCAGGTAATTTTTTTATTCCAGTTTCACAATTTTTTCATTCTTTTAATTCATACAATACATTGATCTCGTTCTTATTGGGAACTCTTCACGCGCTTTCCTGAATTTCCTGCGAACAGGGTTCGAACATGTGCACGTCTTCTTCAGGATCTATGACTAACCACTGAGCCACCCGGCTGCACGCTACACACAATATCATTTATATGCTAATTAATGCCTTTTGGTTAGACTTTCCTTCGAGAAAAGCCTATAAGGCATCTCATTAGACCTAAAGTTCCGACTAGAAATTCAAAATCTGCCATTATAGAACAGACACTGCGCTGAATTTTTTGTCGGCTTGTAGACAAACTATATGAAAAATTTATACTTCAATATATTATCTATTTTTGAATTTAAATGACAGTTAATGCTCATTTTTTGTAGCATATGATAGCTTTATCTAAAAATATTATGAGATAAACTTATCACACAAATAAAACAACCTTTCTAATAAGTTCTTGTTATGCACAGAAAATGTTACCCGCATTTAACAATCCCATCATAGGAAATATTACATAGGATTTCGTACACCAAATAGGAAACATTTCACGTGACAGTTTACGAAATGATGATTGCATCACACCAAGGAATATTTAACATAAGAATAAGAGGATCATCAGGAAAAAATTAAAATTTTCTTGTAATTATGCTATAACCCAAAGACAAATTCGTAAATGTATGTCTTAAATGGGCGTTGTCTAATCTAATGGTAAGTTAGTAATGTATAAGCAGTAATATTAGCTGTATTACATACTCTGTCGTGAAATTTGACAAGATATTAATTACTTTGTAGAAATAATTTGCTAATTTGTTTTTGGCAACATCCAACTTAGTTTTCTTGGTTATTCAAATAACTTCCTGTACCGTCCTATTATTCCACATTCTTTGACCAAACATATAGTGGTTAAAGGGCGTAATACCGGCTCCTACTGATGAGTCGCCAGTAAGCACGAAAACGAATGTGCATGAGATTATACTTTCTGTTCATGCTGCCTTTGGTTTATCCTTTTGGTCACAACTGAACTAATTTGTTACTAGGTTCGCAAAACCTAATACATACTTGCATATATATTAGTTCTTCGCAACAAACAGTATTTAACTGTAATATATTGAATTGAATGATGTCATTCTTACCGCGAAATGTGATAACTGATATCGATCAAGGCCAGAGTGTATGGATTTACTGGAGTAACAGGTGTTCAGAAATTGTTGTAATTCTCAATTTCGGTGAACTTTAGCATAAATTGATATCCATCAGGTTGGTATCATGTACCGACTCGGAAACCATAGTGTTAGTATCCGGTACTCATCGATTTCAAAAAAGGTATCAGTTACTAACACAATGGCCATAGTGTTAGTATCCTTTACTGACTCGGTATATATATTATATAGTGTGAGTTAGCATTGAAGTCGCATTGTCGTTGACTTCAGATGATGTTAGCTTCACTATTGCAGGTTTACACATTCGTCTAGGAGATTGTACCGTCCTATTGTTCCACATTCTTCTGACCGAATATATAGTGGTTAAAGGGCGTAATACCGGCTCCTACTGATGAGTCGCCAGTAAGCACGAAACGAATGTGCATGAGATTATACTTTCCGTTCATTCTGCCTTTGGTTTATCCTTCTGGTCACAACTGAACTAATTTGTTACTAGGTTCGCAACACCTAATACATACTTGCAATTCAAATAACTTGGCTTAGAGTGAACCATGAATATCATTTTATCAACCAAATTCTAAGATTCTGCATTAGGTTTTGTACACCTAATAACAAATTAGTCCGAATAGGACCAGAAGGATTAACCGATGTCGGCACAAAAAGGTATATTCTCATGTACACATTCGTTTCGTGTTCACTGGCGACTCATGAGTAGGAGCTGGTACTACGCTCTATGCCCATAATATATTTGGTTGACAGTAAGCACGAAGCGAATGTGAACATAAGATTGTACCTTTCGTATATGGTGACAATGGTTTATGCTTCTGGTACTGTTTGAGCTAATTTAGTACTATATGCGCAACACCTAATGCACAATTGCATATATATTAGCTCTCCGAGACAAACAGCATATAACTATTAAATTCTAAGATTTCCCACATTAACTAACCCATTTCTATTATACTGCACTTTATATGCCTATCTGGATAATGAAAATTCAAGTGCCACATAACGAAACATCGCTTTATATTAATTTAAACTGAGAACTACATTATGTATTGAAGCATATTTTTTATTATAGAGCAAGTTTGAAAAATACGGCCAAACGAAGGCAATTCTCTTTTCACCAAACCCAACTCGACTGCAACATCTGTTTATATTTATAGCGAATTTTGAAAAGCAGGAGAAATAAGTTGGATTAAACGCATACGTTATACAACAAAGAACAAGAAGTTCAGAAAGCACATGCTGAGATGCACACACATAAACACACGTCACACGTTTATACGAAATTGCTTCAACAGCCTACTTTCGAAATGCTTAACTTGTTTCATTTGCTTTCCTCTTCCACAGAACTAACGCACAAGCAAACCAAAATAAACTCTACGGCCAATATATATATCTAAATGATAAGCAATATTGTCCAGGACTCTTGTCGTTCTCGAAACAGTGCGCAATCGCACAATAGCAGGGATAAGAAAAGTATAACTTTCAACGCGAAAAATCTATTTACGAAAATCACTTCCAGTAAAAGTATCGATTGGTCAGTAAATTATCGATAATAGCTACCATTCCTTCATTATACCTAGAATTTATCTTAAAACTCTTCATAGAAGTTCAATTCAATTGCAATTGCGAGAATTTGACGCAAGTCGAAAGAATGTTGACACACAGTTTGTTAAGGCAACTGGTAATTAAAAAATACTGTTATATATATGTATATATATATATATATATATATATATATATATATATATATATATATGAGGTATTTCTATGGCCCTTCTTTATTTATTAACAAGTGGCACGATTTAAGGTACTAATAGCGTGGACAATCACAGTCAGTTTACTTGAAAATACCACATCCCTCAGTTTAACAAACTGTTTTACCTTGACCTACTGCGATTAAAATGGGAAGCAAAATATATCGAAAGCAGACATAAACAAGACGGTACATCCATTACCACAGTGCTGCAATGATTTCCCAAAAATAAATTTATTACTCAATTTATACTACATAATAATGAAGAAAATTCGTTATGAATATTTGCATTTTCAAGAACTGGCGATGACCAGAACAACTGTATTACAAAACGAAAATCCAAAATTATTTATTGAAACAAGCAGGAAATAAAAATGGCGGTAAAAAAGTGAAGCCTCGCCCAATATAAGAACGATTTATTCTAGTTAACCTTTTAAAGGGGTCATGATTCAAAATATTTGCAAGAGTGACTACATGGATGTCTAAAACATTCGTCAGGGTCGTTTCTATAACAAAAAGCCTGCCAAACTTAAAAGTAAGGGATAATTTCAAAAATATTTAGTCGTTCAAATTCAAATACTGATATGTGTGTAATGTAGGTTTGACTGACTTATCGGTAAAGTAGCGAAATCATTCGAAATTTCGATTAAACAAAGCCGACAAAAGAAGAACCCCTTGGAAAAAGCCAAACACAATGTTTATAAAAATCGCACATCATACCAGGCGGAGTTCTATTTGACTTCAAAACAAACAACATAATAGTAGACTGTATCGACCTACTTTCTCTGCAGCTATATTAACAAAACAATCCATACATGAATTAAATATTAACTGGTGAAATGCATCTGTTTGTTCGTGTTTGCTATGGCAAGGGCGTTTCCAAACTGCTGTTTTTTGTTGCCTAATTTACGCATTTAGCTTAACATAGCTCAATTCGCTTATCCAAATTTAATATACAAATCAAACTGCTGTAATCAAGTTGAGGTGTGGCGAAAAAAATACTCACCTTTCTCACTGAAATGTATAAAATTTTTGTTTAAGCCTTCACCAAGGGACCTAGCCATCAATGTTAGCGTAATTTATTTTAATGAAATATTTTTAGACTCTAGACAACCATGTCTAGGGTAAGACGAATCTTTAAAATGGCTTTATCAACAGATCAGGTGGGATTGCATATGCACTGTAAGCTTTCATACTTGCATTTTCAGGATATGTGATCATATATCGTAAATTTCCTCATATGCAACTGGTCATGTAAAACATGTTAAGTAGAAACAACGGAAGTATAATTTACAAAAGGCCTTAGCGTGGTATTTAAATTGTGGTTTTCTTTATTTGTTGAAACCGAAAAATGAAATATCGACTGTCACCTTGTATTGCCTTGGCTGCTTACTACCAGGCAAATTTGTCAGAAATTAATACGTTTATTTGTCATAATGTGCGATATAAGAAAATAGAAAATGTAAAATGTATTTTTGAGATATTCGTTGATCACGTTATCTATAAAATTTGGAATTAAAAGTACATGATTATGCCAGATTTAAAAAAAATTAAAAAAAGTTTTCTAATTTTGTGAGTGAACCTTGTACTCAGTCACTTTTTGAAAAAAACCATATTTACACAAATACCTTTAAGCTAGATTTACTTTTTAGATGGTAACTTACTCCTTTCTGAATTAATTGGTAGCTCATTTACAGCTGGTATTGGACATGTATTTGATTGCCTATCAAACACATTGAAAAACCCTTTTTTGTCATATTTCCATTGTTCATTCGTAACACTGAAGGGTCGTTGAAGTGCATAGGCGAGAAACTGGCAATTTAAATATCCGACGGTGTGAGAGCCAAACCCATATTGATTGTGACGAGCAAGAAGCATTTTATTCCGATCGCATACCTTTGGATTCTTTAAAATAAATTGTCTTTTAGAAATTTTTCAAGAAAATATATTTTCACTGTGCGAATTCAAAAAAAACATATATACCTCCATAAAAAAGTCTTCTTGCACATTATAAAAAAGCGTTAATGTCATCAATGATATGACTATTAATATCATTAAAAATACTACCGTGTTATTAATTCTTGTCATATTTGTCTTCATTGTTCTTATTAGCATTGTAATAGACACTGCTATGTAATCTAATTAACATGAAACAAATATTATGATCATTTACGTGGCAAGGTTAATTCAAATGCATACATAAATGAAGGTATCAGTTACGTTCACATAGGGTCATAGTGGCGCGAGAACCTGGGCTCCTTGACTAAAACTCCTAACACGTTATAATCAAGTTTTAAGCTTCGGTAAAATGTGATAATGAAAATGGTGTGACAGAGCTAAGTAAATATCGCTACCAGACGCATTCTCTACGGATTTCTGGCAGACTATACAAGTAGTTACGATCTTACACACCTGAATATTAATGAAACAAAACGGAACGTTAAAATTGTGCATTTTACATTGGGTAAAGCCTTGTTTTTACAACTAGCTCAGCCTCATGAATCGTCAGGACGGGCGTTTCTTTAGCTTAAGGCTTTGATGCGCAATAAAATGACAGTGTAACATTGATAAAGAATGGTTTTTTTATTTCTGTACATTTTGATGATGATGATGATGATGAGGAGGTTTAAGCAGAAGTACAGTGCATAGGAGGCCTGAATTCATAGATAAATGCAAAATAATACTTCTCTGGTTATGATTCCACGAATCTTCACAACTCACCTGAACTAATAAAGATATTTCAGCTAAAGTGATACAATAACCTTGAATTTAAATGTTCAAAAAGTATCAATATAACGCTGTGTAGCCAATGCGAAATAGAAGAAGAATATTGTCGTCTTTGAGGAAGCATACAAAATAAGCACAACTTATATAATTACATTCGTTAAAATAATCTTTGAAACAAGCATTGGTGACATGGCGGTTAATAAATTGTTTAGTATCGTCATAATTACCTTCGGGAGCAGTATTTCATCGTTTCGAACTTTTTCATGGTTAACTATCCTGAAAAAACGTTACAATTTTCCGTACGTTAGAGTGGTAAATTATATTATATAATAAACTGCTGAAGTATAAATGCAAATGGCAGGTAATATACATGAAACACGTATTCACTCATATCATTTACACTTGTGCCTAATATCTAATCTAGCTTATTTCAATATCTAGTCTTCTTTGTCTTTCAATTAATTTTAGATATCGTTCGTTTACAGTATCTATTCTTTTTTAGTAAATAGCTAGACATATTTCAATACGTCATTTATATTTTATAACAATTAATTCTTATCACTTATATATATATATATATATATATATATATATATATATATACATATATATATATATATCTGATAAAATTTCCTGTGTGTCTGTTTTTCGCACACCGGAAGTGTACAATGAATTTTATTAAAGCTCGCATTTCAAAAGAATATATATATATATATATATAAATTATATATATATATATATATATATATATATAATTATAAATTTACGTATGTCAATGGCAGGCACTTCGAATATATATATATATATATATATATATATATATATAGTATATATATATATATGTATATAGGTACTCTGATGATCATTATGGAAGATCATAACACGTAAGTGAGTGCGACTGGAGGTAGTTTTGCTATGTTGTTCGACGAATGGTTAAATACAATGGTATTGATGTTTACATCAAACTCTCGAACTTGATTTATAGATATATATTTATTCGTTTGTTAGTGTAAGTCTATGCTTTTTTTTAGGAAATAGCACTCTTAGGAAATCTTGAATGTTATACATTTTCAGATGCTCTGATTATTGGCCTTGATTGATGGGTTCTCACTTTTCCCTTCTATTTTAAGCCTTCCATCAGCTGATTGTCTGAAAATTCCGTTGGAACAAGACTGCTCATTTTCAGGCAATCAGCTGATGGAAGGCTGAAACAAGAAGGGAAAAGTGAGTACCCATCAATCAAGGCCAATAATGAGAGCACCTGAAAATGTACAACATTCACGATTTTAACAACCTAAGAGTGCTATCAATTGTCCCGCACAAGAAAATTGCGGTCAAATCCACAACAAGAATGACGGCACTACGCAAAAAGATTCAACATTTGTGTGGGATATTCATCAAATTCAGGTCTGCTTAATGAATACTTATTGTTCTAAATTTGCAAGAGATTACGTTTTGTTCTGATTTTAGAAATCAATCTTTAGTGCTCACGTTCACTAACTACCATAAAATAAAGCATATTTTGTAACCTAGTTGAAGCTTATCTATTCATATTATTAGAAGACAATCTTTGATGTCCTTCTACTAATGATAATCCGGAGGATTGAATACGAAAAGATGTCAAGTCCAACGATTCGAAACACAGCCGTGGCAATTCTGTCAAAAAATTAATGAGTACCCAATGTAATTATATTTTTAATTTGAAGCAATGCTTATTTATATTAAAAATATGCATACGATAAACGTTTGGCAATATAGATTAGTTTAATATAACATAATCAGGTGGTATTGTGTCATTTTAATAATAACAGACTATAAACGGCCAGTTTGAACATCTGCTCGCAAGCGACAATGAAAAGAATAAATCTGGAGGAAAGATTGACTTTAAACTTAAGTTGGTATATAGCTGAAGTTTGCAACCAATATCCATGTTTTCAATGGCATTATGGATGAGTTTGAAAACTAAAATAATTGCCTATAGTTTAAATCAAGTTCGCAACAATACTTGGTAATAACTGATGAGTACCCAAAAGGGTTTAATTAAAGGAGGGCATTTGTAAATTAATTCAATTTTTAGTTCATGCCGATAACAGACATAATTCGACCCTTTAACAATAATTGATTGCGCGGGTTATGGTAACAATTCTTTAAATCAAGTTTGAGAGCTTGAGGTAAACATCAATCCTATTGTATTTAAGCAGTCGTCGAACAACATAACAAAACGACCACCAGCCGAAACGCACTGACGTGTTTCAACCTTCCATGATCATCATCAGAGTACGATGGCAAACTGACTATCGAGGGTCAAGCCGCATTGAATATATATGGAAATCAAATTTAGATATGCGGCTCTCACTTCTAGCAGTCTCGCATACATTGAACTTGACTGGAAATGTCGGCTGCACAATTTCTATTCGGTCACGAATATTAACTGTTTGCAGCTTTCGCCACATTTACATATATAGGCAATACAATTTAACAATAATTGATTGCGCGAGTGGTGGTAACGATTCTTTAAATCAAGTTTGCGAACTTGAATTAAACACTAATCCCATTGTATTTAACCAGTCGTCGAACAACATAACAAAACTACCGCTAGCCGCAATGCACTGACGCTGGCCGTAGTTTTGTTATGTTGTTCGACGACTGGTTAAATACAATGGTATTGGTGTTTACTTCAAGCTCGCAAACTTGATTTAAAGTATTGTTACCACCACCTGCGCAATTTATTATTGTTAAATTGTTTTGCCTATATATGTATATGTGGCGAAAGCTGCAAACAGTTAATGTTCGTGACCGCATAGAAATTGTGCAGCCGACATTTCCAGTCAAGTTCAATGTATGCGAGACTGTTAGAGGTGAGAGCCGCATATCTAAATTTGATTTCCATATATATTCAATGCGGTTTGATCCTCGATAGTCAGTTTGCCGTCGTACTCTGATGATGATCATGGAAGGTCGAAACGCGTCAGTGCGTTGCGGCTGGCGGTAGTTTTGTTATGTTGTTCGACGACTGGCTAAATACAATGGGATTGGTGTTTACTTCAAGCTCGCAAACTTGATTTAAAGAATTGTTACCACCACCCGCGCAATCAATTATTGTTAAATTGTATTGTCTATATATTATATATATATATATATATATATATATATATATATATATATATATATATATATATGTGTGTGTGTGTGTGTGTGTGTGTGCGAAAGCTACAAACAGTTGATGGTGGTGACTGCATAGAAATTATGCAGTCGAAATTTCCAGTCATGTACAATATATGCAAAACAGCTAGAGGTGAGAGCCGCATATCTAAATTTGATTTCCATATATATTCAATGCGGTTGGATCCTCGCTAGTCAGTTTGCCGTTGTACTCTGATGATGACAATGGAAGGTCGAAACGCGTCAGTGCGCGCGACTGGCGGTAGTTTTGTTATGTTGTTCGACGACTGGTTAAATACAATGGGGTTGGTGTTTACTTCAAGCTCGCAAACTTGAATTAAAGCCTTGATTTAAAGAAGTGTGAGACACTAGTGTTTAACTATAAACGGTGCAGTTTGGAGAAAGATAGTCTAGCTTTCGCGATTCTCACATTAGCCATTTGGTGTGAAACGACAACTTATACTTTATTTCGTGTGGCCTGAGGAGATTCTTGGTTATCGAATAATAATACGATATCATCTTTGAATCAACAAATTAAACGAAACTATAGAAAGTGGACAGTCTTGACGGAAACATCTTTTAGCATTAAAGTTATGAAATTATTCATCGTAGACACTAACGCGACCAGAAATATTTAAGCAGAGAGCACACATACTAATTTTCGACAAAATATTATATAGAAAATTGCGATCCACTGAGCCAAATGCACATTTGAAGCCTAGAAATACAGCTATTGTAGGACGGTAATATTTACAGTTCAAGTACTTGACTTAAGATGAAAATTTACATTATACACTCTCGTTGTGGCCGGAGACCAGCTACTTTTTTCTCTCGCATGAGATTCACACGAAGCGCTGAGACGACGTAAGGTAATCGAAGCAAATAACTGGAGTCAAGCCTATAACACGATAGTTACTGCATGAAATCTCATTGCCCTTTTTGAATAGAAGAATGATGATCAACTAGTTCCGAGCAACTAGTACAATCTCTTCATTCCACTTAACATGCAAACGAGTATTCCATGATCTACAGATTATGTCTCCTCATTCCAAAACTAATGTCGGTAGAAAGTCATCGACGCTTGTAGACTTGCTAAGTTGAAGAGACAAGATTTCATTGTGCATTTCTAACTTCGGTGGTTCTTCGAGATTAGCGCTCCACACTTTCCATCCTGGCATAATTTCTGGGTTTGAGACTGACACATGTGCACAGGATAATTAATCTTTGAAGCATTCAGTATACCTATCAAGACAACACAATTTATCAGGTATCAGATTGTTAAAAATAATTTATTCTGTCGCTAACATTAGATTTTCACGGACCTATTGCACGAATAAATTGAGCAAACATAGAATATTAACTGATACGAACATTTCTTCAAATGATGCCACCTTTTTTGTCCAAAAACATTAAGGATCGAATTTTAGACTGTGCTCAATTTAGCGTCTCATAGCTCTATGAGTATTATCATAAGCCTAACTAGCAGAACTCAGGCGCCTATTTTCGAGAATCTCGACAGATTTTACAGAGGCTCATTGAGTGATTCTATGAAGGTCTACAATGCCACGTACAGTGGTTACTACAATGTGCATAAAGGATCTTGCCGATGTCCACAGTAAGTTCGAATTTTATCAGCAATATAGATAACATCAATTTTAGAAAAGTTTTATATTCTTGTGGGAAAGACGGCTTTTCGAATTTACATACACCCATTTGAGATATTCTTATTTAATTCGCGAAAAATATAGGGGAAAATTATAATGGATAATAGAATGGCCCGAGTTAATATACGTATTCCAAAACGAACGACCTCATCTATAAGACATTAATAAATTATATATATGAGTTCACCTTTGTCTGTGGGCTGGACGACGCCATGTGGCACAACGCTTTACATTGCTTCTGAAGTTAGTGGCATTCAAATTTAATCTATGCTCCACGTAACATTTCGCACAATACCTCACCAATATTATTTCGCTTTGAGCTTAACTTTTATCTGCCACTTGCATGAAATTCTGCGTCGCTTAAATACACAAATTGAGCGTTCATGTCACTCATAACCATGACTAAATCTGAACTTTTATTTAGTAAAGAACTTACGTAGGAGCAGAAAGCACCCTTACTATTGACTGTACCGCAATTCAAGGTAGTATATATAGATATAATGAAAATTAGGAAGCGACTTTAAGCGTGATGGACAAATTCGGTTGTTCACAGAAATCCATTCAGTTAAACAAGATTCAGCTCGTGAGCTAAGGACAATACCGCCTCCACGTAGCCCACCTTAAGAAAACTATATTGTATCAGATGTTCAATGCCAAAAACAAGTAGATAAGGATGATTCTCCAAGTTCTGTAATATTCGTAGGATCCCGTATTATTGTTTTGTATACGCAACATATAGCAATTTATAATTCGTCTGCCAGAGTTTAATACTGTCCAATTTGTTTCAGAATTCCAACTTTAAATGCGCTGGCGTGAAAACCTGACTTTGCATTAATAAATGATAATTAAATTGAACTATTTTCGATATTTGGCAATCCGACACTAGGCTCAGTGATATGATCAACATCTGCACTATAAATATCATCTAAAAAGACACCATTTGTAGAATGAGAGGATACAAGGGGAGGAAGAGTGACAGATTCGGAACTGAACATATATGCAGTAGCCTGATTTCGCTTATCCAGCCACCAAGATTCAGCAATTAAGATGACAATTTATCCTGTGCCACAGGCAATACAGTATGAATTTATTATAGTTCGTATCGTTTATGGTGACGTAGAATGTAAGAAAACACTAGGTCATCAATTGCTCTTGAGGATGGTTTGTATTCATAACTATCATTTTCTTAGTTAATCTTCCACCCAAGGCTGGCGAGCATTATCTACCCAGGCTCCAAAGGCTAGCAATCGCGGCAATTTTTAAAAGTATTTTATTCACTAATTAACTAGATTGTAACTCTGCGATTACATATCGAAATGCGTTTACTGCCCTAACAATCAAATTCAAGCCATTATATTTTAAAATCCTTGATTAGATCTGATCACTGAATGCATGTTGCTCTATTTTATTCTCTCATTACTTTTATTATTGGTATCGTCTTCCTCTGCATAAATTAGATTATAAATACTGCAGGATATTTCATGTATCCCTGATGAACTTTAGGGTTCTACTTGATCTTTAGGATTTGAAAGTTTGCAGCCAAGATCGAGTTTCTGCTTCAATACCTCTGCGATGTTTTATCCCGCTTCTAATTTTTTCATTGTTCTTTCATTTTAAAATCCGGTTCACCACAATCCTGTCTTTTCAATCGTTACTAATGCCTTACCTGATTATTTCATGTATCCCATTTTAAAATAATATTTATGCATTGATGTGGTTGTCAATATTTAATCTATTAATATATTCCTTTTTTAATTTTATAGCAAATTAATTTAGATAATTAAACGTTCATTGTTGCGGGGTTAGGCAGTTGTGTATTAGATATTAGGCAAAGACAAAAAATGACCAGAACGATATTCCGAAATCAGCATGAAAAAAGAGTATAATCACGTGTACACATGAATTCCGTGCTTAGTGGCGACTCATCAGTAGGAGCCGGTATTATGCAGGAAAGTGGGCCGTACAATTTCCTTTACGAATCTGTATTCGAGAAGACATTGGTCGACAATATGACTCCAAAACCAACACACTGAACTTGCAGATAAACCAAATTTCATTAAAACTGAAAATACCAATTACTTCTGAGCATCTGTTACTCCAGAAAACCTTTTACTCAGGCCTCGATCAGAATCGTTTATCACATTTTTGTGACAATCATGAAAGTATATATATATATATATATATATATATATATATATATATATATATATATATATATATATCCTCTACATCTCTCTTAATTGCCTCTAAAAAGTCGTGATAGGCTATTTTATCAATGACCGAAAAAATAAATATTATGAGTACATACATTAAGGCAATCAGCAAGAAACGCCTATATAAAGGCGGTTTAATTGCAGGTCATAAGCAGAAAAAATAGATAATGCTCACAATTCAATCAGCACATCTATGGCAAAACCTTTTAAAGTGAATCTTTAATGCTTTTATTTTGTGTTTGTGATTATTAACGATAAAGTATGCCTATTTAGAGCATTAATTTAGAAAAATTGAAGCAGTGCTACAGATTAAATAATGATTTATTGGCTATCCAGTAAAGCATATTTGAAATAAAATTTGTGCACTAAAAGTCTAAATCCAATATTTTAACTTACATTTATAATCATACAAACAGGTAAAACTGGAAACTTTTACACACTAGCGTATGTTTAATTTTCTTTATAAATATTAGAGCACGACCGAAACCTGATACATAAGGTGATCATCTTAATAAATAAAAATTAAGATAGTAAAACAAGTTCTTCAGCAAGTATATATATATATATATATATATATATATATATATATATATATATATATATATATATATATGAAGGTTATAGGCGTTATAAAATAAAAAGTAGAGGCTAGTGCTTTATGATTTGAATGAGAGTATAATTACAATGATAAACAGGTTTAAAGAAAGAAAAAATACAGTAACATCACATAAGGTCAACTACTGAATTAAATCGGTCAAAATAACACGAAGTGAAATTTTTCTTTAAAGTGACTTCATGACAATGGTAGCATGCCCATTTCCGGGTCTAATGGGTCACAGCCATCATCCAATTTCATGTCATGCCGTGAGTTTGGACTAACTACCAGTAACACTTAGTTGTAAATGGGTAGTGACGAAATATTTATTTTCAACTTCAAATTTAAAATACACATGAACCACCGAATTAACAATTATAAATCAATATATACTTTGTCATAACATGTGAGACAGTCGGCAATGGAACTTCAAAACCTACGCACGAAATATAATATGTCCTATATCTATAAGAGGTATCAATTAGACGGTTTTTGGATTCGAATAGAATTCGCAAAAATTGCGAATCAAAGCAAATTACCTGATTTTCGGATTGCGTACCAAAATGTTTGAATCCACTGTCATCATGATTTTTCCAGATATTTCGACCTCCGGGTACGGAGGTCTTTTTCAATGGCAAACACATCACCCACTAAGTTGACAATCAGTATGTCAAGTGGAAATATTAGTTTAAACTGCCTCATTTATACTTGTTGTTAGATATCTTAGGCATAACTTTTTTTAAATGCTAGGAAAGTGTATGTTAAATTGGTTTGTGTATATGTCTGCATGTATACACTCTTCGCAATGAGATTACAGTGATTTAATGACAATTACTGACAGCTCACTAGATAAGCGTACGTCATGACTGTGTGTATGTGTTCTCGTTTGTTTTGGATTGAGGAGTAATCAGTTAATGCACGTGTACACTCATCCCAGTGAAATTACAGCGATTTGGCAACATCTGATTATTCACTTGATAAGCGTGTTTGTGTGTATGTTCGTGAGCGTTTACTTAAGTCTGAGGACTAATCTGTTACATCTAATTACAGGCACGTGTAACAGTCATTCAAGTGAAACTAAAATGATAACTGTCACTTCCTTAATGCACACGCCAGACTTATTTTACACGTACTTTTCTAAATGAAGTAATTACGAGTGGCATTCCGGTGAGGAGGGGGCAAGATACTATGAATAGAGTAAATAATTAAGAGGTACCAAAATTAAATTAGAAACGGATAAAGTGTTTCAATAGGGTAGAAAGTTAAATTAAACGGTTCGTTAAAAAATTTAAAATTGCCTGATAAAGAAAGATATTAGTAATAGTGCAAAGAAAATTGGGCTTTTTAAAAAAAAAAATAAACCTTGCCATCATGTATAGATAAATGTTTGTTAAAGGCGCTACACTAACAACAGAACGAAAGATAATAGAAGAAATAAGATAACAAGTAATCAAGGATGAAATTATAAGACAATCAGATAATAAATTAGAAGATATTGAATTACTCACTCACCACCTCTATAAGTTAATATCCATCCAATGTTCTTATTCTTTTACTTGAGCGAGTTTCTGGTTCAGATTCGTGCAATCTTCGTTTCCTACCATTATTTAATGCTATATTCCAAATAGGACCTAGTGATTTTCCTACGGCTGTTTCATTCATGATATCTTTTCTATGGATTCTCTAATCAATCTAGTCGATCTGCTACGGCCACAAATTGATATACGTCTACACCCATTCCAGTTAATTGAGTGTCCTGTCTCTACTGTATGGCGTGCAAGATCCGATCTATTATTATGGCCATACTTGCATGCGATTTTATGTTCCCCTCTTCTTATCCTAATTGGACACATGGTTCCACCTACATACATCAGGTTACAGTCGTTACATGGAATTTCATGTACTCCTGATGTGTCTAATGGTTCTATTTTCTCCTTTTGGTTGGACAGTTTAATACCTATGGTAACGGTGTGTTTTAAAATAGTACGTATATTGCATTTAGATGCTACCTTTTTGATTTTCCTACTTAGTTTAGAGTCAGGTATAACCATTACCCTCCGGTCATCTTTTGCTTTATTTGATTTCGCGTACTTTCAGTCATGATAAAATTTACTTATAACGCACATTATGGTGGCTCCAATTAAATTTAGTGGATACCCATTAGCACTGAATATTTCTCGCAGTCTACCTAATTCAATCTCCCTGTTTTTTATCTGTCAATCTTAAGCTTCTTATCATCATCGATTTTAAGATACCAATTTTAATTATATATGGGTGATTTGAATTGAAATCAATTTGTGGCCGTAGCAGATCGACTAGATTGATTAGAGAATCCATAGAAATTAAATCGAGAAATGATATCATAAATGAAACAGCCGTAGAAAAATCACTAGGTCCTATTTGGAATACAGCCATAAATAATGGTAGGAAATGAAGATTGCACGAATCTGAATCAGAAACTCGCTCAAGTAAAAGAATAAGAACACTGGACTCGATATTAACTTATAGAGGTGGAGCGTGAGTAATTCAATATCTTATAATTTATTATCTATTTGTCTTATAATTTCGTCCTTTATACTTTTTATCTTATTTCTTCTATAATCTTTCGTTCTGTTGCTAGTGTAGCGCCTTTAACAAACATTTATCTATACTTGATGAGAAGGTTTATTATTTTTTAAAGAAAAGCCCAATTTTCTTTGCACTATTACTAGTATCTTTCTTTATCAGGCAATTTTCGATTACTTTTACGAACCGTTTAATTTAACTTTCTACCCTATTGAAACACTTTATCCGTCTCTAATTTAATTTTGCTACCTCTTAATTATTTACTCTATTCATAGTATCTTGCCCCCTCCTCACCGGAATGCCACTCGTAATTACTTCATTTGGAAATGTACGTGTAAAATAATTCTGGCGTGTGCATTTAGGAAGTGACAGTTATCATTTTAATTTCACTTGAATGACTGTTACACGTGCCTGTAATTACATGTAACAGATTAGTTCTCAGTCTTAAGTAAACGCTCACGCACAAACACACAAACACGCTTATCAAGTGAATAATCAGATGTTGCCAAATCGCTATAATTTCACTGGGATGAGTGTACACGTGCATTAACTGATTACTCCTCAATCCAAAATAAACGAGAACACATACACACAGGCATGACGTACGCTTATCTAGTGAGCTGTCAGTAATTGTCATTAAATCACTGTAATTTAATTGCGAAGAGTGCATACATGCAGACATATGCATAAACCAATTTAACATACACTTTCGTAGCATTTCAAAAAATCGTTATGCTTAAGATATCTAACAACAAGTATAAATGAGGCAGTTTAGACTAATATTTCCACTTGACATACTGATTGTCAACTTAGTGGGTGATGCGTTTGCCATTGAAAAAGACCTTCGTACCCGGAGGTGGAAATATCTGGAAAAATCATGATGACAGTGGATTCAAACATTTCGGTACGCAATCAGAAAATTAGGTAAATTATCTATTTCCTGTCGCGCAACAGTTTCTTTTAAAGCTTATTTAGGTACTAAATACGGTGAATTAAGGTATGTTTATGGAACGAGCTCGTTAGGTGATCTCCGTATAGATTTTGTCGTCATGCACAATTAGCATACAAAGAATTATAAACTTATTCAGCCTAGTTTTTTTCCGGGGAACCAATGAGACTAACTGGAGATCTTATGATTAAAACTTCGAGCTGGTTTGGTTAGAAATATGGTCCTATTGACTATTTTTTTGGATCATTTAACGATAAAATATGTCGTTTAGCACTAAAAAAAAATAAAAGGCTGTCTCCTTTGTATTTTCCATCCAACATGAAATTGGCATAGCATGTATGTCTTTCAAACTGAATTATGAGGAATATATGAATCCATTCTGCAAAGCCCGTTTAAAGCCAAGACGATAACATTAGAATATTCATCAACGAAGCAAAACGTATGGCAGTTTGGGTGTATCTGGATCGTACTCCATAGTTCAACTTGATTTACGTGGAAACCGCGAAGCCAAACCAGTAAAAAAACATAGAATATGAAGCTGAACATGATTTTCTGATTCTCCTGTTGTGGATATGGGCATTAAGCAAGCAGATTCAACAACACATATCATAATATCAACGCCATCATTGAGTAGTTCACAATACGCACGAATGTTTCGTCAGCCTACTCGAAGGGATTGCACCTATAAATAGACACCCGTTAAAATTTAATAAATAATGTTTTCAGACGATTGATTTGCCACAGATTAACTCAAATAAAAATTAAGTGTAGGAAAATTAAAATAATATTTTTTTCGACCATTTCTTTTTAAAAACACTTTCAGAATTTATTTGTATGTTAGTGTTCGTTTTCAGTATTCTATATTTTGTTCTTATGTATGTTTTCTTTGTTCTACGGGTCTGGCTCTAGGCGGAGTACTTCACAACTTTGTATAAAGCGTATATGTGGGAAGTGTTCTGGTGCTGAACTATGAAATGGGCTGTGAATATCATTCATGTACTAACATCATGAACAGAGATAGTATCAGAGCAAAGGCAAATATCCAGAAGTCCTTCTAGTACACTGCTTTGCGCGTTGACCACTATATTACAGGACGCAGGATGTGGCTATGACTGTGTTTTGACCTTGATTCATTTTCCGATTGATCTGTGACAACTCCAAGAGTCTGAAATCTGGACATATCTGATTAATGAATTAAACGATCACGATTGCCTGAAAAACAACATCAAGTGTTGGCGTGACAGGCGACAAATTTTGCTAGTATAATGGCGTTTGTAAAAGAGCGAGTCAAGACAGCAAGCGTAGATAGAGACCGAGACCTCAAGGTGACAGCATGTTCAGGTATTAAGCGAATCATATTTTCTGCGTAGGAAATGCATCGCGCTTATATTATTACAGGTAGCACCTTATTGGTTAATGGTCATTTCATATATCGTGTATTCTTATTGATCTAGTAACAGTCGATAAAATTGTGTATTTAATTTAAATTTAAATACAATTTTTTTAATATTAAATTTTATCCATTGTACCGTTTTCCTTTTTAAAAATTCCCTTTAGCAAGATTTGACTAATATTAAAAGACTGAGTTCAAACCCGTTTAAGCAGCTGAATAATGACCTGCTTGTAGGTTAAAATATATATCGTTATGTGTTGTTGCTTGGTTGGTGCGTACTAGTTAACTGCTTCATCAATGGTATTATGCCAACTTAGTACTAGTTCTTGCTAAAAAAATTGTTAGCATTATTGGACAGTAATACCATGTAAAGCAAATCAGAGCTACGCTAAAATGTTCTGAAGCCGCAGCGTGAAATTGCAAAGTTGTTTGCTGTAGGCAATGTCAGTTTTCAGCTGGTGTTCGTTGCAAATTCAATCATTTTTTATGATTAAAGCTCATAAAGACTAAAGGAGATATTGTGTGCTCTATTTTGTGGCCCATAATATTTGTGAGTGATTATGTGAAGTGTGTAATTGTTATATGAAGCCGGCGACTAATTTTTAACCCTACACAATGCGTTAGCTTTATGTAGCTCGTCATATTCTATAAAGCAAAAATAGGATCAAACTGTATGGTTTATAAATCATACAACATCAAAATCAACTACACAATTATTGGATAAAAGCATTTTTTAATACCACTTGAAACAAGTGAGTATATGGGATATTATTCATGAAGATTCACGATCTGATAATGTGGGACGTGAAATGAAATACAAGCGGTGCGCAAAATACGAAGCCCTAGGAAATCCCATAATGAAGAATATTTTAAAATTATAATTATTTATTTAAATTCAAACGACAAATAATCGATTAAATCTAATGTACCGATCAGAAAAGAATTTACATGGGATATATATACAATAAGGCATGAATTAATGTTGTTGTGACGTGCGTATTGTGAAAATCTATTTTGGGTCCATGTTCTGCTAAGGGTGCTAGTGTAGAGGCTCCATACATGTTAATAAATGAGAACCCCCTGGATGCCAAGTCGTTTTCAGTCTTAATCTGCTCATTTGAATCTAATAAGCTAGAGTTCTGGTTCACATCTATTAAATTCATGTGTGCTATATTTTGAGACAATTTGCTTGTGTTCTCAAACTTAAGATTAGCTTCCATGCTGATCGTACTTAATAATTAATTTGTTAACTTAGTGCTAGGCAAACGGACTGTGTACTTCTTACGTAGAAAAACACCCGATCAAATAACTTGGAAATTAATAAGACGTGAAAAACAGAATTATTAAATTACCCGTTCCAGAACGTCCTCAATATGTACGTTTCAATAGACAAAATGATAGCAGATGTACACTGTAAATATCGAATTATAATAAACGTAAATTTGAGAAAAGAAGCAAATGCAGCTTACTGAGGAAAGTCAGGCCAGTCAAATACAGATTATTAAAACCAAAATTACGCACAATTCAAAAGTATATATACTGTCAAGTACTTAAGCGATGAATGTTCTAGAAAATAAACGAATAATTTCTTTTTAAATAAAATTCATTAAAATTAGCCAATGTGGTTTAAATTTATCAATAAATTTCTCTTTAATTTTGTCGGTGGAAATGTCTTCCTCTACACTAGGACATTTCTAAGATGCTCGGCGTGAAAGTCTAATTCAGGACTGAAGAGCATTTTCATCAAGATATGACGCCACGTGAAGTAGTTTCCATTAAACACGGAAATCTCCGAGTCGTGCATTTGAGACACAAAGCATTTAAATGTATTCAAATAAAAATGTATAACAACTTCGTAACGATGAAGATGTGCAAAAATTCTTGTAGCAAACCTATATTGGGAGAGTGACGCCGAAAAATTTAGGTGGAAATGGGCTCACCCATGGTTGTCGCAAGCAGTATCTCTAAAGACATCACAACATTGGAGTCACAGGTGAAAGTTTAAATTGCTGCACGTGTGTCCATGATAAATTCCTTTTTTATTTTAAAATCTGGAATTTTTACATATTCAATGAGTTAAACGATCGTTGATTGCGCATTTTGTGATAATTTTTATTTAAATGAAGGCTGCGAAACTGATATAGACAACAATTTTAATATACCTACATTTGTCGGTATAAATTAAGTAGAAAGTAGAAAGTGCAATTCTTCCGATAGACGGGTGTCATCCATACTAGTAAAATTGCGTACTGTCCTGAATTTGCCGTGGACAGGGTGCAAACCCGGCAACATCTGCTTAGGAATCGTCTCCACAATACATAAAATTTTCATTTATATGATAACTATTGATGTTTTTGATATCCTTTACATCAGATGAACCCTATATAGCATCTCTTTATAAATATTGTTCCAACTAACTACTCACAATCTTTTATTATAAAACAGACAGTACTTCCTAAGGTAGTGTGATGTCTGATCTATTATGCCAGAATTTGGGTGGCTAGTTGGAACTTTAGGTCAAATGTGATGCCATACATGTTGTCGGTTTATCCAACTGAGCCTATTTGATTTATTTTTCACTATGTAAGCAACACTTTATACTCAATTATATTGTAGGTTTTGTAGTTAATGAAAGAGGTTCTGCGGGCTAGTTGTCTATTTAATGAGATTATGCCCTCCTACCTAAGCCTGGTATCTGTTATTACGATCCGCGTTCATGATTAATCCCTGGCCCTTTCCCGAAGGGTGATGTGAGAAAGCTCAGACACAATGTCATTGTTTTATTGAACACAATGTTGCAAAGCAAAGATAAAAATCACATAAAAGTAGTCACAATAAGCACAAAATGTAAATCCAAGTGTTTCGTTGTTACAATAATCCACTGTATGCTAGGTTTGGAGTGTTAAATCACATAAATCCAATAAACTGTATGGTTTCGGATAAATGATTGAGAAATACACAAAATATAAATCTAGAAAATCTTAGTGGTTATTTAACAATGGTTAAAGCACACAAAATATATAAATCCTGGCTTTGAGCGTTAAGTCACATAAATCCACTGCATGTTACCGGCTTATTAGGCGCGGGTCTATATTTTTATTAAACAAAACCCTATTAATTACAATTAAATTTGCAGTTCAAGAAATCCCAATTAAAACTGCTTGAAACAAACAGAGATTGTTGCTAAAATCACAGTTACGAGAAATATTGTGTAAAACCAGAATTAGCCTATGTGACCTTAAAGAGAACTATATTTGTCAAAATTGAACTTCGTTGAATGGTAACACGAAGCCGCATGTTACTATATATATATATATATATATATATATATATATATATATATATATATATATATATATATATATATATATATATCCGTGACAAACAGTATATAGCAGTTATAAATTTCATTGCACGATGTCACGATTAGCACGAGAAGTGATAACTGATATGAATCAAGTTTTTCAGAAGTATCTTTAACTCTCAATTTTGATGAAATTTAGCATATCTTCAAATCTATTGTGTTGGTACCATGTACCGATTTGGCAGCAGCAGTGTTGTCGTTATGTATCTTTACGGCAACCACATTGTTGATATCATGTACTGATCTCAGCAACCATAGTGTTTGTATTCTTTACACGATCGGTATATATTATATATTGTGAATTGGCTTTGAAGTCTAAATGTTGTAGGCTGAATTTGATGGTAGCTCTGCTACTCCTGGTATACCCATTCGTAGTTAAGAGGGTAAAGTCAAATTGTTTCACATTCTTCACACAAAAATATAGAGATTACAAGGCGTAATAACAGTAAGCACAGAATGAATGTGCATATAAAGTTATATGATCCGTTTATGCTGACTTTTATTTATCCTTCAAGTCCTATTTAACTTTTTTTTTATTAGCTGCGCAACAGCTGATACACAATTGCACATGTATGAGCTCTCCGCAAGTAATACAATTTTATCATTTAGATTGTATATCCGGATCATTTATGAAGATTGGTTTGTCATATGGTATGATTTTATCGGATATATTGTCTTCTAGGTTAGTCTTCCTTGGACGAAGGAAGATAATGCGAACAATACCAGAGTTTTTTATGCATTTCCTTTCGTATGGCGCAAGTGAATCACAGTGAGTATGTTCATTTACTTTCTGCGCGAGGCGTTTCCCAAAGCTGAAAATTTTCTGTCTACATTCTGAATTCTAGTCTGCCATCAGAGGAAACTGGTATTTTTTGAGATATTCCTCAAACAGTGCAGACAGGCTTGATAAAGGTAGATGAAAATTTTGGCGATTGTACCACCAATTTTCTGGTGCATTCTTGCTAAATGGTATGATGGCTCTGGGTCTCCAACTATTGTTATATGTCTGATTTGTAAGAGAATATAGTATCTTTATTTTTTTAAGTTTGGTGTTACGTTGGCCAAATTTTCCACGGTTCTCTCTACAGAGAAGAAACTGCCATTCTGTGAAATGGTCAATCGGATGATATAGAGTAACGCGCGTCTCCGCGTTATAACCCAACCTATATCAATTTCGACAGATACGGTTTTCCTTAGGGTCACATATGCTAATTCTGGTTTTAGACAATATTTCTCCTAACAGTTATTTTACATACAATGTTTGTTAGTTTCAAGAAGTTTTAATTGAGATTTCTTGAACTGCAATTTTATTTGTAATTAATAGGGTTTTGGTTAATACGCTGGTAGCATCCATTATTATGTCATAACTGTCAAAGCCAGGATTTATATATTTTTGGTGTTTTTAATCGGTTGTCCGTGAACAGTAACTACACTGCTAAAACATTCTTGATTTATTTAATGTGGTTTTTATGACTTTACTTTTGTGCCGAGGTATTAACTTTGCGTTAACAATATTTATGTTGTTTCCGTCTAGAGCACGGTTAATTTTGACTAACAGTGAAATTTAATTTATGACAATTGAACTTAGTCTTCTCAAATCACTCGACTGGTTATAAGCACGGCCCACGAAACCCATTTCTTCCGACGTCAGCTACCAGGCATATGTAGGAATAGCTAAGCATCGTTAAATAAATAACTACTCCACAAATCCTCTTATATAAACCCCAGCACCTCCTACAATAGAACTTAAAATTGGTTCTAAGTCTCTAAATTTTAATTTGCACCCTTAGGAAAGGCCATATAATGAAAGACAAATCAGTAAATGTTTCGCCTATTGTTTCAAGCTTTGTCATGGCTAATTGGCTATATTTATTTCTGAAAAGCTGAGGTTGACTGTGACCCAGAACGCTTTAGGTCAAGGCACGCGAGATAGGTTCAAAATTTTAATTATTTTATATCGTTTGAATACATTATGCGCATTGGCTATTTTGCACATTTATACCTTAAAATATTAAAATGAATAATTATTTTTTCATATTTATATGAAATATATATAGAAAATGATTAATTTTTATACCCAATATCTTTTATTGCACATTTTGTTTTATTAATTAACTAGTATTGATATCTTACCGGCTAAACTCTTTTAGTTATAAATTCCTCCATAGTGCAAAAATAAAATCAGATAGCTGTAAATTTCCTTTCCCACTTATTTGCCTTTCAGTCAAATATACTTATACTTAAAGAAAATCTTTACGCATTAGAGGAAAATCTTAATGAAATTACACAGCATCATGCGATAAAAACCTACAACAACGTAATATTCTCCCTTCATAAACTTATTTCAGATAGTCATAAACGAAAAACAATTTTTTATGAAACAAATTCTGGACCAACCTTATACAAAACACATTGCAAATTCTGGCCAATACAATCCAGTCAACCTTTAAAATTAGAAATATGTTCAGACTACAGTCAAAATCTGGAAATATATGGCCCAATAATGAATTTCATCATTAGGCCTAAACAGTGTCTACTTGATGGCCTTATATCCGTACTTAATTAGCAGCCTTTTGCAGAAGATATACAATGGCACAAAACAGTTCTAAGCTGATTTTACCCTACATCAAGTTTACCCCGGTCACCAACTCAAAAAACTGCACTGGGACCCATATGAAATAAAGAAAAATTCTCTCGCAAAACCCGAATTATTATAACATTCTTAATAACTGCCAAATAATTATTTAAAAAAGCACACTATCACCAGGCAGCCTTTCACTAAAAAGGCAAACCCTACATATGCATGAGCAGTAGGAATATCAATCTTTGAACAAATCGTACAATCACAACGCGAGTATAAGTCATCTGCATTCATAAATTCCTTTCTTATGAAATGACGTAACAAATATCGCCCTTCCATTTTCTGGTGGGAGAAGCCAATCAATCAGACACATTCATCATTATCTGATTCCATGTTAAGTGACAAAATTATAAATCAGACGAGCCATGCACATGGTAAATTTCACTCAAACCACTCGTGTTGTACATAGGATTGTCTTGTTAAGTAACAATTTTATCATATCATTAAACATGCTCGTGTCACGCATTTAGATGTGTTTTTATAAATTACTAAAAGAGATTGTATTAAATATAAGTAATACAAATTTACATATATAAAAATTTAACTGCAGTCAATAGACATTAAATTATATTTATTCGAGTTAGACTAATTTGTTTGAATGCTGTATTACTATGTAACGCTCAAGAACAATTCGCCTACTTATTGCGTAAATGAAATTCAAATTTTATTTACGTGGCACCAATTAAAACAAGCGAAATTTTCTGTTAACAAATGGCGTGCGAGCTTTCGTTTTCAGGAAGTATGGGAAACATTGCCAAATGTAAGAGATTTTTATTTAAGTTAAATTTTTAGAACTTTTCAACGGACAGCTAGTAATTATGCAATTGGATACTGGAGCTGACGTGTCGGTATTACCAATGACTTGGCCATTAAAAAACGTAAAACCTCCGAGGGCAAGTTTATGTATGGCATCGGGCGCATCGATGGTGGCTGCGGGCGAGTGTGACAGGAAATTGTTAATAAATGAAAATATCTTCCATATGTCTTTTGTTGTTGCGAATAAGCAAATGCCCTTATTTGGACTTGGTTTCATTAGAAAATTGGTTAAGACGATAGACTGTCAAAATAAGTGTGAATGCATATAGAGGCCTGAAAGCATAAATTCAATAAAGTCTATATGTGCTCCTAAGATGCAGGAGGAGATCAGTTGTCTGCCTGGGTGGTGGAAGATTCTTCAAATCCAATATAACATTATATTCCAACTGCCTGATTGCAACAAACGTCCAGGACCAACGGTCGACCAGTTTAACCTATGGCTAGAACTAAATGAAGGTTACAAACCACAAAAAGTTTATGGTGCTCCTCCAATGAAATTAGCAGCAGCGACTCGAGCAACCCAAGAAATGACAGAAGCCGGCGTTTTTGAACCGATATCTTCTGTTTTTCGAGCTCCGGGGGTTTACGTTACGAAAAAGGATGGTTCGCTCCGACCGGCAGCTGATGGACAGCAATTGAACTCAGTGACTAAACCTGACCCGTATCCCATGCCGGCTCTGCGTGATCTGTTCCTACAGCTTGCGGGAGGCAAATGATTTGCCGTGCTCGATCTTAAACAGTGATTTTGGCTAATAGGCGGGCGGCCCGAAGACCGATGAAAGTTAACGGTACAGGTACCCCAAGGTCATTTCCAATTCACCCGGGAACCATTTGGTCTTAAAAATGCACCGATAATGTTCCAAAGAATGATGGAATCGTTCGTGTCTGGCTTAACTTGTACAACAGCTTACGTGGACGATGTTATTATATGGGCCACTACTGAACACGAATTACGTGTTAAGCTGCAGAAGATGTTGTCCAAAGCTGTAGAATGGCGATTACACTTAAATTCAGAAAAGGTTCAGATAGGTCGAGAAGTGCGGTTCCTGGGGCACACAGTCTCAGGGAGGGATGTATGTCGTTAGTTTCTAATGTAAATTCTATCAAGGATTATCCGGTACCTACTACTAGAAAACAATTGCACCAGTATATTGGTATGTTGAATTTCTATAGACCACATCTCGTAGGGATGGCGGTTATGCAACAACCCTTGTCTAAGTTAACTAGTGCCAAGATACCGTTTCGTTGGACGGAGGAGGCTCAAGAAGCGTTTGCGCTATGCAAGCAGATATTAATAGATGCAACTATTTTGAATTTCCCGGTAGGTAATATGTCAATTGTTACAGACGCGTCAGATATTGGGATAGGTGCGGTGTTAAAAGCTGACGGACGTCCTGCACAATATATAAGTCGCATACTCACTAAGGCGGAACAAAACTATACCGTCACAGAATCGTAATTACTTGCCGTACAATGAGCGTTACCGAAGTTTAGATATTTTGTCATCGGAGGACACGTAGACGTCTTTACCGACCACAAAGCGCTAGCGCATTGGAGATCACTGTGTATTGAGAAGAAACGTGTACACCGAGCCATTGAAGAGCTGGAAGAATACGATGTATCAATTCATTATGGAGCAGGAATCGAGAATGCGGCAGGCGATGCGCTCAGCAGAATTTCCACTGTGCGGGTTTCGCCACTTATAAAAGTCTCTGAAGAACAAGGAAAAGATGCCAATGACAGGAAATAGTCATTCAATTAAAAAACGGTACTGTGGTGTCCGCACCATATAAAACGTTGAGCCTACAGAACAGACTGTTGGTGCGGAAAGAAGGACAAACAGTGCAATTGTTTGTGCCAGAATTGATAAGAACAGAATTTATGGCCTTTTGGCATGAAACGTTGGGACATCCAGACGCCGGGCGACTCATCGAGACATTGCAGTCACGAGTGTTTTGGCCTGGCATGTCCAAAGAAATTCGTGGCTATTGCTAACTGTGCACTACATGTCAATATTGTAAGCCACAAAAAACAGAAAAAGTCACTTCGAATGCTTTCAATGCCACTGCACGGAAAAACATTTTGCAAATTGAGCTGGTAGGTCTACTGCCGGTAGCTCGCGGCGGGGTGTCCTTTGAGCTTTACATGGTCGATAAGTTTACCCTATGAGTCGAGTTTGTACCATTGAAGAATATCACAACAGAAAAAATATAACGTGCGTAGAAAAGCGATGGCTCAGTCGATTTTGCGCACCAAAATTTATTGTTACCGACCAAGTGACACAGTTTCTGTCGAAAGAATTAAATCAGTGGTGCAAAGACCTTAACATAAGGCATTCCCGCACAGCCACTTATCACCCGCAAACCAACGCGACTGTTGAGCGTGCACATAGGACAGTGAGAGAGGTACTGCGATGTTGGTGCCACGAGAGCCCGTGAACGTGGAGAGACAAATTACATTTGGTCGAGCGGGCCATGCGCTTTACAGTCTCAACAGCTACAGGATTCGCTCCAACGACCATGGTCTATGGAGTACACTTCAAACTGCCAGGCGAACCTGTAATCCAAGGATCCCGTGAGCGCTGTACCATAAGGGATATTCACGAGCGACTAAAACAGTTAACTGAATATGTTGGCGCCACATAGCGACAAGGCTATGCAAAGCAACCGACACGCACTCGCCTAAATGTCGGCGAATATGTCGTGGTCTCGCAGGTCGAACCCATGGCACTGCAGGCTGTCAATAATGGGCCGTATCGCATTTAGAGGATGGACGCAGAGCACAATACTGTTTTTGTTAGCATGCACGATGAACCACGAGCTGTCGCACTCAATCGTTTAATCAGAGTGCCGATTCCTGAGGGGCCAAGATGTGGCAATTGCCACCTTTAAGTCAAGGAATTAACAAAGGGTCTTATCTAGTTAAGTTAATAGTATATCTTATATTGTAACTCGCGAGAGTTTACGTCACTTTTCTTTGTCAGCCATTATCTTGGAAGGAGTAAACGATGATTCAGCACGCATGACATATAATTCAAAACCCCATCCTATACGAAAGAATCAAAATGCATAATTTAACCAAAGATGCTTTTAATAATATGGCACTTCAATTGCATGAGATAAAATTACAAAATATTAAAGGGTTCTTTTTTAATTCTTTTAAAGAATAAAGCATGCGTCCCATGTAAATGTATGTGTCAAAAAATAGCGCTTATAGAAAAACTGCCACCTCGCATTGAGCAAACGGAAAATTGACCAAATTAAAGCTGAAACTGCCACTGTTAATCTAAATCTTCGCTTGAAATTGGAACTGTTACTATGAAAGTTAGGAAAATGTACACAATAAACTTTTGTAGAGTTAAAAAATGCCACGGCCTGAAAAATCTCATAGCAATGTTTTCTATAAATATAACAATTATTAACGCAAAGACGAATCTTTCGTTGTGTTAAAAGTTTGCATGGTCAGAAGATCTGAAATCAAATACAACGCCGTGACATAAACCGTCACAATTTTAGACGGGACAATGCGCTCTGTTAAAATATACTCAAACCAAATTGTTTTGCTTAAATTTCACTTTTAGTGGACAAAAACAGACCTTTCAAATACGGTATTCACAGAGTCAAAAATAAAGTTATATTTCCCGAAGTTATTATATATATTCACGAGGTTTAAAACAATTACAACAATTTTAATGATTTGTGTTGTAAATACTTGTTAATTTTGCAAATATACCAACAATTTCACTGCCTCATAAATACTGCCAATTGTAACGCTCAATGTGGATTGCGGTAAAACATTACATAATGTATCCAGGATAGTAGGCCACAGATGGTTACCCTGAAGAGGGCCATTCGAAACGTATGCCTGATAATGAATTCAATATATATTTGAGAGACAGAAGCGAATAATCAGAAGACCTTCTAAAACCCTGATAGATGTATCCTGTTCTTTGGATAGTGATCTTATGATTGGATAAACGTAAATCTGTAAATTGGAAGAGATGTAACATGTATTGTGCTTTTTGAGGCCTTAATTGAGTTTTACTGATAATCTGTGGCAACATGAAGAGATTGCCAAGCGTATTTATCCAATAACAAGATTACACGACCACAAACCAGCATGGATATACGAAGGGACGTCAAAACACTACGAAAATCTTATCAAGGTGGAACAAATTCATTGCGCTGCATTAGAAAATTATAGACGCATTAAATGTCTCACATGATAACTCACAAACGCTTCGCTTTTTATTATCTGATGATATTATGAAGCTGACTGGCTTATAAAGAGTTAATTCATTTATCCTTAAGCTACTGAACTGTTATCCAGGCAATAGAAGTATGGTAATTAATTTAAATAATACACAATTATGATTGATAAAAGTGACTAGCGTAATTTCACTAGGATATATTTTGGACTTGATTCTATTAAAAAATCATATTTGAAAATGGCAGAGTGTGGTCCTCTAGGGCCAAATCTGCAGATTTGCTGAAGACTTAAAAATTAACTTATAACCATTATCAACGACATTGTTTCAATGTACAATATAAAATTTGATGTCAACAACCTGAATGAGTGGTTAATATCATTTGGTTTGAAAATAAATTAAAATATCCGAAGTTTTAAAAATCGTTAATAGGACAGAATTTAATTACAATTATCTTGTTGCTACAATTAACGATGATTTTGAGGTCAAACTCTAACAGCAAAATTAAGACCTAGGCACAATTATTCAGTGTAAGGCTTCTGCTGATAGACATATAGAGAAAATTGTAGGATGCTCAAAATAAAAAGAAATGATTTATCAAAAGATATTCAGCTACAGATGTATTGAATTTGGATTATGTCTATGACAATTTGTGAAGTATATAAGTCCAGTAGAATAATAACTATATGTTTGTAGATTAAATCTTGTAGTTTTGCAATCATTGTGTTTTACAATGCCATATAAATGCATTAAAATCTTACATCTAAATCAAAAGACGAGTGTGTATATAAGAAATTTAAGAAAAAACAATTGAACAAGGACGAGATGTGGAACATTGCCAATTACATTTCCCATATTATAGACACTAACAGGTCTTTTTTGTTTTCTTCAAATTATATACAATATATTATCAATTATCAATCGCGTTGACAGAGATGCACCCTTCTAAGATGTTGCTTTAACGACTTAGCTCCAAAATTCAAAAAAATGTTAGCCAAATTACCTGTTTATATTTGATTACAACGGTAAATATGCATGTTTGAAAAAACGTAAATGTGTTGAGGCCCCTAACCTATTGGTGTTAGTAAGCCCCCTAGATGCCAGTTCGCTAGAAGTCCTAACATTTACAGTAGAGTCTGTTTTGCCTACATTGTTATCTGTGTCAATAAGATTTAAGTCCATTAGGTCCTGCCCTAAATGAAATACATCTTCTAATTTAATATCGGCATTCATGATCAAGAATTATGATACTTAAATTGACACTTACTTGTGGCACTTTGAAGGTGAAAGTTGGAAAGCTATATCTTCAGCAATAATCTGCTTTGATGTGTACGTGACCCACAATAATAAATAAATTACCTGTTCCAAGACTCCTCCTCAGTGTTTTATTATATCAGAACACAAGGCAAGTGTTGAAAGGTGTTTATTGTGCAATGTTGTAATCGTTTATTATGGAGAGAAATGTTAAAAAATGCAGCAAACGAAAATCTACAACCAGCTCGGAAGCACGATACTCAAAAACTGAAAATAGCGCACAATTATAAAAATCAAGTCTTTAAACAAAGAATGTTCTGGAAAATAAAAAGAAAAAATTCTTTTTAAATAAAATTGTTACAATCAGCTATGGTGGTTTAAATTTATCATTCAAGGTCATTTTATAAAAGGCGGAGGATTCAACATCCTCTACACACACCACCTTCTCAAAAAAAAGAAAGAAACGACTAATAGTAGATGTAATCATCGTTCTTCGGCTGACGTAGTATTCTTCCAGATCGTTTTGTGCATACTGGCGCCTCTGACGTCGTCATCTCGCCCGATATAACATTCGCTGGTTCTTCAATGTCATCTGGTGTCGACAAATAATTTTCATGTTGTGATTCAGTAGAATAAGATTTTGATAAGTTAGGCAACGGTTTTTCAAATTGCTGCATTTCATTATGTGTCTGCAAGATGGGATTGCACACCTCAGATTCGCCCATGGAACGGTTATTCAACGCATCTTTTAATTCGGTCACACCATCAATCCAGATAAACTGGGGAATACAGCGATCCAACGTAACACAATCCTCAATGCCATTTATTTCTATGATGACATTCTTATCAGTCATCCTCTTGACCTTGTATGGTCCTTTGTAAAATGGTGTTAGGCAGTTTTTCTATTCTCATTAGTAATATAAACATGCGATGCCGATTTTAAATCAGAGGACACATAGCATTTAGTTTTAGGTTTTCTAGTTTTGGTTGGGGCCAAACGACACATCTTGTCTCTAAGTGCTCCTACAAACCAATCTACATAACTAGAAGCCCAATCAAGACTACTTGGAGTTTCAATTAGAAGATCTCCAGGCAACCTTAATGGTTCTCCATAAACTAATTCTGCAATGGAAGTTCCTAATTGTGCCCTATATCTGTTGCGCATGGCGAGTAGTACTATAGGAAGATCGTGTATCCAGCTTGTTCCACTAGTACACCTTAATGCAGCTTTCAGTTCACGATGTAACCTTTCTACCATCCCATTTGCTCGTGGGTTATACGCGCTAGTATGAATTATAGTGATTCCCATGACGTTGAGAGATCTTACGAAAAGCTCTGACATAAATTGACTACCGCGATCACTAGTGACCTTTTCCGGAACACCATAACGCGATATCCAATTATGTAGAAACGCGAACAAAACTTCTTGTGCTGTCATGTCTTTTAAAATCGCCACTTCAAATTGACGACTAAATCTATCTACCATAGTCAGCAAGTATTTGTTTCCGTTTACTTCAGGCATCTCAACAATGTCTATGTGTACGTGTCTGAACCGTCCATTTGGTATTCCAATGTTCTTTATATCGGTCCTGGTATGTCTCCACACCTTACACGTTTGACACTTGGTACAGGCTCTTACCCATACCCGTATATCTTTAGACATATGTGGCCATACGTATCTGTCGTTGATTAATCGTATGGTGGCTTTAATGGATGGATGACCCATGTTATGCAACACTTGGATAATCTTGGCCCGTAACTCCAATGGCACATATGGTCGTGGTTGATTTCTAGATGTTTCGCATAACAACCACTTGCCATTTATGAGCTTACGCACATATCCTGGTCTTTTGGACAATACCAATGTAAAGGGATCCAGTCCTTGCGCTTCTTCGATTTGACTAACGAAATCGTGCATTGATTCTTCTAAACTTTTCAAAGGACCTTGAAATATCGTATCGACATCAGCTTCATTCGGTCGGCTTAGTGCATCTGCAACCACATTCTCTTTACCAGCAATATGAGACACAGTGAAATCAAACTCTGCTAACCGTGTTATTTGGGAATTTACTCTACGAGAGTAATTAAGCCTAGCTGTCTTACCAAGTATGCTGATCAATGGCTTATGATCGGTCAATAACTTAAACTTGTGACCATCTAAGTAATGCTCGAAGTGTAACACTGCGGCATACACGGCTAGAAGCTCTTTGCCAAACGTATCATACCGTTTTTCTCGATCAGTAAGCTTACGGCTATAAAACCCAATCGGTTTTACTACGTCCCGATCTCTTTGCTGTAGCACTGCTCCTAATGCAACATCTGATGCATCAGTGATTAGTTCGAAAGGTTTTTCCCAATCTACAGGTGCTAATGTGGTTACGTCACTTAACATATCCTTGGCCTTTTGGAAATTTTCTCGGTCTTCTTGACTCAAGATGATAGGCCAAGACTTCTTGATCGTGCTCTTTTCAAGAGTGAGATGTCTTGTTAACGATCCAAGAATTCCGGCTAGACCTGGAATGAATCGACGATAATAGCTGATCATGCCCAAGAACCTTCGCAACTGGCGTACTGTTCTGGGTTCAGTTACGTCCTTAATGGCTTGGACCTTATCTTCCAAAGGCTTAATTCCGTCTTTGGAAAGTATATGACCAAGGTATTTAACTGAAGAGCAACCAATATTACTCTTATTAGGTTTGACCACTAATCCATATTGTTCCAGCCTGGTCAAAACCGTTTCCAAATGCGTACGATGTTCGTCTCGTGAACTACTAAAAATTATTATGTCATCAATATATACTCTCGCAAATGGACAATTCTGAAGGATTTCTTCAGCCAAACGCTGGAATGTCTGACTGGCGTTTTTCAAACCAAAAGGCATTCGAAGAAATTCATGCGATCCCCCTCCTGGAAATCTGACTGCGGTGAGTGGTATCGAACTTTCTTCCATTGGTACTTGATAGTACGCTTTCTGGAGATCTAAAGTTGAATAAACCTCATATCCCATTATATCTCGGAGCAAAGTACTCTGGTTAGGGAGAGGATAAGAATCACCCTTTGTCACTGAGTTTAATAGACGATAATTCCCACAAACCCTCCATTGACCCGGTTCAGGTTTGGGAACTACCACTATTGGGGAAGCAAAATTGGAATTTGACCTTCTACAAATCCCCTCTTCGCGCAATTGATGAAATTCTGACACAGCTACTTGTTGCTTGTGTTGTGCCAATGGTTGAGCCTTTGGTGAACAAGGTAACGGAGCTACCAATTCTATCTGGTGTTCTACTCCTATTTTCAAACCTATTCTTTTGGCACTAAAAGGTTGAAACACTGCTAGGTGCTTCTCGATTATATCAGCAAAGTCATGTGCGACTGTTGGACGAGGTAAGAGGACTGTTCTAACTGCCGACACGTTAGACTCATTATTTATTGATGTCCCTACGCCTTCTGTGATAGTCCTAGCCTTGGGGTCTAATGCCAGCTTGAAATGTGTCAAGAAATCCATGCCAATGATATGGTCCTTGACATCGGCTACTAGAAAATTCCATAGGAAAGAAGATTTCTGGCCTAATTTTACAGACATTTCTTTCATCCCTTTTACTTCAATTGGACTACCATTCGCGGCCCATAGTTGATAATCAAATGTGGGGCAATCTGCTTCCACCACGTCTGACCTAACTATGCTTACCTCCGCACCCGTGTCTATGAGAAATTCTAATCCAGATAATTCATCCTTAATAATGAACTTGTTGCTGGACACTCCGGCAATGTTTTCAAGATCCCCGCTTAGTGAGAATCGGACTCTTTTGCCTTTTATCTGGGTGCTATTTATACTAGTCGCCTCTTTTGCTTTGAGTATGCCTTTTAAAGGCATATCTGGGAGCCTTTGCAATGGAACCCCCCCTACGGCTCCTACTAGTGGGGGTTTTTCCCTTTTCCCGGTGACGGATTTCTCTCAACCGGTTTTGTGCTTCCTTTCCATTTGGGTCCACCTAATCGCGGGTAATTATAATTTTCATCTTGGCACTTCGCACTGCGTCCATATTCGCCCTGTGCCTTACCCCATCCGCGTGGCCCTTCGAAGCGTTGACGCGAGTGACTCCTTCGGCGTCTAATATACTGGACCTGACTCTGAAGTTGTGCGACATCACTACGCAAGCTAGCAACTTCCCTACATAAGAAACGCAAACTTTCTTGTGTGGTCAGGTGGTTTTCGGTATCTGCCCTGACTGGCTGCATCGTTACAGAATCTGCCATTACAGCATGTACTTGTGGTTCTTGCTGTTTATACACGCCGTCTAACCCTCTGAGTTTTGTTGGCCAATCTATATTCATTGTGTCAAACACTTCCATTGTTGTTCTGAGCCTAACTGGTAACTCAGCTGTAAAAATGGAGTTGACTACATCATTAGATATATTCAACCTGGAAGCTTTCGTGCAAAGGCGTTCATAAAATTCGGACGGTAACTGACGTCCCATTTTTTCTAAGCGTAATAATTCGCACATTTGCGCTGTTCTTCCAGGCTGATATCTCTGTTGAATTTCTGCCATTAATAACTCAAATGCGTTGTACGGCTTTTCTTTCACAGTTCTGTCTCTGAAATTTTCCAAAGCATTTCGGAAATTCTCAGGCAATGCCATCCATGCTGCAACAAATTTCTCCATAGGGTTCACAATACAATAAGCCTCAAATATCATTTGGGCATCTCCTACCCAACTTGCATGTTTCTCTGACTTATACTGTGGTAGACTAAATATACTTGGACTGGCGTGGTCGCCAAATTTTGTTGAGGCCCCTAACCTATTGGTGTTAGTAAGCCCCCTAGATGCCAGTTCGCTAGAAGTCCTAACATTTACAGTAGAGTCTGTTTTGCCTACATTGTTATCTGTGTCAATAAGATTTAAGTCCATTAGGTCCTGCCCTAAATGAAATACATCTTCTAATTTAATATCGGCATTCATGATCAAGAATTATGATACTTAAATTGACACTTACTTGTGGCACTTTGAAGGTGAAAGTTGGAAAGCTATATCTTCAGCAATAATCTGCTTTGATGTGTACGTGACCCACAATAATAAATAAATTACCTGTTCCAAGACTCCTCCTCAGTGTTTTATTATATCAGAACACAAGGCAAGTGTCGAAAGATGTTTATTGTGTAATGTTGTAATCGTTTATTATGGAGAGAAATGTTAAAAATGCAGCAAACGAAAATCTACAACCAGCTCGGAAGCACGATACTCAAAAACTGAAAATAGCGCACAATTATAAAAATCAAGTCTTTAAACAAAGAATGTTCTGGAAAATAAAAAGAAAAAATTCTTTTTAAATAAAATTGTTACAATCAGCTATGGTGGTTTAAATTTATCATTCAAGGTCATTTTATAAAAGGCGGAGGATTCAACATCCTCTACAAAATGTTAACTCTGGAGTATTCTTACTTTTTTTAACGGATAACTAATTGTTAGAACTAACTAAATTTTAGAAGGTCGAAACGCGTCAGTGCGTTGCGGCTGGCGGTAGTTTTGTTATGTTGTTCGACGACTGGTTAAACACAATGGGATTGGTGTTTACTTCAAGCTCGCAAACTTGATTTAAATAATTGTTACCACCACCCGTGCAATCAATTATTGGTCAATTGTATTGTCTATATATTTATAAGTGGCGAAAGCTGCGAACAGTTAAAGATCGTGATTGCATAGAAATTGTGCAGCCGACGCTTCCAGTCAAGTTCAATGTATGCGCGAGTGCTAGAGGTGACAGCCACATATCTAAATTTGATTTCCATATATATTAAATGCGGGTTGATTCTCAATAGTCAGTTTTCCGTCGTACTCTGAAGAAGACCATGGAAGTCTAAAACGGGTCAATGCGTTGCAGCTGGCGGTAGTTTTGTTATGTTCTTCGACGACTGGTAAAATACAATGGGATTGGTGTTTACTTCAAGCTCGCAAACTTGATTTAAAGAATTTTTACCACCACCCGCACAATCAATTATTGTTAAATTGTATTTTCTATATATGTATATGTGGCGAAAGCTTCAAACAGTTAATGTTCGTGACTGCATATAAATTGTGTAGCCGACATTTCCAGTCAAGTTCAATGTATGCGAGACCGCTAGAGGTGAGAGCCACATATCTAATTTGATTTATATATATATATATATATATATATATATATATATATTATATATATATATATATATATATTGAATTTGGTTTATCCTTCTGGTCACAACTGAACTAATTTGTTACTAGGTTTGCAAAACCTAATACATACTTGCATATATACATTAGTTCTTCGCAACAAACAGTATTTAACTGTAATATATTGAATTGAATGATTTCATGCTTACCGCGAAATCTGATAACTGATATCGATGAAGGCCAGAGTGTATGGTTTAACTGATGTAACAGGTGTTCGGAAATTGTTGTAATTCTCAATTTGGGTGAACTTTAGCATAAATTTATATCCATCAGGTTGGTATCATGTACCGACTCGGAAACGATAGTGTTAGTATCCGGTACTCATCGATTTCAAAAAAACGTATCAGTTACTAACACAATAGCCATAGTGTTAGTATCTTTTACAGATCGGAAATATATTATATAGTGTGAGTTAGCATTGAAGTCGCATTTTCGTTGACTTTAGATGATGTTAGCTTCACTATTACAGGTTTACACATTCGTCTAGGAGATTGTACCATCCTATTATTCCATATTCTTCTACCAAATATATAGTGGTTAAAGGGCGTAATACCGGCTCCTACTGATGAGTCTGTTTGGCGTTGTACTCTGATGAGGATCACAGAATGTTGAAACGTGTAAGTGCGTTGCGGCTGGCGGCAGTTTTGTTATGTTTTTCGACGACTGGTTAAATACAATTGGATTGGTTTTTACTTCAAGCTCGCAAACTTGATTTAAAGAATTGTTACTACCACCCGCACAATCAATTATTGTTAAATTGTATTGCCTATATATTTATAAGTGGCGAAAGCTGCGAACAGTTAATGATCGTGATTGCATAGAAATTGTGCAGCCGATGTTTCCAGTCAAGTTCAATGTATGCGAGACCGCTAGAGGTGCGAGCCACATCTCTAAATTTGATTTCCATATATATTAAATTTGGTTTGATCCTCGATAGTCTCTTTGGCGTTGTACCCTGATGATTATCATAGAATGTTGAAACGCGTCAGTGCGTTGCGGCTGGCGGCAGTTTTGTTACGTTGTTCGACGATTGGTAAAATATACTGAGATTGGTGTTTATTTCAAGCTCGCAAACTTGATTTAAAAAATTGTTACCACCACCCGCACAATCAATTATTGTTAAATTGTGTTGCCTATATATTTATAAGTAGCAAAAGCTGCGAACAGTTAATGATCGTGATTGCATAGAAATTGTGCAGCCGACGTTTCCAGTCAAGTTCAATGTGGAAAAGATAAAAATCTAAAGAATGTATGTTGCTAATCACAATTATCCTTGTTTTTTATTCAACCACGCGAAATTATTATCCTAATCAAAATTAAAATGATTAGCAGGATCGTAGATTTTTTCTTGTTCAGTACATAAAAATTTAAAAGACATCTTAGATGGAGACGATTCTCTAAGCCCCTTTGGCAATTGATTGTAAATTTTGTAAATTTTTGAAAAAGAGAATAACTTGCTCGCGACATTCCCCATCAAAGGAGGAGATATTGCCAAATGTCAAAATCTACTTCCAATTTCATGAATCTTTCTTATTGGATTCATATAGGCACCAGTCCACTGGTTTAAATGGAAAACTTTTATGCACTAGCACATCCTTCCTAACCATAAAGTTTGCAGCGATACAAACTGGAATCTTGTGTGTATAAGTTGTAGGAGATAGGGCTAATTAGTTTCACAAATTTTCTTTGCACAGCGTCTATCATGTTGGATAAGCCTTTTTTTAATGGATTCCAAGTAGCGGCAGCATATTCTAGTATCGGTCTAATCAAAATTATATACATTTTTAATTTTATATCATTCGTTAAGATATTTATATTTATTAGTGCCCATCTTTTTCTAGCTCAGCTTACTATCCTTAAAATATGTCTCTTAGCAGAAGCTGCAAATTGAAAAGTTATGCCTAAATCCTTAATTTCTTGCTGTATTTTGATTACAAAAACATCATTAATCACAGCGCGATGAAAAGAAATATAATTAATTTCAATTATTTTGTAGGAGGTTTTTTGTTTATTGTACGAGGTTTCGCGGGGTAACTGTATATTTATTGATGCCATAACATTCCTACATATGCCTGGTAGCTGTTGTTGAGATCTGTGCTTATGATTAGTCCCCGATCTTTTTCCGAAGAGTGATGTGAAAAGGCTAAGTCGAATCCTCATACATTTATTGAATACAATGTTGTAAAATAAATTAAAATTCACAGTTGATCCATATAGACCGTGCTCTAGACGGCAACAAAATGATATATTGTCAACACAATTAACTGTCTCGTATAAAATTAGTCACAATAAACACAATAAATAAATCCAGAATGTCTCGGCACAAATGACATTCTCACATGAGTGAGAAGTGGTGCAAGATATATAAATTCAGACTGTCTTGGCTGAATCAGTAGTAAATTTATGTTAATGATTGAAAAATAAAAAAGATATAAATCCAGAATGCCTTAGCAGAGTTCTTGATACACATAAATTATATAAATCCTGGCTTTGATCGTTGTCACATAAATCCACTGCATGATATTGGCGTATTGCACGCGGGTGTGTTTTATTATTAAAAAAAGCTCTATTAATTACAATTAAATTTTCAGTTCAAGAAATCTCACTTTAAACTGCTTGAAACTAACAGAGATTCTCGCTAAAATCACAGTTAATAGAAATATTGTGTAAAACCAGAATTAGCATATGTGACCTTAAGGAGAACTATATTTGTCGAAATTAAGATTCGTTGGGTTACACTATTGCGTTACCCTATTGCCTATTTTTATAGCTCTCCTCTTTTTATTGTTTATTATCAGCCCTAGTGTTATCAAATATCTACTTAGGTTATACAAATCTAGTGTTACATTAATTTTGGAGAAGTCGACAGTTTTTGGATCATTAGGAAAGATTATTTCAAATCATCAGCAAATTTGCAAACTCGACCGTTAAGGGTCTTATTTTCTACATGTGCAAACACGATTTTAAATAAAATTGGCCCCAAACCTGATCCTTGTGGAATTCCACTTGTTACTCGTTTCGATTTAGTATTATATAATTTATTGGAATATTCATTCTTCGATTATATAAATAGAATCTGAGTAATCTGAAAAAAATGGACCAATGTTCAATAAATTAATCGCCTTTAAAATAGCATCAAAAGAGACAGAGTCAAAATCTTTTGAGTTATCTATAAAAACGATTAATGCATCTAACTTTTTCTCATCAAGTGTAATTACATGTTTCCACATAGAAAGCCTATTAAAAATTGTCGATCTTTCTTTCGTAAATCCATGTTGACTTGTATCAAAATCAACCGGCTACATACATTCTAAAGGATCTAGTATCAGTCGTTCTATTATCTTCAAAAATGAACGGATAATAGAGACCAGTGTATTGTAGGAGGTTTTTCAGTTATTGTAATAGGTTATGCGGGGTAGCTGTCACCAGCCGTTCCATGACCAGTCCATGAACTTTTTCCGAAGGGTGAAGTAATAAGACTCATACATGTTATCAGACATTTATTGAATGTTATGTTTCAATGCATGAATCAATTCACAGTTAATCCAAAAAGTCCGTGCTCTAGACAATGACAAGATAATATATGGTCAACACAATTAAATGTCTTATGCACAAGTAATCACTAGAAACACAATCGGCTGAATCGTGATGAATTCATGTAAATGATTAAAAAAGTAAGATGATATAAATCCAGACTGATTAGCAATTTAATTTAAAGTCACTGATAATGGATGAGAAGATACAATAAATATTGTCACTGATAATTGAAGGATAGATATCGTGTAAAAACTGTCATGATTAAGCACCACAACTAATAATTCCCCTGTTTGCTAAGTTTTGAATGATAAAATATGGAATCCGGATAAACGATTGTGAAACACCTGAAGTCTGGATGATTATAATCATGACTGAACTGTTAGTAGTTGTGTAAAATGTGGTTAATACAGGTAAAGTCAATAAATCCATTGTTTGAACACAGAGGTATAAAAATCCACCCCATATTACCTGCATATTGCGCGCGGGTGTCTATTTCATTAACAAAACCCTATTAATTACAATTAAATTTGCAGTTCAAGAAATCTTTATTAAAACTGCTTGAAACTAACAGAGATTGTTGCTAAAATCACAGTTAACAGAAATATTGTGTAAAAACAGAGTTAGATTATTTGACCATAAGAAGAACTATATTTGTTAAAATTGAACTTCGTTTAGTTGTAACGCGGAGCCGCGTGTTACACTATAATCTCTGGCGCGCGTTGACTAACTTACCTTTGGCAATGGTTTAGCACTATAGTTAGAATATTGATTGGTAATTCCCCATTCTTCAAAATTCTATTTATAAAATTGCAGAGCGCCTTCATAAAAGTTAAAGGTAAAAGGTGTAGGTTATCAATCGATATACCACGGTGATCATTTTGTTTTTTTAAATTTGTTTTAAAAAAATTAATTTTATCAATGCATCACAGTCGATAACAAGTCCTGGTTCCTGGTCACCCGAAAGATCAGTTAGATCCATGAAATTGCTTTCATTCTGTGGATTACATATCAAATTGCCAAGTACTTCATCCAATTCATAGAGAAATTCATATTCAGTTTTATCCACAGGTAATATGAGCTATAATTTCTTCTTAAAATTACTGTAGTCTGTTGGGAGTTTATATCCTAATCTAGGGTTACTCTTCAGTTTACCCAAAATGATTCTTTCTTATATTTGACGGATTATCAGCAGTGATGAATTAATTTCATTGTCAATCAAATCAAACCTCATTTTTCTAATACTATTGATAAGACTACACCTCATTTTATTATCTCGTTTAATTATTATTTTACATAATTTCCTAGCGATTCGCTTCAGTATAATATCCGTAAACGTCGATGCCTGAAATAAATCACATAATAACGTAGAAACAGGAGAAACAAATTCATCGGTGTTCATAATGTAAAAACGTTCATGGACAACCATTACACTTAAATCTCTGAAAAGATTCCAGTTGATTCTGAAACATTGCACGTGTGCATTCTCAAAATTATTTTTTGGTGTTTTGCTACTGAAGTTTTTCCATTGTAAAATAAACTTTTTGTGATCCAGTTCCTTAAAATAGTTTACAACATCATAACTGTGTGAGTTCAACGCTTCAACTTCTAAATATACATGATCTAAGCATTCCGAACCTCTAGTTGATTCCTTTATAATCTGCTTGAGATCATGATTAGAAAAATTATTGATTATTTCACAGTCATGCTACTTATTAAAATCGCCTACCACAACAATATAACCGCATACCGCGGTCTGTAAACCGCGGTTAAGATCGGGTTAGCGATTTGTATAGATAAAAAATCAATGAAAGTATTTTATTTGCTAGTATGTAACACTTTCGCATTAGATATAGATTGACTATAAATAAATACTCCTCCACCTCTTTTATCCAGCGATCTGTCTTTTCTAAATAGAGAATAATGAGGAATGTCAAATTTTTAATTTTCAATGTCCTTGTTGACCCAAGTTTCAGATAAAATTATAAAATCAAAATCGTTTCTTATTACAAAATTACACAAGAAAATATTTTTGTTCATAACACTTCTACAGTTGGCATAAAATAAAGTATATGTACAATACTACATATCGTTACTGTTTTCGATATTTACTAATTTAATTTTTTTTGTTTCTTTATAATTATTTTGTTGGGTATCGTAACTATAGTTCTCTTCTGTCCGCTGTCCTCGATATTCATTAATGATGCACATTTTTTGTGATTTTAGAGTCAACTGATACACTCTTTATGGTAGCACGTTCCAGGATAGATTATCCTTGATCTTGGTTTTTCTTCAACTTTTTTGCTGTTGACAATTTCCCTTGGAGAAACGTCTTGTCTCTGCAAATTAAGATATTGTGGAAATTAGGATACTCTCCTTTCTTCTTATTAAAATCTTCATTTTGCATATTCGTTGGCCTCTTTGACAGTTTCACCACAACCGGCCTTGGTCGTTCAGATCGCTTGCCCACCCTGTAACGTTTTGTTATATAGGCCTCTGTCATGTTTCTGATTAAATCATTTAATTTCTCTAAATCTTTTACGTCGGCTTTTTCATTAAGATTAACTAATAATATCTGATTCTGTTTGCTAATTCTTGCCAAAACTTCATTGGCTAATATGTTCAATATATCTTCTACTGAAGTATTGTTTTTTGTTGATATATCGTCTTCTATTGTAACATCCGTTAACTCAATCCATAGCTGAACATCCACCCTTAATTTATCAACTTTCTCATGTAACGACTCGGTCAATTCTTCAATTTTTGCGCATAAATTTTCATTTCTATTTTCTGCTAAATCCAATTTTGATGCATATAAACTAACGTCCGATTCTAGTTTAAACATCTTATTTCTAATTATATTGTTTTTCTCCTTCAGCACTTCGTAGAGTCTCCTAACCTATTCGTGTCTAAGAACCTAATAGATGCCAGATCATGTGCAGTCCTATAATTTACAGTAGAATCTGATAAGCTTGTATTTTCATTCACATCTGCTAAATTCATACCTGCCATGTCTTGCGCTGGCTTGCTAGCGTCCTCAAATTTAAGATTAGCTCCCATATCTATCGAATTTAATAATTAAATTGACACTTAATGTTAGGCAAATTTTAAATGAAGAAAAATGAAACATTGGCAGCAGGCCGAGGAAGATACAACCAATCGAGGACAGTAATGCTCAAAAACTGAAAATGGCTTACAATTCAAAGTCAAGTATTTAAACAAAGAAAGTTCCGGAAAATAAATGAAAAAAATTCTTTTTAAATAAAATTCGTTTCAATCAGCCAAATTGGTTTAAATTTATCAGTTAATGTCACTTTAATTTTGGCGGAGGAATTATCTTCCTCCACATACACCACCTTCTCAAAAAAAGACGGCTAGTAATAGACGTAATCATGATTCTTTGGCTGACGTTGCACTCTTCCAGAACGAGTTGTGCATAATGGCGCCCCTGAAGTACCGTTAACACTGGTTCTTCCGTATCATCTGGTATTGCCAAACAGTTTTCATGTTGTGAACTGGTAGAATAAGATTTTGCTATTTTGGACAGCGCGTCTTCTGAGTTCTGCATTTTGTTATGTGCCTGCATAATGCAATTTCACACATCAGATTCGCCCATAGAACGATGGTTATTCAACGCATCTGTTAATTCAGTCGTATCGTCTAACCAGATAAACTGGGGAATGCAACGATCCAACGTACCACAATCCTCAATGCCATTTATCTTTATGATGACATTCTTGTCAGTCATCCTCTTGACCTTATATGGTCCTTTGTAAAATGGTCTCAGGCAATTCTTCCTATTTTCATTAGCTACATACACATGCGAAGCCGATCTAAGATCAGAGGACACATAGCACTTGGTTTTTGCTTTTCTACTCTTGGTCGGAACCAAATGAAACATATTATCTCTAAGTGCTCCTACGAACCAAGCTACATAACTAGAAGCCCAATCAAGACTACTTGGAGTTTCTATTAGGTCTCCAGGCAACATTAATGGTTCTCCATAAACCAGTTCTGCTATTGAAGTACCTAATTGTGCCCTATATCTGTTGCGCATGGCGAGTCGTACTATAGGAAAATCGTGTATCCAGCTTGTTCCACTAGTACACCTTAACGTAGCTTTCAGTTCACGATGCGGCCTTTCTACCATCCCATTTGCTCGTGGGTTGTACGCGCTAGTGTGCAATACAGTTGTTCCCAAGATGTTGAGAGATCTTTCGAAAAGCTCGGACATAAATTGACTACTGCGATCACTAGTGACCTTTTCTGGAACACCATAATGCGATATCCAATTATGTATAAACGCGAACAAGACTTCTTGCGCTGTCATGTCTTTTAAAATCGTTACTTCGAATTGACGACTAAACCTATCTACCATAGTCAGCAAGTATTTGTTTCCATTTACTTTAGGCATCTCGACAATGTCTATGTGTACGTGTCTGAACCGTCGAATTGGTATCCCAATATTCTTTATCTCGGTTCTGGTATGTCTCCACACCTTACACGTTTGACACTTGGCACAGACTCTTACCCATACCCGTATGTCTTTAGACATGTGCGGCCATACGTATCTGTCGTTGATCAATCGAATGGTGGCTTTAATGGATGGATGACCCATGTCATGTAACACTTGGATAATCTTGGCCCGTAACTCCAACGGAACATATGGTCGTCGTTGACTTCTAGACGTTTCGCATAACAACTGCTTACCACTTATGAGTTTACGGACATATACTGGCCTTTTGGACAAAACTAATGTAAAGGGATCCGATCCTTGCGCTTCCTCGATTTAACTAACTAAATCAGGCATCGAATTGTCTAAATTCTTCAATGGACCTTGAAATATCAGCTCGACATCAGCTTCATTCGGTCGGCTAAGTGCATCGGCTACCACATTCTCCTTACTATCAATATGAGACACAGTGAAATCAAACTCTGCTAACCGTGTTATTTGGGAATTTACTTTACGAGAGTAATTAAGCCTAGCTGTTTTACCAAGTATACTGATCAGCGGCTTATGATAGGTCAGTAACTTAAACTTATGATCATCTAAGTAATGCTCGAAGTTTAGCACTGCGTCAAACACTGCTAGAAGCACTTTTCCAAACGTATCATAACGTTTTTCTCGATCATTAAGCTTACGGCTATAAAACCCAATCGGTCTTACTATGTCCTGATCACTTTGCTGTAGCACTGCCCCTAATGCAATATCTGAAGCATCTATGATTAGCTCGAAAGGGTTTCCCCAATCTACAGGTGCTAATGTGGTTATCTCACTTAACATTTCCTTGGCTTTTTGGAAATATTCTCGGTCTTCTGGACTCACGTTTATAGGCCAAGACTTCTTCATCGTGCTCTTTTCACGAGTTAGATGGCGTGTTAACGATCCAAGAATTTCGGCTAGACCTGGAATGAATCGACGGTAATAGCTGATCATGCCCAAGAACCTTCGCAACGCACTGGTTCCGTTACGTCCTTTATAGCTTGGATCTTATCTTCCAAAGGTTTAATTCCGTCTTTGGAATGTATATGACCAAGGTATTTAACTGAAGAGCATCCGATGTTGCTCTTATTAGGTTTGACCACTAATCCATATTGTTCCAGCCTGGTCAAAACCGTTTCCAAATGCCTACGATGTTCATCTCGTGAGCCAATAAAAATTATAATTTCGTCTATGTACACCCTTGCAAATGGACAATTCTGAAGGATATCTTCAGCCAAACGCTGGAATATCTGACTGGCATTTTTCAAACCAAAAGGCATTCGAAGAAATTCATGCGATGCCCCTCCTGGAAATCTTATTGCGGTGAGTGGTATCAAACTTCCCTCCATTGGTATCTGATAGTACTCTTTCTGGAGATCTAAAGTTGAATAAACCTCAGCTTATCAGATTCTACTGTAAATTATAGGACTGCACAGGATCTATTGGGTTCTCAGACACGAATAGGTTAGGAGCTTCTACAACTTTCATGGATTTCTGAAGGTTCGTAACAATTTTCTCAAATTCAGTATGTAACTAAGTCAAAGCATTTCAAACCGTGCGCATCGCCTTGTGATATAATGCTTTTATCTATTTAAACTTTTTGATATTGTACATGTGAGGTCTGAATTCAAATATATATATATATATATATATACTAGAAGAAAATAGAAAAGAATAGAATAGAATAGAATAGAATAGAATAGAATAGAATAGAATAGAATAGAGTAGAACAGCTTAGCATAGAATAGAATGGCATAGAATAGAAAAGAATAGCATAGAATAGAATAGAATAGAATAGAATAGAATAGAATAGAATAGATTATCTTTGGATTCAAACCACACATGTTCCATCAAATAGATAAAAATTATTGGAAAATATACAATATAAAAAAGTTATCACGTCACATAAATATGTGCATTTAGTCTCATGTAGATAAGTAAATCTCACTAGTTGTACTGCACAATATATCAACATTAGAAAGTTCGGCTGTAAAGAGTAATAGATTCATCATCAAAATAGTAAACATTAAGGTACAGTCCGAATGTAACGTTATGCAAATAATTAGAAACATGATTAGCAATTGATTGTATGTATTGTTGACTAACATGATGATAAAATTACATATAAATGGTTTTTTTGCTCTATTTTAATATTTTTTATTAATTCAATGTGAGTAAACACTGAGTGAGCCTTAGAGATTTTTGGGGATCCTGTACATTTTTTCTTTGTATTTTACACTTGAATGACTTATTAAGAATTGCTTATACATGCGTATATACGTCAACAATAAAATAATCTGACAAACTTTGTACTTTTATAGTATTTACCTGCCTAAGTCAAATATCTTTAATAAAGTGCAAAATGTTGTTGTTCACAATATTCTATGGACTATATACTACTAATAAAAAAAAAATAATAATACATTTATTTGGCAACAAGGGCCAATAGACACAACCATTGAATTAACGAATCAAAGGTAGGACATGTGGAAATGAATTAAATTGTGACTAGCAAAGTATTTAACCACAGGAAAGGGAGGAGTTGAGGAAGTGATGTATTTTCATCAACTTCCTGATAGTTCGATCTAGTGGAGTACAATCCATGAAGGATCCGAGCATCAATGCAGGGTAGTCTGGTGTCGGACAGACGAATTTGAGTGTGAGTTCGAAATTGATGGCGGACCGGTAGCAGAAGTCGACCGATGGAATTATTTGCCGTGGATATTTATTTTATGTACGGTAGTATTGACTAGGATGAAGTCGACAACATTGAAGCTTGTGTCTCGTGCAGCTTTCACTTGCTTTCGTTGAGCAAGGTTATGACTGATGGAAAGCGTGGGGAGTCAATGCCCTATGAATATCGTCGGCTGGTCCAGTAGACTTGTCGAGTTTCTGGTCTTTCGCTGAAACAAAAAGGAAAAGAATTAATTGAGCAAGACGTGTTAAAGTACTCAGTATTTGGATGCAGTAGAATGAAAAATGAGAATAGAAATGGTCACAGGGAGTCAAGAGTGAGAAATTTAAAATCAGACGAGAAAAGTAAAAATTTGAGGCCAGCCAGAAAGGACTTTGCCCTTCGAAACTAGTAACAAGTGAATAGCCTGGGAATGAAAGAAGTGTTATTGTATAAGAAGGCACTAGTTGCGCTTCCAATCGGTCGTCTCGTGTAGAAATTTGTTAGAGAAGTACTTGTGGGCCGCCTTTTTAAATTCGTGCTGAGATTGGAGCTTTATTTCCGTGGGAAGAGTGTTAAGAACACTAGTAGGTTTGGTAATGTGATAGATTTTGTTAAATACGTTGGGAGTATGGTTGGATTGGATTGAAGAGTTACTAGAGTGTGTAGTGGAGTAATGACTTGGGTGAGCAAAGTTGGACTAGGTTCGCAACACCTAATCTATACTTGCATATATATTAGTTCTTCGCAACAAACAGTATTTAACTGTAATATATTGGACATTGATAGACAAGATTTGATCTTATGAATAAAAGGAATTACTTGTAGGTGACGAGTAAACCAAAGCGGTAGAAGGTTGGCCAGGAGTAGGCGTTCCCGATAATTTTAGCTGTGAAAGAAGACTCGATTTAGAAATCTGGAGGAGATATGTTCGATAGCGTACGAGGAGGCTAGAGTGAGAGGACAGTAGTATGCGCTAGCGTATGATATGAGGGGTACAACATAGACCTTGAACAGCTTGAGTTGTAGAGTGTGGTTGTTAGTCTTGAAGCAGATCAAACGGGTCCACTTAAAGAGTGTGGGAGTAGTGTGTGTAAGGTGTGTGGAGAAGTCTAGAGATTATGAAAAATAGATACCAAGGTGCTTGGCCGAATCTGTTATTTTAATATCAAGGGGATAATTTGCATCCGAAAGAAAACACAATGGGTCGGAGGAGATTTTCACCAAACGAGTCTTGGCGACGTTGAGTTTGAAACCGATATTGCTAAGCTGCAAATAGAGTGAATATAAAAGCTCCGATATAAAGGGTATGGAAGGGTTGGATGCTGTAGGGTTACTGAATACTATGATTATGTCATCCGCATATCTAAACAGCTTGAAAAGGTTGTACTTAACCTGTACCTGCGCGAATGTAAGATTGAAAAGAATAGGACCAAGTACGGAGCCCTGGGAAACTCCAGATCGGATAAGGGCTGACATCGAGTGACTATTTCCGAGTTTTGCAGTTGCGCATCGGTTTCGGAGATAGTAACTGATAAATTGGGGACGTTGCCGCAGACACCACAGCTTAACAAGGCGGATTCAATTGCTAAAAAGACATAGAATCAAAAGCCTTAGATATATCCAGGAAGAGGAGAGTGCATTTATGACCTTTGGAGAAAGAGGAGTAGCCGTGATTAAGGACACTGACTAAGTTGGTGGAAGAGGAGTGGCCATTCAGGAAACCATGTTGATCATCGAGGAGATAGAAACTGTCATGAGACTTAATGAAAGGGTAGATTAGGTTGTATAAAACCCTGTCGAAGATTATAATGAAAGATGGGACGATATTAATTTGGCGGAGATCTTTGAATGAAGAGATAGACGAAGTGTCATTTTTCGAATAAGAGTGATCGTCGAATTAAGCAATTCCGGGGGAAGATAAGTAGTTTGGAGGCATCAGTTGATTACATCGGCAAACAGAGAGAAGAGATTCCAGCCAAGAAATGCTATCATGCTGACCGAGACAACGTATTCATAAAATTGGTGTTTAGTTTTGATCCCTTTAATTGCTTCAGCGAAGCAGGCCAGTGAAACGTTGAACCAGTGTAGGTTTTCAGCGTCTCCGTTGTATAGCATTTTAATATGCGGAGTGGAAGTGGAGAAGTAGTCGAGGAGATAATTTAAATAATCGTCGGCAAAGCAGGATTCATCCAACCGAGAGAAGTTTATACATATTATATTTTGGACTTTTGTAGCAATTGGTGTTTGATGAATGCGAACTTTATCCGAGAGTTAGTTGCCGTACGAATGCGCCTCTTGATATTGAGCACTTGTTTGTTGATAACCTGTCCAATGGGCTCATCGATACGTCACAGTGTTAGAGCGCCAGCAAGTGATGATTTGTGCAATCTAGAATTTCGTGCAAGGTTGTCGCGTGCCTTAAACAAGGTGTTCAACTTGTTCGTCTCGTGTATGTGTTGAATAGAGGAGGCAGAATTAAAGTTGGTGGATAAGATGTAATGGACTTCAGAAAAACCTGAGGAGAGGTTGTCTGGGAGAAAAAGATCCCTCCAGTTAACGGCGTCACAGAATCGGCAAAACTCTTCCCAAGTCATGAATCGCCTGAATGGTTGAGTGCGCTCTCTACGAATAAAGGATAAAAGAGGATTTAAAAAAGAAAACCAGACAGTGATAAAGATTATGGAAGATCACCCGAGATTGGACATTGATCACCTCTTTGTTAAATACTGTTTGTTGCGAAGAACTAATATATATGCAAGTACCTATTAGGTTTTGCAAACCTAGTAACAAATTAGTTCAGTTGTGACCAGAAGGATAAACCAAAGGCAGCATGAACGGGAAGTATAATCTCATGCACATTCGTTTCGTGCTTACTGGCGACTCATCAGTAGGAGCCGGTATTACACCCTTTAACCACTATATATTTGGAAAGAAGAATGTGGAATAATAGGACGGTACAATCTCCTAAGTAACTGATACCTCTTTTTGAAATCGATGAGTACCGGATATTAACACAATGGTTTCCGAGTCGGTACATGATACCAACCTGGTGGATAAAAATTTATGCTAATGTTCACCCAAATTAAGAATTACAACAATTTCCAAACACCTGTTACTCCAGTTAAACCATACACTCTGGCCTTCATCGATATCAGTTATCACATTTCGCGGTAAGTATGACATCATTCAATTCAATATATTACAGTTAAATACTGTTTGTTTCGAAGAACTAATATATATGCAAGTATGTATTAGGTTTTGCGAACCTAGTAACAAATTAGTTCAGTTGTGACCAGAAGGATAAACAAAGGCAGCATGAACGGAAAGTATAATCTCATGCACATTCGTTTCGTGCTTACTGGCGACTCATCAGTAGGAGCCGGTATTACGCCCTTTAACCACTATATATTTGGTAAAAGAATGTTAAATAATAGGACGGTACAATCTCCTAAGTAACTGATACCTTTTTTGAAATCGATGAGTACCGGATACTAACACTATGGTTTCCGAGTCGGCACATGATACCAACCTGATGGATATAAATTTATGCTAAAGTTCACCCAAATTGAGAATTACAACAATTTCCGAACACCTGTTACTCCAGTTAAACCATACACTCTGGCCTTCATCGATATCAGTTATCACATTTCGCGGTAAGCATGACATCATTCAATTCAATATATTACAGTTAAATACTGTTTGTTGCGAAGAACTAATATATATGCAAGTATGTATTAGGTTTTGCGAACCTAGTAACAAATTAGTTCAGTTGTGACCAGAAGGATAAACCAAAGGCAGCATGAACGGAAAGTATAATCTCATGCACATTCGTTTCGTGCTTACTGGCGACTCATCAGTAGGAGCCGGTATTACGCCCTTTAACCACTATACATTTGGTAGAAGAATGTGGAATAATAGGACGGTACAATCTCCTAGACGAATGTGTAAACCTGTAATAGTGAAGCTACCATAATCTGAAGTCAACGACAATACGACTTCAATGCTAACTCACACTATATAATATATATACCGAGTCTGTAAAGGATACTAACACTATGGCCATTGTGTTAGTAACTGATACCTTTTTTGAAATCGATGAGTACCGGATACTAACACTATGGTTTCCGAGTCGGTACATGATACCAACCTGATGGATATAAATTTAGTATCCTTTACAGACTCGGTATATATATTATATAGTGTGAGTTAGCGTTGAAGTCGCATTGTCGATGACTTTAGATGATGTTAGCTTCACTATTGCAGGCTTACACATTCGTCTAGGAGATTGTACCGTCCTATTATTCCACATTCTTCTACCAAATATATAGTGGTTAAAGGGCGTAATACCGGCTCCTACTGATGAGTCGCCAGTAAGCACGAAACGAATGTGCATGAGATTATACTTTCCGTTCATGCTGCCTTTGGTTTATCCTTCTGGTCACAACTGAACTAATTTGTTACTAGGTTCGCAACACCTAATACATACTTGCATATATATTAGTTCTTCGCAACAAACAGTATTTAACTGTAATATATTGAATTGAATGATGTCATGCTTACCGCGAAATGTGATAACTGATATCGATGAAGGCCAGAGTGTATGGTTTAACTGGAGTAACAGGTGTTCGGAAATTGTTGTAATTCTCAATTTGGGTGAACTTTAGCATAAATTTATATCCATCAGGTTGGTATCATGTACCGACTCGGAAACCATAGTGTTAGTATCCGGTACTCATCGATTTCAAAAAAGGTATCAGTTACTAACACAATGGCCATAGTGTTAGTATCCTTTACAGACTCGGTATATATATTATATAGTGTGAGTTAGCATTGAAGTCGCATTGTCGTTGACTTCAGATTATGTTAGCTTCACTATTACAGGTTTACACATTCGTCTAGGAGATTGTACCGTCCTATTATTCCACATTCTTCTACCAAATATATAGTGGTTAAAGGGCGTAATACCGGCTCCTACTGATGAGTCGCCAGTAAGCACGAAACGAATGTGCATGAGATTATACTTTCCGTTCATGCTGCCTTTGGTTTATCCTTCTGGTCACAACTGAACTAATTTGTTACTAGGTTCGCAAAACCTAATACATACTTGCACCTCTTTATTGTTGGCCATTTGGTTAGGGAAGTGCACGAATTGATTTAGTAGGTTATATGCGAAGTGCGAAAGCAGCGGGTGACTTCCAGAAATTAGATTTTTTCAGTTTACCAGGAGGAGGTTAAGGTCGCCCACAAGGACGGAACGATTGGAGTGCTAGGAGAAAAAAGTAGACAAATGTTGAGCCCCGCGAGTGTCGTCGATGATTGAGAGATTTGAGGTCTGTAGACAACACCGGTAGATACACTTTGGTTAATGATCTGTAGCTGAAACGAGAAAAATTCTAATCCTAGTGAGTTCGATGTAGAAAAAGGTTTTGGCATGAAAGAGGATCGGAAATAAGCATCCAGCCCGCCCCTTCGACCAAAAGTTCTGTCACTACGAAGAAAAGTGTAACCATGGATGTGGAAAAGGTCATCGCAGTGTATGTAAGAGGACAGCCATGTTTCTACACAAAAGCATATGTCTAGCTCGTTAGAGGATAGAAATGCTCGCAGTTGTTTGATTTTTATCGTAATCGATCTACAGTTAAAAAGAATTGCTGAGAGCTATCTGTGGGAATTATGGTTAGACCGATGAGAAAAAGCGGGCGGCAACTATCCTTTGGCGGCCGGAGCGAGATCGAGGGCTAATGAGGGTGATTGACAACTTGTTGACGAGAATAGAGTGGTCAGCGTCGATTTGGAGCTCCTTTGTCCCACTTTTGTCGGGTGAGTGAGGAAATTGTAGGATTTAAGCAGGGAAAAGGCGAGTTATCTTGGTTCGAGAGAACGCTCTGGAGCGGCTTTTGTGTAGTGGGAAGGGACAGGATCTGATCAGGGGCTGAGGCGCAACTATCCTGGGCAGGTTCGATATGATTGGCGGAAGAGGGAGTTAAAATTGATGGGGCTGAATAGATAGCCCCATGGCTTTGGACGTCTTACGTTTTGTTGGTATCTGGACCTCTGCATTGGTCGTGAAAGTGACACGACTTGGGGATTTGGATCTGACAGAGGAGATAGAGTAGAGGGTCCGTCATTTGGGGACTTTATGTGGCACGGTCGGCCACGACGATGCAATGAAGCTTAAGATTTTTGGGGTAGGAACGGTCGTGGCGCATGGGCTACTGGTGAAGGAAGACGTTCAAACCTGGAAAGGTCAGCAGGAAGATTCTTGAGGAAATGGCATCGCGGAGAATGCCGCCGTAAAGTGAGCGGCGTTACTTCGGATTTTTTCAGCCTGGAAAGGCGTGACTAGCTTCAGGAAGGGGAGTTGTGTCTGGCGGAGAGATACGAGCTTTCTCTATTGTCTTTTCTACTAGCGTGCAGTCACGCTTTAATTTGACTTTGCCAGACGATAATAAGGGTGATTCCGATTTGAGATGACAATACTCGTCGTCAGAGTCTTTTGTGTAAAGAAAGCACAAAAGCACGACCTTTGTCCAAAGAGATCTCTTTGATGTGATTGAACTTATCCCCCAGTGGCCTGATGAGATCCGAAGCAAGGTCGTCCTTTGAGAGAGGGGAGCGTGGAGACCAGAGAATGAGGTTGAGCTTATTGTGGTTTCACAGGGCAACCTCCCTCGCTAAACCATTCAAAAACTCGTCAGCCTGACGCAATAGGCGTGGCTGCAGAGTGGAGATCAAGATATTGCCAGTTAGAGCTCCAAGTAGTCCTGTGACATCAGCAATTTGTTGCTGGAGGTCAGCAAGATTGGAGACTAGCTTTTGGGTTTAGAACGGGGTGATGGGGCCGGCGATAAAATCTGGTTCATAGTAGAGTGAGTTAAAAAAAGGAGATATAGTGCAGTTTACGACGAGAGAGATTAAAAATTTGTATAAATGTCTATAAGAAACGGAAAAATCAGATGAGCTAAAAGTAGGTCCTTGAGATAAATAGGTAAATTCTACGAAAATTGTATAATTAAAAACCAGGTGCATCCCAGAGACGAAATCAGACAAGAAATCGTGAGAATCTTTAAAAAAAACGAAACCCGATCTCCGTTTAAAATTATACAATTATAGGAATCTAAAAGCACGCCGACTCTGGTCGTTGCGCACTGCCAGATATGTGGTTTTTATCCAATTAAATAATTCTAATTTTTTCTATTCTAATATTTATTCTTGACGTGGAAGACATTGAAAAATTGGAAATATAAACAAAGCCAATTCAGAGTTGAATCGTTGTCTTAGTAAATTAAGAATCGCGCAGTGTCATCCTAAGAAAACCATTCGCATGCTATATTAAAGTAATTGATTAATAACTTCAATTTTTGCATCATGCAATGAATCAATTCAAAATAGTCCACTGACCAACATAATATATCCTTCTCAATGTACCATGCTTATTTTACCAGGACTATTTGGTACTTTAAAACGTAGACAGAAATATCTCTGGAGTCATTTCTTTTATCCATAAGATCACAACTTGCTTACCACTCTCCAACTTTGCCCACCCAAGTCACCATTCTAGTAACTCTTCTATCCAAGCTAACCATACCCCCACCATATTTAAAAAATCTATCTCTTCTCCAAAGCCACTAATGTCTTCAACGCTCTTCCCACAGACATAAAGCTCCTACCCCAGCACGAATTTAAAAAGGCAGCTCATCAGTACTTCTTCAACAAACTTCTTTGTGATACGACCGATTAAAAACGAAACTGGTTCCTTCTCAATCATCATTTACTTCTCTCCAGGCTCTTCTCTTTACTAACTTCGGAGGGTGAAATCCCTCAGGCAGTCCTCTAATCTTCCACTTTACCTCTCTGGTTTTAATCTTTTTTTCTTGACTCACTGATACCACTTCTCTGTCCATTCCTGACCCCATCATATCTACGTTGTGGATACTTTACTACGTTTTGCTCATCAAATTCTTTTCTTTCTTGTTTCAGCGGAGGACCGGAAACCCAACAGCCCTACCGACCCACCAACGGTTCGCTTCGGACATCGACTCCCCTGGTCTTCCTTCAATCACATCCACGTTCTTCGGATGCCTGCGACCCCTGCAAGACTCGCTCGCTTATATTCTGCAGATTCCATCCATGTCCATGCTTTGCTCCATCAACTCAATCTCCACGACAATGGACTCCATCGGTCGATGTTTATTTCAGCGGAGGACCGGAAACCCAACAGCCCTACCGATTCACCAACGGTTCGCTTCGGACATCGACTCCCCTGGTCTTCCTTCAATCACAACCACGTTCTACGGATGCCTGCGACCCCTGCAAGACTCGCTCGCTTCAATCCTGCAGATTCCATCCATGTCCATGCTTTGCTCCATCAACTCAATCTCCACGACAATGGACTCCATCGGTCGACGTCTACCTCCGGTCCGCCATCTTTTTTCGATCTCACATTCACCTAGAAGCTCTGATACTTCATGGACTATCTCCAATTGATCTTGTCTAGTCAAATGGAACTTCGTTTCTATTTATTTTTCACCAGATTGAACTATCTTGATGTTAATGATAACTTTTCCCTTCCCCAACCCCTCCCCCTGCTATTAAATACTTTGCTAGTCACAATTCCACTCACCTCCACATATCCTACCCTTGATTTGTTATTTCAATGGTCGGGCCAGTTGGCCTTTGATGCCAAACAAATGTATTGTTATTATTATTATTATGCTATATGCTTGTCAAAGAGCTGTAGAGGCCCTTAGGTCACTACCATAAGGGGGTCTCTTGGATGCCAGGCCCGGAAAATCCATATATGCGGAATGATCATCTATCTTGGAACACTTAAGTTCCTCTGAACTATCTCTTAAGCTACAATCCTTAAGTCCGCTAGCCAACTGCTCTGTATCCTCAGTATTTAATAAACCAGACATGATATTATTAAATTACTTGTAATTTATATATTATATTAATTGAGTAAGCTTACCCGGATACGCTGATATCCACAAATTACTGAACTGGAATGATTGAGACCTTAAAACAAGTATTAACTTAAAATACCCAAAGCAAATTTGTGGTCCTTTTCGCTGATAATTAAAAACAACAAAATGACGAGAAGATTACAAACTTTTATTAACAAAGGATCGGAGATGGAACCACGCAGTGTCCCGCTTATGCAATTCAGAAACTCAGATCAAAACTCTCTCATTTTCTTCCACAAGACAAGTCCAAAACTTCGACAATATGAACAAAAGAACTTCCAAAAAATTTTACAATATTTTTCAAAAATTACAATATTGTTTTACAAAACCAGCGATAACATCAAATGTCCAAAAATAAAAATTGATTTATTTTTATATGAGAGGTTAATTTCTGTCCGATAATTAATTTAACCTCTACACAGTGTGGAGGATGTTGAATCCTCCGCCTTATATAAAATGACCTTGAATGATAAATTTAAACCACCATAGCTGATTGTAACAACTTTATTTAAAAAGAATTTTTTCTTTTTATTTTCCAGAACATTCTTTGTTTAAAGACTTGATTTTTAAAATTGTGCGCTATTTTCAGTTTTTGAGTATCTCGCTTCAAACCTGGTGTTGAACATTTGGTCTGCTGCATTTTAACATTTCTTTCCATAATAAACGATTACAACATTGTACAATAAACATCTTCCAATCTTTGCCTTGTGTTCTGATATAATATAGCACTGAGGAGGAGCCTTGGAACAGGTATAATTGTTTTATTTGTGGGTCACGTACACATCAAAACAGATTATTGCTGGCATAGCAGCTGTCCGACTCTCACCTTCCGATTGCCATTGTAAGTGTCAATTTAATTATTAAAACTTTTATCATTGATACCGATATTAAGTATGAGGACACATGCAAGTTAGTGCAGGACATAGCGGACTTGAATTTAAATGACACTAGCAATAATATAAGCATATTAGATTCTACTGTGAATTTTAGGACTTCCAGCGAACTGGCATCTATGGGGCTTACAGACACAGATAGGTTAGGGACCTCACCAAAATTTGGCGACCGCGCCAGTCCAAAAATATTAAGTCTACCACGGTATAAGTCAGAAAAACATTCAAGTTGGGTAGGAGATGCCCAAATGATATTTAGTGCTTACAATATCGTGAACCCTATGGAAAAATTTGTTGCAGCATGGATGGCATTGCCTGAAAATTTCCGAAATGCTTTGGAAAATTTCAGAGACAGAACTGTAGAAGAAAATCCGTATAATGCATTTGAGTTATTAATGGCAGAAATTCAACAGAGATATCAGCCTGGAAGATCAGCGCAAATGTGCGCATTATTCCGCTTAGAAAAAATGGGGCGTCAACTGCCGTCCGAATTTTACGAACGCCTTTGCACAAAAGCTTCCAGGTTGAATATATCTAGAGATGTAGTCAACTCCATTTTTACAGCTGAGCTACCAATTAGGCTCAGAACAACAATGGAAGTATTTGACACAATGAACATAGATTGGCCAACAAAACTCAGAGGGTTAGACGGCGTGTATAAACAGCAAGAACCACAAGTACATGCTGTAATGGCAGATTCTGTAACGATACAGCCAGGCAGGGCAGATACCGAAAACCACCTGGCTATACAAGAAACTTTGCGTTTCTTATGTAGAGAAGTGGCTAGCTTGCGTAGTGATATTGCACAACTTCAGAGTCAGGATAGGTATAATAGACGTCGAAGGAGTCACTCGCGTCAACGCTTCGAAGGGCCACGCGGATGGTGTAAGGCACATTGCGAATACGGACGCAGTGCGAAGTGCCAAGGCGAAAATTGTAATTACCCGCGATTAGGTGGACCCACATGGAAAGGAAGCACAAAACCGGTTGAGAGGAATCCGTCACCGGGAAAAGGGAACAACCCCCGCTAGTAGGAGCCGTAGGGGAGGTTCCATTGCAAAGGCTCCCAGATATGCCTTTAAAAGGCATACTCAAAGCAAAAGAGGCGACTAGTACAAATAGCACCGAGATAAAAGGCAAGAGAGTCCGATTCTCACTAAGCGGGGATCTTGAAAACATTGCCGGAGTGTCCAGCAACAAGTTCATTATTAAGGATGAATTATCTGGATTAGAATTTCTCATAGACACGAGTGCTGAGGTAAGCATAGTTAGGTCAGACGTGGTGGAAGCAGATTGCCCCACATTTGATTATCAACTATGGGCCGCTAACGGTAGTCCAATTGAAGTAAAAGGGATGAAAGAAATGTCGGTAACATTAGGCCAGAAATCTTCCTTCCGATGGAATTTTATAGTAGCCGATGTCAAGGACCATATCATTGGCATGGATTTCTTGACCCATTTTAAGCTGACATTAGATCCCATAGCCAGGACTATTGCAGAAGGCGTAGGGACATCAACACATACTGAGTCTAACGTGTCGGCAGTTAGAACAGTCCTCTTACCTCGTCCAACAGTCGCACATGACTTTGCCGATATAATCGAGAAGCACCTAGCAGTGTTTCAACCTTTCAGTTCCAAAAGGATAGGTCTGAAGACAGGAGTAGAACACCTAATAAAATTGGTGGCTCCGTTGCCTTGTTCACCAAAGGCTCAACCATTGGCACAACACAAGCAACAGGGTGCTTTGTCCGAATTTCACCAATTGCGCGAAGAGGGGATTTGTAGAAGGTCAAATTCCAATTTTGCTTCCCCAATAGTGGTAGTTCCTAAACCTGAACCGGGTCAATGGAGGGTTTGTGGGAATTATCGTCTATTAAACTCAGTGACGAAGGGTGATTCTTATCCTCTCCCTAACCAGAGTACCTTGCTCCGAGATATAATGGGATATGAGGTTTATTCAACTTTAGATCTCCAGAAAGCGTACTATCAGGTACCAATGGAAGAAAGTTCGATACCACTCACCGCAGTCAGATTTACAGGAGGGGGATCGCATGAATTTCTTCGAATGCCTTTTGGTTTGAAAAATGCCAGTCAGACATTCCAGCGTTTGGCTGAAGAAATCCTTCAGAATTGTCCATTTGCGAGGGTATATATAGACGACATAATTATATTTAGTCGCTCCCGAAATGAACATCGCACGCATTTGGAAACGGTTTTGACCAGGCTGGAACAATATGGATTAGTGGTCAAACCTAATAAGAGTAATATTGGTTGCTCTTCAGTTAAATACCTTGGTCATATACTTTCCAAAGACGGAATTAAGCCTTTGGAAGATAAGGTCCAAGCCATTAAGGACGTAACTGAACCCCGAACCGTACGCCAGTTGCGAAGGTTCTTGGGCATGATCAGCTATTATCGTCGATTCATTCCAGGTCTAGCCGGAATTCTTGGATCGTTAACAAGCCATCTCACTCTTGAAAAGAGCACGATCAAGAAGTCTTGGCCTATCATCTTGAGTCAAGAAGACCGAGAAAATGTCCAAAAGGCCAAGGATATGTTAAGTGACGTAACCACATTAGCACCTGTAGATTGGGAAAAACCTTTCGAACTAATCACGGATGCCTCAGATGTTGCATTAGGGGCAGTGCTACAGCAAAGAGATCAGGACGTAGTAAGACCGATTGGGTTTTATAGCCGTAAGCTTAATGATCGAGAAAAACGTTATGATACGTTTGGTAAAGAGCTTCTAGCAGTGTATGCAGCAGTGATACACTTCGAGCATTACTTAGATGGTCACAAGTTTAAGTTATTGACCGATCATAAGCCATTGATTAGCATACTTGGTAAGACAGCTAGGCTTAATTACTCTCGTAGAGTAAATTCCCAAATAACACGGTTAGCAGAGTTCGATTTCACTAGTGTCTCATATTGCTGGTAAAGAGAATGTGGTAGCAGATGCACTAAGCCGACCGAATGAAGCTGATGTCGAAACAATATTTCAAGGTCCTTTGAAAAGTTTAGAAGAATCAATGCACGATTTCGTTAGTCAAATCGAGGAAGCGCAAGGATCGGATCACTTTACATTTGTATTATCTAAAAGACCAGGATATGTTCGTAAGCTCATAAGTGGCAAGTGGTTGTTTTGCGAAACATCCAGAAGTCAACCACGACCATATGTGCCATTGGAGTTACGGGCCAAGATTATCCAAGTGTTGCATGACATGGGACATCCATCCATTAAAGCCACCATTCGATTGATCAACGACAGATACGTATAGCCGCACATGTCTAAAGACATACGGGTATGGGTAAGAGCCTGTGCCAAGTGTCAAACGTGTAAGGTGTGGAGACATACCAGAACCGAGATAAAGAACATTGGAATACCAAATGGACGGTTCAGACACGTACACATAGACATTGTTGAGATGCCTGAAGTAAACGGAAACAAATACTTGCTGACTATGGTAGATAGATTTAGTCGTCAATTTGAAGTGGCGATTTTAAAAGACATGACAGCGCAAGAAGTTTTGTTCGCGTTTCTACATAATTGGATATCGCGTTATGGTGTTCCGGAAAAGGTCACTAGTGATCGCGGTAGTCAATTTATGTCAGAGCTTTTCGTAAGATCCCTCAACATCATGGGAACCACTATAATACATACTAGCGCGTATAACCCACGAGCGAATGGGATGGTAGAAAGGCTACATCGTGAACTGAAAGCTGCATTAAGGTGTACTAGTGGAACAAGCTGGATACACGATCTTCCTATAGTACTACTCGCCATGCGCAACAGATATAAGGCACAATTAGGTACTTCCATAGCAGAATTGGTTTATGGAGAACCATTAAGTTTGCCTGGAGATCTTCTAATAGAAACTCCAAGTAGTCTTGATTGGGCTTCTAGTTATGTAGATTGGTTTGTAGGAGCACTTAGAGACAAGATGTGTCGTTTGGCCCTAACCAAGACTAGAAAACCTAAAACTAAATGCTATGTGTCCTCCGATTTAAAATCGGCTTCGCATGTATATATAACTAATGAGAATAGGAAGAACTGCCTAACACCATTTTACAAAGGACCTTACAAGGTCAAGAAGATGACTGACAAGAATGTCATCATAGAAATAAATGGCATTGAGGATTGTGTTACGTTGGATCGCTGTATTCCCCAGTTTATCTGGATGGACGGTGTGACCGAATTAAAAGATGCGTCGAATGACCGTTCCATGGGTGAATCTGAGGTGTGCAATCCCATCATTCAGGCACATAATGAAATGCAAAACTCTGAAGAATCCTTGTCAAACATAGCAAAATCTTATTCTACTGAATCACAGCATAAAAACTATTTGTCGACACCAGAAGATTTTGAAGAACCAGCGAATGTTATACAGGGCGAGATGACGACGTCAGGGGCGCCAGTATGCACAAAACGTTCTAGAAGAATATATCATCAGCCGAAGAACGATGATTACATCTACTATTAGTCGTTCCTCTCTTTTTTGAGAAGGTGGTGTATGTGGAGGATGTTGAATCCTCCGCCTTATATAAAATGACCTTGAATGATAAATTTAAACCACCATTGCTGATTGTAACAACTTTATTTAAAAAGAATTTTTTCTTTTTATTTTCCAGAACATTCTTTGTTTAAAGACTTGATTTTTAAATTGTGCGCTATTTTCAGTTTTTGAGTATCTTGCTAACTGTCTGGCACGATAATTTTGGTCTGCTGCATTTTAACATTTCTTTCCATAATAAACGATTACAACATTATACAATAAACATCTTCCAATCCTTGCCTTGTGTTCCGATATAATATAGCACTGAGGAGGAGCCTTGGAACAGGTATAATTGTTTTATTCGTGGGTCACGTACACATCAAAACAGATTATTGCTGGCATAGCAGCTGTCCGACTCTCACCTTCCGATTTCCATTGTAAGTGTCAATTTAATTATTAAAACTTTTGATCATGAGTACCGATATTAAGTATGAGGACACATGCAAGTTAGTGCAGGACATAGCGGACTTGAATTTAAATGACACTAGCAATAATATAAGCATATCAGATTCTACTGTGAATTTTAGGACTTCCAGCGAACTGGCATCTATGGGGCTTACAGACAAGGATAGGTTATGGGCCTCAACAAGAGCATATTCAGCATATACATGTTCATGGTTTTATTTACGACCATAGTAATAATGCTGCTTTATGATTCACAGACTGTACAACTATAAATAATACTATAATATATTGTCAGTCGTATTTCAATTGAGTTATACAGCTTTTTAATTGGCTTCCAAGTTGCAACCGCGCATTCCAAGATTTAGGAAATTTATACAATACACAAATATTTTATTCATATTCTTCCTATCTTTCTAAATTTGTTAATCTTTATTTATTTTGCGGAAATTTTTTAATTATTTAGCTATACTTTTTAGTAATTATTTTATATTTTTATGCATTGTGGCTGAATTATATGTAATTAACTTCTTATCATATATATTACGGAACCCGTGACGCTTTTGAGGTTAGTGGATTGACATTTATTTGGTATTCTCTTTTGAAATAGAAAAAATTTAAATATTTCAATTTTATTATTTTCTAATATCTACTTTTGTTTGCAACTGTCAATCTTTTAAAAATATATTATAATTGTTTTACAAGTCGCCATAAATTATGGGATCGCGTTTTAGACTATTTGCGTTATCGAATGAGTGGTTGATCGCCAGATTCAATTTCTTTTGTGTTTGAGAATGCTCACCAGATCTACTGTATTTTCAATTCGCCATAGACATTTGGACCCAAAATCTATCTGAGCCATAGAGTAACTTTTTTAATTCGTACGTCAAGCCATCGATATCTTTTTCCTTAAGACCTGAATGCATGATAATAAAACATTAGTGATTACTAAAGGTTTATAATTTACAGTTATTGGTGCAATTGCACTGAAATCGCGATTGACTTCGTTTTCAAACTGAGATATCCAATTTCAACCCAAGAAAGCATGTTTAAACTTTATCGTTATAGTCTTGGCTGTTGCTTAACCACATATCCTATCTATAAGCGATCCTACGAACCATTCTAAACAACTATAAGTCCAATCAAGACAACTTGGAGTTTACTTAAGCTCTCCAGGCAATCCCAATGGCTCTGTACGCTCCAATTATGCTCTGGGGATGCCTAACTATGTGTTATACCGATATATCGATTGATAACCTACTTCAATTACCTTTAAATTTTATCAATGCGCTCTGCAATTTTATAAATAGAATTTTGAAGAATGGGAAATTACCAATGGATATACTAACAATAGTAGCTAAACCTTTGCAAAAAGTAAGTAAGCCAACATGTGCCAGTGATTATAGATTAATCTCTATTATCCCTTCGTTTTTGAAGATAATAGAACGATTGATACTTGATCATTTAGAACGTATGCTGCCGGCTGATTTCGATATATGTCAAAATGGCTTTACGAAAGACAGGTCGACAACTACTAATATGCTCTCTATGTGGAAACATGTAATTACATTAGATGAGAAAAGGTTAGATGCATTAATTGTATTTATAGATATCTCAAAAGCTTTTGACTCTATATCTTTTGATGCTATTTTGAATGCGATTAATTTGTTGAATATTGATCCGAATATTTTTAGATTACTTAGATACTATTTATATAATCGAAGAATGTGTATTCAAGTAAACGATTTGATATCTAAATCGAAAAGGGTAACAAGTGGAGTTCCACAGGGATCAAGTTTGGGGCCAATTTTATTTAAAATTGTATTTGCACATTTGGAAACTAAGATCCCTAACGGTCGAGTTTGCAAATTCGCTGATGATTTAAAAATAATCTTTCCAATTGATCCGAATAATGTCGAATTCTCCAAAAATAATGTGACACTAGATTTGTATGATTTAAGTAGATATCTGTTAACACTAGGGATGAGAATAAACAGTAAAAAGACGAGAGCTTTAAAAATAGGTAACAGAACAGAATTTAATTATGTTTATTTCATGATGCTGAGATTAATGATGTTTTTGAGATTAAACTTATGCAAGAAATTAAGGATTTAGGCATAACTATTCATTGTACCGCTTCTGCTGAGAGACATATTGAAAGGTTAGTAGGTAGTGCCAAGAACAGATGGGCACTAATAAATAGAAATATAATATCGAATGAAATACAATTTAAAATGTTTATAATATGGATTAGACCGATACTAGAATATGCTGCTGCTACTTAGAATCCTTTAACAAAGGGTTTGTCTAATAAGATAGAAGCTGTACAAAAAAAGTTTTGAAACAAATTAGTCCTATCTCCTGCACTATATACGCCACTAGATTACAGTTTGTATCACTGCATCCTTTATGGTTTCGGAGAATGTGCTATTGCATAAAAGCTTTCCATTCGAACCAGTGGACTGGTGCCTATATGAATCCAATAAGAAAGATTCATGAAATTGGAACTAGATCTGGTCATTTTGCAATATCTCCACCATTGGTGGGGAATGTTGCGAGCAAGCTATTCTCTTTTTCAAAAATTTACAATCAATTGCCAAAGGGGCTTAGAGAAACGCCTCCAACTAAAATGTCTTTTAAATTTTATCTACCGAACTAGAAAAAGTGTTCAATCCTGCTGATATTTTTAATTTTGATTATGATAATACTTTTTTATGGTTAAATAAAAGACAGGATTAATTGTTTTTCAGCAACATAATTTCTCGAGATTCTATCTTCAATTTTTTTTATTAAAACTGAAATGTTATGCATTATATCATCTTGTTAATCAACAATGCATACAATCAATTATTAGTCATGGTTCCCTTTTTTACTTACAAAATGTTATACCCAAATTATACCTTAAATTTTCCTAATTTTGATGAAGAATCTATCACTCTTTACAACTGAACTTTCTGACTTGATAAATTGTACAGTACAAATAATTGCACATATTTATGTAATGTGATATCTTTTTATATTGTACATTTTCTAATTTTATTATTTGATGGAGCATGTTTGGTTTGAATCCAAATAAAGATATTCTATTCTATACCGATTGCGTATTGTCAGCTAAACTGTAGGAATATCGTGTATCTAATTTTCCCTTTTATTACATCGCAATGCAACCTCCATTTCACGATGCAGCCTTTACACACACTAGTAGGCTATAACTCAATTTCCATTGTATTTATGGATTTGATGAAAAGCTCTAATATAAATTGGCTACTACGATCCCTGGTGTCTCTTGCTTGTAAACCATGACATGGCTCCCAACTATGTAGGTAAATGAATAATATTTCCCAAGCAGTCGTATCTAAAAGGATCACCACATTGAACTGATGACTTAAATTTTCCACCATTATAAGCAAGTACCCTATCCCGTTGGCCTCGAGCATTTCGTTTCTATCGGTATGCACATGTATGAACCGACCAGTAGTTATTTCTATATTTTTGTCTATCATTATTTGTTGTTAAACCCTTCATGTTTGAAACCTCGTACATACTCCTACCTACACACTTACGTTCTTAAACGTACTTGGCTAAACATATCATTTTGCGATAAGCCTGATTGTAACATTAATGTAAGGATGTCCAAACTCATTGAGTTTTTTTTAGAATAGAATAGAATAACATTATTTGGATTCAAACCGCACATGTTCCATCAAATAGATAATAATATTGGAAAATGTACAATATAAAAAAGATATCAAATCACATAAATATGTGCATTTAGTCTCATTCGGATAAGTAAATTTCACTAGTTGTACTGGACAATATATCAGAATTAGAAATTTCGGCTGTAAAGAGTAATAGATTCATCATCAAAATAGTAAAATTAAGGTACAATTCGAGTGTAACATTATGCAAAAAAAAATGAGAACCATGGCTAACAATTGATTGTGGGTATTGTTGACTATTGTTGTTGCATAACATTTCAATTTTAATAATACAAAACTTGGAAATAAAAATCTCAAGAAGTTATGTTGCTGATCACAATTATCCTTGTCTTTTAATCAACCATGAGAAAGTATTATCATAATCAAAATTAAATATATCAGCAGGATTATAGATTTTTTCTAGTTCAGTGCAAAAAAATTAAAAGACATCGTAGATGGAGGCGTTTTTCTAAGCTCCTTTGGCAATTGATTGTAAATTTTCGAAAAAAAGAATAACTTGCTTGCAACATTTCCCGTAATTCTAATGACACACACAGTTGCGGTTAACTCCTCAATATTTCACAGAGTAACCACTTAACACTCACAAACCTGCGAGTTATCAAATTTTTCCGTTAAAACATCTACCATTTGCACTTCTATTAAAATCTATATTAAATGTATTAACGAATTATCCTAGTCTTTTCATGGCCCTTGAAACTTCAGCTTGATATCCTCCTAATTTGGTCTTCTGAACACATCTTCTACAATTTTTTCCTTCCCGGAAATATAAGAGACGTTGAAGTCAAACTCTTCTTTTCATGTTCTCTGAGAGAACCCAATGAAATTTGTTTAGTTTTATACTTTTATTATAGCTAATTATCAGTAACTTATGGTCCGTCAAAATATAAAATTAATGACCATCTATATAGTGCTGTAAAAACAGCTTTGCAGCATGTACCGTAAGTAGTTTTTTATAAAAGGTGTTATTCAGGCTTTCCAGATCCCAGAGCTTTTGACTGTAAAAGCAATTCCGCCTTATCATATCGGTGTCTCTCTGTTATGCTACTGACTCTATTGCAACATTTTAAGCATGTGCGACTACCACAAAAGATTAATCCACAGGGACTAACATAGTTATTTCGCTCAACTTCTTATCCTTTTGGAATTTTTACACATCTATTTGGCTTAAAAGGATAGGTCAGGACTTCTTTTCCGTGCTTGTTTTCCAAACAAGTTACAAATTAAACGATCCTTAAATTCCGGCTAGATCCGATATGGAGTGACGATAATTATAGGTAGTTAATTGTAAACTATAAATTTCGTGTAGCACAAAGTAAAAAGCCTTCAACAATTGCGTCCAAACTTCATGGAGCTCTGTATTGGCTGTTTCGCTTATCCTCTGCTCAACTGAGCAAATAAGTAAACCATTTACCCTATACGACAGCTCATATTTTTAAAGCTTCTTTAATGCTGTCCAGAGCCGAAAAAATAAGCAAAAATGTTGCCAACATAAAACTTATTTTAGTTGGGCTCCGGCAACTCCTTGTCTATTTTGCCGGTGGAAAACCAGGATCAGGACAGAACAATTCGTTACCTTATTATTATTATTATTATTATTACCTTATCTGTGCTGTGACTAACACAAGCTGAATTCTAGTTGTTTCACTCAATCAAGATATTTCGACAGTCATTTTCGGTTGCCTTCAGCTCATCCATCATCAAAAAGTAAAAAATCCAAACTAATATACAGAATTACACCAGCACAATAAACTGATGCTTCACTGTCACATCGCTATTTAATTTATAGCTAAATGTGGGCTTTAAATGAACACTTGGTCCCCGTTTCTAGTGGGTTAGACCTTTCTTCATTGATTTGTCTGGAATGAAAAACTCCGCCACTACTTGTGCGCTGCCAATATAGGCTGACGAGTCGTAAAGGCACGCACACCATCACATCATCAGTAAAGCCTAGCCCCTAGTGTTGTATTTAAGCAGAGCCCACGTTACATTGCGCGCCGCGTGTTTCCAACTAGCTTTTCTGGTCTTTAGGTGCAATCTAATTTCAAGGATATTCTATCCATTAGCTCTTAGAACGGGACTCGCGTACTTGTCGGTGCTTTACGACTGCCAAATTTTGACAAACGCACTTTTTAAGTAGCTTGTCTATAGGTTAAGATGTGCATTAAAATTTCAAAAATGAACTCCATTCAAGTCAGGCTTGAGAGGGAATTTTATTCTATCAGAAAATTTTCATTTTGATTGAGAAATCTTTACTAATGCGATTTTTTCAGGCATTCATAAATTAAACATTTAAAAACTATGAAAATGAGTCATTCTACTTCCTACAAATATATTTTAGTTACAATTTGAGAATCTATTTCTAAAGTCCGTGGACATTGGAGTTGGTGTATTTCATATATAGCTATGACATATGAACTTATCCTTTTTTCGATGATTGTGTTATAATCTAATACTAATACTAATACATTTATTTGGCATCAAAGGTCAACTGACCCGACCATTGAAATAACAAATCAATGGTAGGATATGTGGAGGTGAATTGAATTGTGACTAGCAAAGTATTTAATAGCGGGGGGAGGACCTGTTGAAGTGAAAAGTTATCATTAACATCAAGATAGTTCAATCTGGTGAAAAAAAATAAAACCGAAGTTCCATTTGACTAGACAAGATCAATTGGAGTTAGTCCATGAAGTGTCAGAGCATCCAAGCGGGGTAGGTTGGGTCCGGACAGATGAGTTCAAGTGTGAGATCGAAAATGATGGTGGACCGGAGGCAGACATCGACCGATGGAATCCTTTGTCGTGGAGATTGAATTGATGGAGCGTAGCATAGACATGGATGGAGTCTACTAGATTGAAACGAGTGAGTATTGCAGGGGTCGCTGGCGTCCGTACAACGAGGTTGTGATTGAAGAAAGACGAGGGAGAGTCGATGTCCGTTGGTGGATCGGTAGGGCTGTTGAGTTTCCGGTCTTCCGCTTTCTCAAATAAAGTTTTATGTATTCATTAATATAGCGGATAAAAATGTTTGTCTATTTGTTGAAATGATATTATTTATGCAGAGTTAGATAAAAATAATTTTTTTACTAAACTTTACTATGTTATAGATCCTCGTCGATATTATTTATTTTAGTTTCTTATCATTTTGCAAATTTTAAATTTTGCCTTTCATTGTGGCCTGTCAGATACCTCTTAGCTCTAATAGCAAACCTGCTTAACATTATGGTACTCGTGCTTTTGCCCATTAAAATCTGATTGATTCGTTGAAACTGTTACTGCACATATTCCACTTCATATATATTCTTATATATCTTAACTATCAGATAGCTAATTTCCACACCAATTAGAGACACTAAATACCTAACCGGATGTCTAGATCTCCCACACAGTGAGTCTAACAAAGTCTATGCCAATAAGGTCGAATTAGACAGGTCTCTCTGTTAACCGATAGATTTGCACGGATTCTGCCCATTGAAGCTTCTTTTGGTTAGTGGCTGTATGGCATGGTGTGATCAATTAAACATTATTGCGAATAGTAGTATATGGTCACTAAATTAATAGCCTACGGCTTTTGCGGCTTAAACCATCCACAGGAGTAGTCTCAGCAGCCTAGTCAGAAGGGTGTGTAATTTTATTTCTCAAACAGTCCCAGCATATTTAGTTATCGTTTTATAAAGAGGTTCAATGGCTCGTTAATTTTGCTCTTTGGGAATGCCACTGGCAATAATCTAAAACAAACAGGGTGAATACATCGATCTGCTTTGTTGTCTATTCGCTGGTAGCCACAAAGATAATCTACAGTCTCCAATACATAACAGAAGACTGGCAATAAGCTTGACTTCTAGATCTAGGACTTGATGATTGGTGAAATAAACTGGTATGCCCCGTGGCTTGTAGGATTTTCTAAATGCAGCTGCATCACAGAAAATACGACCAGAAAACTCGACAGAAACCGATCCGTCTGGTGTCGGCAAAGTTTTTAGATGAATTCGTTTACAACTATCGGCAGGGTTCTGTTCGTCATGAAATTGTAAGTCTGCAATTTTGTGAACACTAAGAGATTTAATAATCATCTGGTAACAAGGTTGAAGGGTCACTTCATTGAAGACCACGCAATTTGCAATATGTGGCGGATTCATGAAATTTTGGTAGTGTTTGGCGTGCCGCGCTTGAGAAACTGGAGCCAGTCGCGTTCTTTGCAATATATTCTATATTAATACGTCTTATCTAAGCGTATTATTCAAGCAGGTTGTTTCTCTTTAATGGTGCGTCCAATTTAATGGCACTATTTAGTTTGTGTTCGTCTACATTCGCTGCCTGGTTGGCAGTAAATACATTACAAAGTTTACGTGCCGGGCTATGATCGCTCCTTGCCTTTGCAGCAGATGCTAAGTGTACAAAAGTTGATGTGCAATTAGAGATAACAAACAAATCCGCATGTTTGTCTGTTGGAAGACAAACCAAGACTTGCTTCAGCTTTTCCCTCATAGCGTTCCGGTCGCTGATTACTACGCTATCAACTCTAGTTATATGTAGCCCATATTCTCTATAATTTTCAATGCAAGAATATTTAAACAAAATACAAGCGGCTGTTTTTTGTGGAATTTTAATCAGACTCTAGAGGCCGGAAATTCAATTGTGCCCTTTGACTGAACAAATAGGGCACTCTTGGTACACACCTGCGTCTTAAGCATAGGGCAGTCATTATCTGTTTACCATAATTTCATCGATTGGAGTAGGATGACATGCCACAGTTTCATTTACAAAGGTTACGTCGCTACGCCCTGTGACATAATGCCACCTCTTGCGTTGAAAATTGAGTTTAACACAATCAGGTTCAGGCTATGCGCAAGGTGGACGAGCCTGATCTCGTCATATTTATTTGCAACCGAAGTACATCTAACTACGGCTCAATTTTCCCCGTAGTCTTGAATTAATGTGGTGTTTAAATCACCGGAAACCACTTGGATCCATGGAGTTTTTTCAAGACATTAAATGAGGCGTCGGTTTTGCCCTTAGCACACGAGCTGAAGCTTGCTTAACTGAGTTGATCCCTGTAAGTAGCTGGCTTTGTGTGGCAGATTTAAATATTTATACCAAAATCAACGCAAAAAGTCTTAATCAATGTTGTCTTTTCTTTGTATCTCCATTTGCTCAAACCGATTGTTGCACAAACGAAAGAAAGGACGCTTTTTACTCCGAATTACGCTCTTTACTAAATAAAGCACGAAGTTCAGATATAATCTTGGTTATGAGTGATATGAATGCTCAAGTTTGGCGCTTGATAAACGCAGAATTTCATTTAGGTAGAAGATACACTTTATGCTCGACACGCAAATATAATAGTGAACGGCTGTTGGATAGCTGCGCGGAACATAGATTGTACCTAACTAGCATGAATTTCAGAAGTTGCACCTCGTGGCGTCCTCCAGCCCCCGGATAACGGTGGATTCTATTAGATAATGTAGCAATTAATTATAGATGTGGATGTATCCAAAATTGTCGTTCGTTTTGGAACACTTACTTACTTTTACTTTACTGCGGCTGACTCCTTTTGGAGGATAAGCCGGCTCCATATTTCATGGAGTTTCTTGGGAATTTGGTACAAGTGGTGTCCCCTCACACTTATGAGAACTCGGACCATGCACTTATCCGTTGTAGATTTGCACTAAAGTTTTCCGGAAAAATAAATAAGAATAAACCTCAAATAGATGTAAGCAAACTCGAACAACCGTTCTTTTGACAAAAATATGAAAATATTCTAAAGTCAAAGCTAACCAGTATAGTTGGCGAAAATTCGAATTTACTTTGGACGAAGATAAGTTCCACTATGCACAATGCAGGTACTACTGTATGTGGCATTGTAGGCCTCCGTAAACATAATAATTGATTCTCTGTAAAATCTATGGAGATACTCAAAACAAGGCGCCAAATTACACCTGGCTCTGCTCATAATAATACTTGTAGAAATGTAAGACGCCAAATTAAACGCAGTCTAGACCAGATAGGCTAGAGATGAATGAAGGGTTCTGTAGCCCTAGTCTATGAAGTCCCTTCATGTTGATGTTTCTGATTTTAAGGGCGTTAGAAGACACGTATACCTCTTCTCCTACTAAAGTAAGTATCCACGGCATATGCTTGCCGAAAGCTGGACTTCGGTTGTGAAAGGCTTTTGACGACGCCTGAAATAAGTATAGCGACATTGTCAGGAATGAAATCCTGAAACCGCCTTATGGCTGCGGCAGCATTGCAAAGAATGCAAAATATTAGCTTTACGTATGGAAAATTTTAATTCAAAGCTAAAATTGGAGCTGATCGACGTAATTCTGTTAGTCTTTAACAAACTTTGATACCTGGGCTCCCTGTTAAAAACGTCTTGTCACAGAACATACAAACCAACCTGGATTCACCATTCCATTTAAATAAGCAGTATTTGAGTTGCGTATATTGTTGACTTCTCTTTTCTGCGGAAGTATGGAAGGTCGAAGCTGCTGTAGCCTGGCCAGTTTTGTAAACAGACGCGTTCGCTCAGCATTGTGTTGGTCACTGTTCGCTGAGTCTTACGAGTTATCGGCCATAAACATAATTTACGACCTGGTAGGGTTTTGTAGGCCACTCTTTGAAGTGCCATCACGTCGCTTCATGTTGAGTAATACCGTTTTCATTCTGCGGGGCACTATCTGGGAAGGCCAGGCCGCCGAGTCAATTACAGTGGATGGCTGGAAACGCACATAATATGGACTGGAAATCTTGTGATCATACTCTACCTTTAACGTGATTACGCCGCGCCGAACTCTATCTAATTAAAAATCAGTTTAAAATCTAGTGGAAACAGGATATAATGTATGTGTCTTATAGATTTAAGATCTTTAGGTATCTAACGTATGGTAGACCTAGAATTTTGCTTTTGCATGTATTTATTTTTGTGTACATGTGTACGCCTTATTTCATGTTTGTGTTCATGGTTTTTACCTAAATATTCGGGTGTTTAAGATATTGGAATCACATCATAAATTCAGATTCCTATTATATACTTTTTTCATAGCATTTCTATAACTGACCCGTCTACAAATGTCGACATAAATGTATGGATTCCAAATGTTTTCAATGTTTTAAGGTTATGTCAGGAATGAGCTCCTGATGCTGGTATTGCTCCGATGGTATGAATCTTCAACAGCCTCTGGCAATGAAAGTTCACTTCCTGTTTTTTTTTACGTGGTGGACTTCTCACTAACACACGATCAGAGGAATGCTCGTGCTGAAGCCTAAATTAACTGGTTTTCCAGTCATATCTACGACAGGTTATTCTGTTGTAGATATTTAACGTAACAATAAAATGCTACTACTGCCTTCATTTTCGACTTCCTTGTGATGTATTATGATTGAAAGTAAATTGAAATGTCCCAGTCGATTCTACTGATAGCTGTCATTTTGTGTGGTGCTAATTGGCACTAGATCGGAGAGATGTACTGAATCAGAATGCTTGCATTTTTAAGTATTGTGAAATCCGGGTTGTTTAGTTTTGTTCTCGTTTTATCCAGTGGAATATCCTTTGTTTTTCGGTAGTATCGTCCCAGATTTTAATGAAACCCATTGTGTTGGCGGCAAATCTCCGTTTATTTTCCATTTCTCGTACGACTTTAAAAACATGTTATTTTAATTAAACTTGTACATACTTGGTTTGGTTTTTTGACTTGTGATTCATGTGTGTGTGATTTAAAAAAAATTAATTTTAAAATGTTCATTTTCAGTTTTTAACTTTACATGTTCGCATAACATTTTTCACGAATTTTAAAATGTATCTTTTCCTCCCAAATGTACTTCTTCCAATGTGCAGCATGGAAATCGAATATGGATTAAGTAATGGTTCGTTTTAACTCGGTGTATCTTTCTTATATTTTGTATAATTTAATGTATTTATATTATTTTAGTTGGATTTCATAATCCTTCCATTTCTGTTTACTGACTAATAGTGTAATAACCCAGTTTATTAAGAAAATCCATAAAATGCTACCTTGATTCTTTTGTCATATACGCTCGAAATAACAATTATAATTTCTAATTATATCTTGCATTTTACTCAATCTTTTACAATTATCGAATGGTGATCTTTCTTGCACAGCGATGTCATCGCTGAATTTCTATACGCAATTGCTGTTGCAGGATAATTGATAGTAGTCGTAGGTCGGTAAAATATTGATTTTTTAATATCTTCAGGTGCAGAGATTGTGTTGGCCATTGATTGATGGGTTCTCATTTGCTTCGTCACTCTGAAGCCGTCCATAATTAGTTTTTTCTGAAATTGTTCGTGGACCAATCTATTCCGAATATTTTCCAAATTTTTATTGACTAATAGTGTAATAACCTAGTTTATTAAGAAAATCCATAAATGCTAGCTTGATTCTTTTGCCATATCTGCTCGCAATAACAATTATCATTTCTAATTACATTTTGCATTTTACTCGATCTTTTACAATTATTGTGTTTTCCTTTTTATAACTGATGCGATTATTTAAAAATGTGATTTGTCCGTTCGTATAGATTTTTTTCCTGTGCTCGTTAAGAAATGTAAACATTATTAAGAGCTCGCCTAATTGTTTTCCTTATATATTGGAAAAGAAAATTATTAACAAAGTATATGTTTATTGTGGATAATGATCGGATTATTTCTGGAATTATTAATTTCACATTACAAGCTTTTAACTATCTACGTTATAGGTTTTAATTTTATTAAATCAATGAGAACTTGTCTGATCTTCAGTTTTACCCCTATTTCTTGTTTACGATTAATTGCGTGCTGATTTGTGAGTGCGTGTATATATGTGATTTTGTGCGTGTCTGAATGCATGTAGCGACCATTCCTAGCGTGTTACAAACTGATGCTTGAGATATGGCTATCCTTGTATCGATGGTTTGAGCTTTACATTTGTTGACAATTTCGTGTATGAATACTTGTTCCTTGTATGTCGTCTTTCGTTTCGCCTTATTCACGAGTTGTATTTTGTTGCCTTGGTAACTGCCCATGGTGTTTAGTTTGCAGTGTTGACTGCTCATCTTGTTGTGCAATTTCCGTCACTGTTGACAATGTTAGTGATGCCATTTTAGCAGCTCTTTTTTTCCTTTTGTTGTCATTCCGATCAAAGTTTTGTTGACGCTTGTCCAGTGTGTAATTTGGTTCGCCTGGTTCCAAGAAAATTGTTGGTCTGTGTACTTCGCGGTTAGTTGGTTTGCTTGTTGTCTAATGTAAGAGGCTTCCTATATTTATAATGATTTTCCCGACTTCGCTCTATATAGAATTAAGAAATTTGTTAAATTAGCTGTCATGCTTAAAATTTATTCTCCGGAATAGCTGATATTGCCGACGGCGCCAAACTTATCTTTATCAATTTATGTGGTAAATATTGCTGGAGTCTGATGATCAATTGCTTTTTCGTACGTCCAATATATGCACTACACAGCATACGTGACAATTTGTATACCACGAAAGATTTGGAGAGAATTGGCACTTGATCCTTGGCGTCCAGCCTCGATTCTCTGTGGACTGAAGGTGATGCTAACTTTCGCACTAAGGAAATCGACCTGAGTTTCTATCTAACCACCGTTCATTTATTTAGGCCTCTAAATAGTAGGTTCAGCAAAAAACTTTTTATGGTATCCTCTAAAGTACAGATTGGACGTGGTCTGATGTGAACATCTATAAACCGTTCCGGATAGTATTTCATTAGCAAACGTTTCCTAAAATAGTCTAGCTCTTCTTCGATGTGTTTAGAGCAGATATTCCGTTTTGCGTTTGTTAGGTTTTTCATTACGTTTATGCTGTGAAATTTAGGCACACTACTACTTTAATGGATGTATTGCCTGATGAAAGTATATTTTATATGTATTGCCGTTGTCAAGTCACTATTTTATTCCTGACTGGGTTGGATGCCTAAGAAGAGTCGAGTGGTAAATTTTTCTATCTCAAGGATAAGTTGGACGTCTGGACGATATTTCTCATCGAATGATGTCTTTTACAGCCAGAAGCTAGTTTATTTAATAGATCGCATAGCAAGGAAGACAGGACATTTTTAGTAATTTTGGATCTCAAACCAGAAACTCTTAATAAATTTCAAGAATTTTATATGTTATTAACTTAGTACCAACTTGAAAGGAATTGTTTTCCGGTGATAAGAACGCAAGACATTTTTTCGAATCATGCAATTATAAACGTTCTTGTGATATTTAGATTGGCAAGTGAGTAGTTTTATTGCACGTAAGGTAACCGTAAAATTGCCATTTATCAGACATATTATCGTATATTTAGCAAATATGCGATAAACCGCGTCACCGTGATTTCAACCATGCATGAAGTAGACAAAAATTGAATTCCGTAATGTAGTCGGTTCATCTTGGTCTCTATTTGGAACCGCTTGAGGTCGGTAAAGTTCAGCTTGAAATCTATTGAGTACATTGTTGGATCCAATCCAGTTTGATTGGCAATTGTGTCATTAATTTTGCCAAATAATAATCCATTAAGCTAACTTATTTATGAAAAACATACTTTGATTGTATTGCTGCTTCCTTAGATGACTGTGCACGTAGGCTTTATTAACATACTTACTTTACTTTACTTTACTGCGGCTGACTCCTTTTGGAGGATAAGCCGGCTCCACATTTCATGGAGTTTCTTGGGAATTTGGTACAAGTGGTGTCCCCTCACCACATACACGAGATCCTGATTAAAGCAGGAGAAATTCGACTGACAATGTAACTTGCTGAGCATATGAATGGAATTCTTGCTTAAATGTGTGATTCATCGATTGGCTAGTTTTTTTTCGGCTTCATTGTCTCAGGCTCATTTTAATCATCCTAAATGGAGATATTTATATGTTTTTATTGGCATGTGCTTTTATTTGAATATATGCTTTATAAATTGAAAATTAAAACCGATTTGAAATCATGTTGAAACATCATGAACGTCTATTTAAATCGTATATTCTTACAAAAACCGAAAATTCTAAGCACATGCGAGAATAACTTGAATTAATAAAATAGTTTAAATTAATTGATACTATTTATTGGATTTTTAGCATGAAATTATGCTTTTTCGAGTTAAAAATCGTTATTTTGTTATCCTACTTGCATTTCCACAAGATTCCATCTAATTTGAATCACATTGAAATAATTTGTCGATATTTATTGAGTTTTGTTCTTAGAAAGGAGATTTTGCACTGCCTCGTTTAGCGGCTGAATGTGTGGGAGTGTTTTTTTCACACTCACACACACATTTAGGATGCTGGAATTGGAGTTTTCCCGAGCGATAAACTAGTCGATCTTGACTATGCGGATGATATCGTACTATTATTCGACAAGTGAATTTGTCTAAATTCACTTATATACTTTTTTGACTCCTTATGGTTATATGGCAGTGAAACATTAGTCACTTTTGACTTTTGTGTTGCTGGACATGATGATGATGTTGCTGCCCAGGCCATCTTGAATCGATTAACAAACGTTGTTCCATCTTTCGGTATGAAATTCGCACGTCTAAATGTAAGAAACTATTACATGATCACCCACCACTCACTCCAACGTTGCGACTAGAGAATGAAGATCTAGACATAATCGACAGGTTTACATATCTTGGGAGCTTTATCAATAACTAAGGCAATATGTCCGACGAGGTGAGAATACGAATCGCGAAAGCTAAAGTAGCTTTCTAGAACCTTCGTCATTTATGGAGAAACGCGAATATTTCACCTTGCCTTAAAAGTCGTGTTTACAATGCATCTGTACGCGCAGTCTTGTTATACGCTAGTAAAACTTGGCCTTTAGAGTTGATGACTTGAGACGCTTACAGGCATTCGATAATCGTTGTTTGAGAAGTATAGCACATGTTGGTTACCAACAACGAATAATTAAGGTTGACATCCGTAGACGTACTTTTGGATCTGACAACAATTGCTCCTCGTTAGAAAAACAAATAAGGCTCCATCAACTTCGTTGGCGCGGTCACGTTTTTTGTATGCCCTCATTTCGATTGCCCAGTAGAGTTCTGCTCTCTCATCCAGCACTGGATTGGCGTAAGAAGCAAGGTGGGCAGATTTTGACATGGCAGAAACAGCTGAAGTCACTTACATCCAAATTGGTTTGTATAGGACACTCGTCTGCCAGGATACTGTGAAATCCGCAAGGAAGCTGTATTGCTGATGTCGCCTTTCCCGAATGCTAATTTGGCCATAATAGTGTTGTGGAGAGGTTTAGTTTGCCTCATTTCTGTGAGTTATCCTGATAAATTTATTCATAGTAGATGGGTATTCCTTCTCTCTCTGGCTCTCTCTCTTTCTCGTAATCTCACTAATAAATTGTCTAAAATATTATTTCTGTTTTCTTTTATATACTTTTTCATTGCTTATGGTTATAGGGCAGTGAAACATTAGTCACTTTGGACTTTTGTATGGCTGGACACAATGATGATGACGTGTAGCGACTATTATTTTTGAAATTTTAATGTAAATTTTTGACGACTTAATGAACACGCTCGTTGAACTATCAAAAATTGTCCCATCATCCTTAAGCCTACTTGTCTATACATTCTGGTAGCCATGCTTTAGTTTTAGTACCTACACTTCAACATCCAGTGCAACGATTGCTGCAGCAGCTTCTGTAAATGTAATCTTATTGAACGTTAAAATATTGATTGAATCACCTTAATTTTAACGACAGAGCAACGTTTGCTTATTCTGTTAATGCTACATAATTCTTGAAATCTGAATTCCTATTGGCTAATCAAATACGCCTTTTGTCATGTAGCTCATGCTTCCATAATATAACTGCGCCTAACATTTAATTAATTGATTATTATTCTATTAAATAAAATATGAATTATCTTTTTTCGGCATATAACATATAAGATAGCCGATGCTATATCTTTTCGCACTGCTGCATATATAATTTATTGTACAATTAAATATTTAATTACTCAATTAAAACAAGAAAGACAGTGCTGTCTAGTTTCACTACTAGAACTTTCTCGTCTTCAGCAGAAGGGGTTACGGCGTAGTGTGCAATCATATCAAGCTGATGGCTTACGCCTCCTCCTGAAATTCGCATGTTTGCCTGCGGAGTGCCAGTTATTACATGGGTTTTGATTTATCAATAGCATAGTCTGTATTATCACCAATCAATGTGCTTCTGAAAACAATTTTTCCTTGTCTGGCCTCATCAAATCAACTTTATGGGCGGGTTATTAGCTTAGTTGAGTACACAAAGTACAAACCGATTTGGTTTTGTTGCTTATTTTCGTTATGCCAAGATTGCATTGACCATGTTAACGCAAAGCGGGTTATAGTCCTTGTCACATAAGACGAAGATCTTAATGAAAACATGGCTAATAGCTTCGACGAATTTAATTCAGCAACAGCCTACCTAAGCGAAACAGCCTTCTGCAACACGTTTTCATGACAGAAACACAATACCGGGTCCACCTTGATCTTAATAGGGACTTGCATGTGCGATTGCATTCCCGGTTATCGTCACAATGTAATGGCCTGTCACAAAGTGGCCCCAAATGGGCATTAACCGATATCGCCTCGATTTCATTTTTCTCCAACACGGTCATTGCATCGACATTATTGCACACTATCGGAGCGGCCTCGCTCACAGTTTCACAGGCGCTTATGAAACCACAAAGAATTGCTCTATTGTCATTTAGCCGACTCGTTTTGCAGGCTGTCCAGCATATTTGAATGTAGGTTCCTGAGTTTCTCTTTCCAGGGTAGCCATTTCAGCAGCGACTTTGCCATAGTAAGCCTGTTAAAAATCGAAATTGTGATCGAATCAACTTTATTCGCATTTAGAGAATAACAACAAAATAGTGTTTGCTTATATAGCCACCTAAATTGGTGAACTAACTAATTCTGGCTGGTTTATGCTAAACAATTCCTGACAGCTAAGTTCCTATTGGCGATAGAAATTCGCTATATATCGTGCACCTTATCCTTTCGTAATATATTTTATTGATTTTATTAAAAAAATAATTTGTAAACTAGTAAGTAAAATGTAAAAGATTTTTTCATCTCTCACGACACAGGATAGCCAGCTCTGTATTGAACTGCTCGGCTACAAATATAACTGCCATAGTGATTTATTTATTTAGAGGAAATAATAAGATCTAATTTACAGCTCTGAACAAGTCAGGTAGTAAGTGCTGTTTAGCTTTACGACTACAACATTCCACTATTATATAGCTTTTGTAATACAATATTGTCAGACGTTTTTCTTGCAAATTAGTTTCGCTAAGGATAAGGCTCAGAGTAGAACACGTTCAGCATTTGTGTTGTGATTTTTCAATGTGTATATATTAGGAAAAGTGTACTTTGAGTGTTCATTGTTTATTAATGTTTTATTTAAACAATTGGTGAATTATTGGTCTTTTAAATTCCACAAATATTTATTCATAATGTAATGTGATATTGAAGCATCAGTACACCAGACTGATGTAATGCTATTTATAATGATTGTACTGCTGATTACCAGTAGGTATGTGGTAACAAATCCGTTTTATAAGGTCCAGAGGGCCCGAACAATAATAACTGCAACACGTTTTGTGCCCATCATCTGTTTGATCATGCAATATATGATTTTGCTGATTGTTAATTGTTAAAACTTTCTTATTCTTATTGTAAGGTGAACGGCCACAATACCTTATTAGTAAGTAGTCCATGATTCTCGCAGCGTAATCACTGTAGAATGTAAACTATGATTAGTGATCTGTGGGTGATCATCCAGCCATGTGACTTCTGGCCCTAATTCAGTCAGCTATTCTGAGGACAAATTTATATAAGTTATTAATTAAACTGTTGATACAGGTACGCAGCCTTTCATTGTAGATTACTTTCCATTATGTGAATAGATGGTCTTGTTTCCCTGAGTTGTTTTTATAGGTATTTTATTTCTTATATTAGACATAAATTTTGTAATCGATGATTTATTCTTTTTACAGATTTTTCATTGTTAAGCGACAATAAAGAGTCAACAATTTATGCTGAAATTACGCTATTTGTGATTGAATACTTTCAACTAAAGTTGCAGCTTGAATTAGTTTAAGTTATTAATATCCTCTTCGGTCTCGTTTTGGCCTATGTACCTATTAAACATTTGCAATTAAAAGTGCCCTTGTTTCGTTGTTTATTAAATTCTAATCATTTTTATTTTAACTGCATACATAATAAAATGTGTATGCTAATAACGATTGATAACTATAGCATCACATCTAAAATTTTACGAATAATAAACAAATGAGTCAGTCTAGTATAAATTATTGATGTCTCCATGGAAAGTCGCTGCTTTGCTAACATTACTAGGATAGGTATAGTCTTGTATCATAAACTAGAGAAGAAGGATTTTTCATAAAATCGCTACTTTTCATGCACAGTTTTCGTTATTAGAATAATTGCTATTTTTTAAATAACAGACTATCATGAATAGGGAAACGGCTTTAAATTGTAATGATATAAGTTTTCATTGCTTTTCGTGACAATTTGAGTATTTGTACGTTTCATAAGCAAGCTTACATAATCAAAACTGCATCACAGGCTTTTGTTGCTATATGGTATGGCTGAAAATAACATTTTATTACAGCGAAAACTATATTTAACCGCTTTTCATTCTTAAAAATCATAACAATAATAATAATCATAATCATCATGCAATGCCATACAGAAGCCAATAGTAATTAATGTTTCACTGCTATATAACCATAAGAAGAGTAACAAAAAACAAGAAAATTGTTATAAATAACGACGAAAATAATAATTTAGACACAAATTATTAGCGAGATTTATGAGAAGGAGAGAGTACCTAGTTATTATGAGTATATTTATCCAGATAACACACGAAAGTAAGGCAAACACAACACAAGTATGGCCATGTCAGCATTAGGGCAAGTCAACATCAGCAAAACAGTTACCTAACCATGAACGATATGGCTGAAAACCGCCACTTTTTTACGACGAATAGAATGTTCTGTTAAACAGCAGTTTGTACGAAAGTCACACAATTAAACAAGTACTGTATGTGAAGGACTAATAGGGATGAGAAACGTATAACTGATTTTCTATACATCATATGCACATTACAGTTTTATTTCCCTTGGTCAGTTTATCATCGTAGTCTGATGATGATAATTGAAGGTCGAAATGCATTTGTACGCGTGACACGCATAGTTTTGTTACTTTTTTGCGACTGGTTACATAAAATGGAACTTGTGCTTATCGAAAATTCACAAACTTTATTTAAATAATTATTATTACAACACTGAATGTAGATCCGTATAAACAATGTGGAGCGCTAATATCGAACCGTCGTCGCAAAGCTGCAGATTCCGATAATCTGCTACTGACCTTATTTAAGGAGTTTGGTGAGATAATCTTACCACGTCAAGTAATCCCTATCGTTCTAAATGGAATTATAACACCATACTGGTTGCTTTGGGCGAGTGAGCCATTATTCCTATCTTAAAAAAGGTAGTAGTTATTCTTGCATTACCAATCGTGGGATAATGCATCGTGTGAATCACATATTAGAGAAGATTAGGCCAAATTATGGCCTGGTCGAGATTTGGTAAATAATATACTTTTAGGCAATTGCTTAGACGGCGAGATGTATATCGTCATTCAATATTAGCCCGATCCGCTAAATATTCTATCGAAAGTGGTCTACTTAATCTATTTCCAAATATTCTACGAGCCCTTAAAGCAAACATTCTCGTCGCATTAGGGTCAGCAAACAACTTTACTACAACCTGTGGCGTCCCTTAATTTTGGAAAATATGCAATTATGAGCTGCTCTCTCCCATAGGTTTAGGATGTAGACTACGAATATTTTCATAGCTTATGTACATTTTGCAGATGATATTTTATTTTTATTCAACAGCTTTGGTAGATTTGCGGTCGACATTCTGTCTTTAGGTATGAAATTCACACCCTCGCAATATTAGATACCAATAAAGGATCGCTTATCACTAACTTCAGATGCGCTCTTAAAACAAGGATTTAAAAAAGCTGGCGAGTTAACATGTCCTGGTAGCCGTATCAATTGTAGGAGGTTTTGTAGTTAATGTAAGAGGTTCTGCGGGCTAGTTGTCCATTCAGTGAGTCTATGCCCTCCTACTTAATACCTGGTAGCTGTTATTAGGATCCGTGTTCAGAATTAATGGAGTAGCCAGGCATGAATCAATTCACAGTTAAAACAAAACGGACCGTGCTCTAGACGGCAACAAAACGATATATTGTCAACAAAAGTAATTATCAATTCTCAGTTAAACAAAACGGACTGTGCTCTAGACGACAACGAAACGATATTTTGTCAACAAAATTGAATGTCTTATACACAAGTAATTATCAATTCACAGCCAAACAAAACGAACCGAGCTCTGGACGGCAACAAATGGTTTATTGTCAACACATTTGAATGTCTTATACACAAGTAATTATCAGGACCCCAAACGTCTGAGTCGTGAGGAATAAATGTAAATAATTTAAAATATATGAGGATAAAAATCCAAATTCATTAGCAATTTAGTTCAATGTTACTGGTAAATATTGTCACTGATAATTGATGGATAAAAATCGGGTAAAAACAGTCTTGAAAAAAACATCACAAATAATTATTTCACTGTTTGCCAGGTTTTAAAAGATTTAGTTATAATAATCCATTGAACTATAGAATTTGTGAATGTGATTGAGGAACATCTGATGTCCTGATGCGTGAAATCATACCTGAATGCAAAGAAAAAATATCGATCCACATATGCACTATAATCACCGCAAGTTCCCTGCGTATTGTGCACGAGAGTGTATATTTATTAAGCAAACCCTATTAATTACAATTAAAATTGCAGTTCAAGAAATCTAAATTAAAACTGCTTGAAACTAACAGAGATTGTTTCTAAAATCACAGTTAAGAGAAATATTGTGTAAGAACAGAGTTAGATTATTTAACCTTAAAGAGCACTATATTTGTCAAAATTGAACAACGTTGGGCTGTAACGCGGAGCCGCATGTTACAGAATAACTACATCAATACAAGTGACGAGATGAGTGTGTAAATCACAGAACTCCGTGAGTATCGGTAATACCGCATACCTCCGAAATAGTGAATACTTGTATAGAAGAATACTAAAACGTTTTTGGGTGCAATATTTATGCAAAAAAGAGTATTTATTCCATTAGAATGTTTTCTTTGTTTTTCTTCCCCAAAGTAAATTAATAATAGGTATTATCTAATAGATAAACACGCTGTCATGTGTGTCCTGTTGAAAAATACGTGCACTTGCATTGCAATTACCTTTTACCGTGCTAATAAAGGTGTCTTATTGTCAATCTTGTTTTTTATATAATTAATCTTGAACTCTACTTTTTGATATTGATTCGTAAAAAATTTTCATTATTATAAGTGGTGTAACTGAAGCTAAGTTGAAGTATATATGTAAATGATGTATGGATACTATATATTTTTTAATAGCCCATTTATCATGCACAACCATAAAAAAGCCAAAAGTAACTAATGTTTCACTACCATATAAAGGGAGAGAGCGAGAGAGCCTAGTTACTATGAGTATATTTATCAAGATAACCCGCAGAAGTGACGCAAACTAAACCTCTACACAATACCATTATGGTCAAGTCAGCATTAGGGCAAGGCAACATCAGCAATACAGCCTCCTTGTGGCTTTCACTGTATCACGTCATAAACACGCATATAGGAATGTATAGTTTATTATTAAGAGATGTATACATGCATTAGAAAAATTTTGTAATATTAAAAAAAATATTTAGCCATTTATAATCTAAATAATCTAAAAGATGGTAAGGGTAATTTGTTAACTATGCCATTGATTTGTCTTTATTGGGCTGCTCATCAACTGTTGATGAGACCAGATTGACAGACAGAATAACAATGCATCGGCATTTCAGAAAGACTTCTTCACTTCCATATGATTGACAAATTTGCATTTATATGAGTTGGTTGTAAAATGACATTAATTTGCAGTCAAAAATTGAGCTTAGGACCATTTGGTACATCATAATTGGGGATTTTATTTATAGGATCGCATGTTGCTGGATATTGACAGTGAACCGACGCAGAAGATGTCATCAGTCCTGATTATTAATTAGTATTAATTGCTCGTTTTGTCAATGCAGTCATCAACAGAATTAAAAATAAAATGGCCAGATGAAATAACGCGCTTGCTTCATTAGTTAGTTTTGTAAAATAAGTGAGGATGGACCAACTGGACAAAGCTGCCGATAAAAGCAGCCGAAATATGTTGTTAAAGTAAGAAAACTACTGGAACAAAAAGAATGCGTTAGTCAAAACGTAGATCAGATAATTTCAATTAATCCACTTTCGGAAAAAACTTCCTTTAATAAACAGTTAAAATCGTTTGTATTACTTTCAAAACTATGATATCATTGTAAATAATTTTCGCTCGTATTTAATGGAGCCATGAGCAAGAACTAACGGTATAAAACCCATAAAGTAGATAAAACTATAAATCTTTTAATACATTGATATAAACACCTGACCCATTAAGTACATACATTTGTCAGTATAAACTAAGAATTGTATAGTGTAGAAAATGCAATTCATCCAGCAGACTGGTTTCGTCCTTATTAGAAACTCGTCACGTACTGGCCAGAATTTGCCGCGGACAGGGCTCGAACCTGGGCACGTCTGCTTCGGAATCTGGTGCTCTAACCACTGAGCCACCCTGCTGCACATTATACTACACACACTTTTTAGTTCTATAATTACTAATGTAACTTGTTTAGTCTATTTTTCCTTTAGTTGGAGCTCATAAAGAATCCATTTAGATCCAAAGTTCCAACTAACCATCTTCAATTTGTACTTAATGGGTCAGGTGTTTATATCAAGTTCGCAACCTTGAGTATAATAAATGTTATTACCACCCGCGCAACCAATGTTCGTTTAATTATGTATATTTTCATTCCAATACCACTTCCTCATCTAGTGTGATGTCTGTTCAGTAATGACAGACTGAGGATGGTTAGCTGGAACTTTGGGTCTAAATGGATGCCATATAAGCTCCATCTAAAGTAACTGAGTTATATTAGTTAGTATATGATTGAAAATTGTGTATAGTGTGCGGCAGGATTATTCAGTGCCTAGAGCACCAGATTCCGAAGCAGAAGTGCCCAGGTTAGAGCCCTGTCCGCGGCAATAACTAGTCGGTATGTGATGAGTTTTCAATAAGGACGAAACCGGTCTACTGGATTCATTGCCTTTTCTACACTATATAATTCTTAGTTTATACTGAAAAATTTATGTACATTATGGGTCAGGTGTTTATATCAAGTTCGCAACCTTGATTATTGTAAATGTTATCACCGCCCGCGCAACCAATGTTCGTTTAACTATAAAGTTTTCCATAGTTCTGTGCGGAAAAAATTGTAGATCGTTTTGTCTGTCCACGTTTACATATTCATTAACAAAAACGCAGCGATCGATATCAAATTTGATAATAAATGAAAATATGCTCAGCAAACTGTATTCGGTATATATTCATTTTTTTCTGTTAAATATACATTGATTGGTTTTTAACTTTACTTTTCGTCGCTAATTTTCCTCTGTCATTGATAATCTGAAAGATGTACTGTTGTTACGATCCAAACATTTTTTTTCATGATCGGCTTAGTCATCAATTAAATTTATGCATGCTTACGGAAAATGATTTACAATCTTTTATTTTAACATGATTCTCTCTTTCTTTATTCATGTTTAAGTGTAAGCATTTCTGGTTGCTATAATTATGTAAATGATCTCAGCCTGGTGATAGCTCAAGTTTATTAGCTTAATATAGAATATATCCTCTTGTATTTAATCTATCACGCAAGCTAGAAAACTCCCATAGTTATCATACGAGCACGACGGAGAACTGACTATCGAGGATCAAACTGTAAAGCATATATAAGAAAAACAAAATGAGATATGCGGCTAACGGTAGTATTTTATGTTGTACGACTAGTTAAGTACAATTGGATCGATTTTATTAGAAGCTTGAAAACTTGATTTGAAGTAAGGCTACAATCTTCTCGCATCGCGTTTGTTATTTCTTGGGATGGTATCTCAGAGGGCGCAATTTAAAAATGCAGTTAAACAGCAATTTATCTCGTCTGATTCATTTTATTGTGTACACACACAGAACATAACTTACTCATTGACTTGAAATGGAGTTCAGAAAAATCAAACTTTACTGCTGCACATGAACGCAATTCATCTATTTATATTTTATTCGTGTAAAAACCTTCTGTTTATTTGAATGCGACGGGAGGATGTTGCAATTGATGGATTCCACAATGCGCATTTCCTGTGTATTTTTTGCTGCACTAAAAGGAACTTATTATTTTTTGTTAATACAAAGTTATTTTTCAATAATTACTTCGCACACATAATTCCCTACCGATTACTTTTTTATTTTACTATTCTGTAGAAGAGCGTCAAAATAATCTATCAGACAGTGGTTTGTGTCAAGGGGGTACCGCTGATTTAACCTCGAACGAAGTCAAAGAGTCATCGAAAGATATCGAAGATCAGTTCGAGCAGACCGCCCTCTGTTTTGAACAAAAGAGCGATAATAAACAGACGCTTGAACCAGAATCATTACCAGAAATCGACACAGTGCAACGCAGGTGATAATCTTTAAGCTTTGTAAAATATATATATTTAAATTTATTCTGACATATTTAGTACAAAAGTCATTCTTAAAACTAAAATGTTAAAATTATGCACATATGTCAAACTAAGAACTTTCCTTTTGCTTCTTACTCTCACTTAGTATTGATAACTACTAAATCTGCCAAAGCATCACGATTAATTTGATGAAAGCATTTCCTACATTTGTGGGTCGGCAGTAAACTATTGTAGCATTTTGAACGATTCTGCAGAGTTAAAACGAATACTGCTTTGGTACACATGCATCTGTAAGATGGCAGTTTACATTCGCTCCAGATTCGTTTTCAAAATAAATGAGTTCGGCACGTGATGAGGACGTTTACCACGTGTATCTATGTGACTGCTCATTTCTTCTGATTTTTGCTTTGTTTTTTTTCGCTTCTTTGTCTCTTATTACTTAAATTGTAAAAAAAATTATATGGCAACTAAAAAGTGCTTATATGAATTAAGTCCACGTCTCACAGTACATGATCGATCATATGCTATTTGGTTATTTAATAAATAATACAATCGTGTAGACGTCATTTGTACGTTAGATAAATTATTTAAGGTCGAAAACGTCATTAAATGTAACGGATTGGAAAATTGGACAGTGATTCTTGTAATTTTGAGAACTTCATTAAAACGATGTTCTACTCTCAATGTGTAATAGTAGTTTTAATGCTTATATGTGCGGGACAAACAAAAATGGATATTATTGGCTATGTATATTTCGGTGGCGAGGTAGATAAGCGCAAGACACCGTAGCAAACGTTCCCCCATTCGATCCTCGGTCACAGTAATTCTGGCATATACTTAATGTGTGCTTAATAAGTACGAAGCCGGTCTGTGTATAAAATTGAATTTGCTGCCGTGTGCAAAGTTTATGTTATACTGATTATATATACAACTTAGATCTCACAACCTGTCATAGCCAGTATAATAACTTTATGTGAACTAACTTTGAATATTCGTCAATTGTCGCCTTGTACTGTGATTGCGAGCAGTCTTTAAACATTAATTAGTTTCCATAACAAGATAACTGGTCATTCAGTATATTAGAATGTTGGATTTTGTAAATCTATACTGCATTTCTTGTTGTTAAAACAATCATTGATTGCACGAGCGGTGATAACAATTATTTAAATCAAGGTTGCAAGATCGATATACACACCATCCGAAGTATATATGCATCTTTTAGTGTATGCTAAGCATCGTAAAGTGTAGAAAAGGCGATACTTCCAGTAGACCAGTTTCGTCATAATTGGGAATTCTTCAAGTATTGCCCAGAATTTCTCGCGAAATGGCTCGAACCTTGGCAATTCTGCTTCCTGGTCTGTGACTAACGACTAAGTCACCCTGCCGCCCTACACACCATTTTTAGTTATGTAATAACTCATGTTCTTGATTAGCCTTACCTTTAGATAGAGCCTATACAGCATCTCATTTGGACAAATTTCCAACTGGCTACCCACAATCTGATATTATAGTACAGATACCAGGCTATCTGGGGATGTGGTACTGAATTGAACATTTGCAAAATGAATCGATGATTGTTTAGGCGTTCTCTGATAAGGATTATTTAAATCAAATTTGCGAGCTTCATATAAACACCGATCTCTTTATATGTACGTTATATATATATATATATATATATATATATATATATATATATGTGTGTATTATAATTACATAAATAATATATTATGCATCATATTGTGTAGAAAAGGCAGTTCATCAGGTAGACTGGTTTCGTAGTTATTGAGAATTATTCATGTACTGTCAAGAATATCCCGTGATCAGGGCCCGAATCTGGGTATGTCTTTTTTCCAATGCCGCGTTTTTTGTACGCGGGTTGTAGCTTTGCACCAACAGTTTCACAAAGATCCGATTGTTCACAATTTCCATTTCCCTTGTGTCTTTAATCGGGCTGAGTTTGTATTCGTCCCAATGGAAATGCGGTTCTATCACGTCTTTGTTTACTGGCAACATTTCGATGCATTTTATCCAGCACCATCCTCAGGCCACTATACAATACTCACAATAGCAGATTTAAGCAAATGTGGTGTCCACAAATACTGAGTATGTCTGTCTTTTCTACCTAATTGACTGCTTTGTTTATACTTACAAGTGTATATAATTCTATTTGTGGTTCTCTTGTTGCTTCTTTTTAGCGGGTTGTGTCTTATGCAGGGCTCAATTTATGCACTCTTCTATATTTTTCAACATCGATATTTATAAAACTCTTTGCTGAATGTGTAATAAACCATTCTCAGTAGAAGCTATTAATATTGTTGACGCGTTCCTAATGTTATAGCGATTAAGCACCAATTTGCCTGTTTCCATATTGGTCATGTTTGATTCTTGATCTTTTGTTATTGGCTTTAATTCATTTGTTATTCCAGTGTGCTTCAAATACCTACCGTGTCTGTCTAGTTAAGCATTTGGTACGGTAATCTACCTTATTTATATTTTTTTAGTCGTCACTGTTGACAATGTAGCCCTTTTTCTATCTGCAAACCTGCTGGTTGTAACATCCCATTGTTTACATTTTTGTCAATTGGCTACACTCACTATTGCTATTTTTGATGATGCCACACTTGAAATTTTGCTATTGGTATTTGAGATTGAGGAAGGCGTAATGCTAGGCTACTTAGATTAGGTCTAGCAGCTTTGATACTGTCGTACGTTTAAGCTTACTAGTTCTTGGTTCAGCCGGGCTTCCGCTATTTTGTCAATTGTATGCACAAATGCCTAACCTACATGTGCTATTTGTTATGTGACATTAATTCCGAATTTGTATAATGTGCCGTCCTGGTTACATTACAGCTTTTCATAACGATCGATTTTCTATTTTTGACGTTTTGAACGTTGGTAATAACATAATAGCATTGTTTGTTTAGCTGCTTACACTTCAGTTCGTTTTCAGTCCAGATAATTGTTTGATGATGCTGGTACAACAGGTGGTTGTGTTTGGTTGGGTACTGAAATATTTTTATACCGATAAGCAGTGCACCGTTGCAATAAAAACCAGCAAAGTTACACTGTAAACTACTACAACTAATATGTTGTTGAGAGGTTTAGTTTGCCTCATTTCTGTGAGTTATCCTGATAAATTTACTCATAGTAGCAAGGTATTCCTTCTCTCTCTACCCCACTCTCTCTCTCTCTCTCGTAAATCTCACTAATAATCTGTCTAAATTCACTTATATACTTTTTTTGCACTACTTATGGTTATATGGCAGTGAAACATTAGTCACTTGACTTTTGTGTGGCTGGACATAATGATGAAGTTTGGGAAAACCTGCTTGGCGGTATCCTCTCTAGTGCGAATCTGCCGTAGTCTGATGTTGACATCAATGAAACGCTCTGGATAGTTGTTCATTAGCAAAATTTTCTTGAGGTAGCCCAGTTATTCCTCAAACTTGTGTTCAGAGCAGATCATCCTAATTCTGTTTGCTAGGTTGTTTACTAAGTTTCTTTTGTGGGATTTTGGCACACTGTTGTTGTAGTGAATGTATTGCCCGGTGAAAGTGGATTTTCTATATATGGCCAATGTCAAATCCCCATTTTCTTCTCTAGTGAGTTTGATGTCAGGGAAGGGAAAATTGTCGTCTTTCTCTACCTCGAGAGTGAATTTGATGTCAGGATCGGCTCCATTTGCTTGTTTGAGGATTTCGAAAGGGTCTGTGGTAGCACATATATCGGACATACGAAGAAGCAAGTATGTATTATACGTTCCGTTCATGCTGTCTTTGGTTTATCCTTCTGGTCACAACTGAACTAATTTGTTACTAGGTTCGCAAAACCTAATACATACTTGCATATATATTAGTTCTTCGCAACAAACAGTATTTAACTGTAATATACGAAGAAGCAATTGGTAAAGAGAATCCAGCAACATTTGCCACAGAAATTGATTAACAAAGACTTGGTACCGTCTAGAAAATCAGCTATTTCCGATCATATATTGGCAACGGGGCAACCAGTCAATTCGACCAATTTCACAATTCTACATAAAGCAAAATCAGAGAAATTATTATTTATTTATGAAGCTCTTTATATAAAACAACAAGCACCTGACCCTAATATTCAAAAGTTTCATCAACATGATATTCTAATCGACTGGCCAAGAATAACAAAATTCAACAAAAATTTACTAGTATCCAGGCAAGACCGAACAGGCCCTCGACTAGAATCAACAAAAATTCAATCGGATTGGCAACAAACTGAAGAGGAAATAACAGAGGCGCATACGGTGACAGAAGTTTCCAAACAATATGAGCGTTCAACACTGCAATCCACACTGGCGCTGTAGAATACAAATTTGCGCAACAAGGTGAAACGATAAACTACACACTGAAAAATAGCACTCCTACTCGTAACAGCGAACAATGCGCACAAATGGTTCATTCTGAAGCCATCAAAACAACAATGACCAGATCACAGACATCACTTTACAATACAGCGAGAATGACCTTTACATGCAAATAGGCACACACACAAACACAAACGCATACACATTTACCAATCAGCCAAAACAAAAAATAGAAGTAAAAGCGAGTCAGATTTGTTGCCACCCCCATAATCAAATGAAAACACAGAATATGTATAAATGAAAGATTGTAAAGAAGTTTAGTAATCTCGAAATAAATGGCCATTATCCACTTTGTTATTAATGTTTTTCTTCCTAATTAGAAATATACTGTGTAATATTCGAAGGCAATGGACATAATAAAGATATATATATATATATATATATATATATATATATATATGTGTGTGTGTGTGTGTGTGTGTTTGGAGAAAGCTCAAAAAGTTAATGTTCGTGACTGCATAGAAATTTTGCAGCCTATCTTTCTAAAAAGTACCTTGTATGCGAAACTACTAGTGGGTAGATTCGCATATCTAATTCTCCACTCCTCACATATTCTTTTCGGTTTCATCTTTGTTAGTTAGCTTCCCATCGTCCTCTAACAATCTTCACGGAACGTTGAAACGCGTCAGTACGTTTGGTTGGCGGTAATTTTTTTTGGTGTTGCGACTGGCTAGGTTCAACGGTGTTGGTGCTTATATCAAGCTCGCAAATTTGATTTAAATGATTGTCTGCATATGTGTCTGATGGTTTTAGAATCTTGCTCTCATATTGTTTCACATGGTTTAACCGCTTATAACGAATCATTAGCTTGCTTTTTTACTCTAGAATTCACATAGAATAAGTTTCCATTATCAATTCAGATTTTTATGTTCCTATCCGACGATATTTATGACTGGTATTCGATCATTTAAATCAACGTGTCAAAATAAATTAATAATTTAATTAAACATACACAACTTAATGTTAGAAACAATGATTCCACAATTTTCCATTTCCAGGTACAAAAGGCAGTTGTCGTGTGGGAAACTATTCAATTGCTCAAGTATGTATTAGGTTTTGCGAACCTAGTAGCAAATTAGTTCAGTTGTGACCAGAAGGATAAACCAAAGGCAGCATGAACAGAAAGTATAATCTCATGCACATTCGTTTCGTGCTTACTGGCGACTCATCAGTAGGAGCCGGTATTACGCCCTTTAACCACTATATATTTGGTCGAAGAATGTGGAATAATAGGACGGTACAATCTCCTAGACGAATGTGTAAACCTGCAATAGTGAAGCTAACATCATATAAAGTCTACGACAATGCAACTTCAATGCTAACTCACACTATATAATATATATACCGAGTCTGTAAAGGATACTAACACTATGGCTATTGTGTTAGTAACTGATAACTTTTTTGAAATCGATGACTACCGGATACTAACACTATGGTTTCCGATTCGGTACATGATACCAACAAACAGTATTTAACTGTAATATTCAATTGCTCAACTGTTTTTGTTTCAAACTACTATACCTCATATTTTTCTCGTTTTTTCTCATAGTGGAGGTAGCAAACTATTATAATATCTACACCATGCATTTGATCCGTTTTGTGTATCACACACCCTTAGAAAATATTGGCAACGTTTTTCTGATGCCATGTCGTTTTACCCATTTTTCGTGTGGAATGTTTTGTTGTCTTGAAGTTGTTCTTTCTCTGTCGAAAATTTTGTCCAACACTCATTTAAATATCTTTTGCTTTTCCTTAGGATAATATTTCAATCAGCGCTGCCGGCTGTCTACGTCACCATCTGTACTGAATATTTTAATCGAACACCATAATCTGGCACAGTGTCTTAATTAACATTCGTTATCAGTTGACTTATTTTTCGATTTTCATTTTTCCATTCTATGTCCAATTATGTAAACTATGGTTTCTCACTTATTAGCCTTTATGTGTATTATTTTATTAAATTATGTGCATACGAACAATATGGCTTTTATACGTACGTGGAAGACATTAAATACCGTATCACCTCCATTGAAGACGTGCCTTCCTTAAATGGCTAATACATTAACCGATCATGTAGTACTAATTGTTAACATTAGCCTGACATATGGTTACTAGCAAATAAGTAGAGTAAACTAACAAACCAGTAGACTAAGCACTTCAAGTAAGACAATCACGTATCAAGCAGTGAAAAGAACAACTTTAGCAAAACTGTCTCGAACAGGATGGGAGTACAAACAAATACATCCAGAAATTGAGTTTTGTTTGTCTTGTGCGTGTAATTAAGAAAGCCAGATAAGGCAAAGAAAAAGTTAACTTCAGACACCGAACATATTAAAGAAAAGCAATCGAAAATGGGATGAACTGATAGAAACAATATACCTTTTTTTTAAATAAACCTAGTAATCAATGAATAGTAGAAGAAAATATGGGGTTCTAAGTAGAGATAAATTTCAAAGATGGTGATGTAAGTTAAATTATTGTGAACTTAATGGAAAAGAAAGTCATTTAATTCGAAAAAATTAAAGATTCTCAATATAATTATATTATTATGAAAGTAATGTAAACTTTGTATATCTATCTATATACGCCAACAAATAGGTATAATTCCTAGATATTCAACTATTTTTTGATCATTTTCTCGCATTTGATCACCGTTTCATTTTATACCAATTCCGAACAGCGTTTGGGATGGTTAGTTGGAACTTTGGGTCTAAATGGATACCATATGAGCTCCACCTAAAGGAAAAATAGACTAACCAAGTTACATTAGTTAGTATATAACTGAAAGTTGTGTGTAGTGTAGTGTGTGGCAGCGTGACTCAGTGGTTAAAGCACCAGATTCCGAAGCAGACGTGGTCAGGTTCGAGCCCTGTGCGCGGCAAATACTGGCCAGTACGTGATGAGTTCTCAATAAGGATGAAACCGGTCTACTGGATAAATAGCCTTTTCTACACTATACAATTATTAGTTTATACTGACATATGTATGTAATTAATGGGTCAGGTGCTCATATCAAGATCTCAACCTTGATTATAATAAGCGTTTCCAATCGTTTTCTACTACTGCATCTTATCCAAGTGACAAAAAACTGTTTTTGTGAGTGTTAGAAAACTATTTTGATTGAAAATGATTATTTATAAAAAGAAACATTGTCACTCTGTGCAAGAATGTTAGTTTGTCGATCAAAACGTTTTCTGTGAAACATATTCATTTAAAATTGATGTGGAAAATATGGATTCAATAGAATAGAGCAATTGTGGTTTGAAAGTAATGATTTTTGCTTATTCTAAAGCAGGTGTCGGCCAAACACGTATTTGATTGATCCAGAGAACGTTCGGTTTCCGGCTCAATTATTCACAGTTGCCGAACTATCCGATCAAGATCGAGGCATTTCTGAATGTGATGATAGATCACATCGTCTTTCGACTCATAGTGTAGAAGATCATAAACAACAGGTAGTAGGCCATGAAGAAGAGACAATTGACAATTATGCCAATGATGTCAACTTAAGCAATGATGTCCTAAACACTTCAGATAAAATGTTTTCATCGCCTTCATTCAACTTCAATCATCACCCCTCGCAACAAAATTGTAATATTAGTCTGCCGAACATCGATGAAATCCCAGAAAAACCAATTAAGGCATCAGCAGTACGTGGTGGTGCCCGCGAGGTTATCGAACAGCGCAACAAAAGTAAGCATGTTCTAGATCAGCCTAGTTTATTTTTGCTTGGACTTACCAATTCATAGTTGCTTTTTATCTTAATAAAGGCTTCTGGCCTGAAATAACCACCAATTAAGTACTTATTAAACTATCATTGGTTTTGCGGGCGGTAATAACAATTATATTAAGTTACGGTTGCGATTTCGATATAAGCACCAATCCCGTTATATATATATATATATATATATATATATATATATATATAAATTTGTCAGGGTAAACTAATCATTGTATAATGTATTAATGGCAATTCATCCGGTAATTAGATTCACAGACTCCAAATGAGGCTTGTCCGGGTTCTAATCCTGTGCGTGGAAAATTCTTGACAGTACATTAAATGTTACCTATAAGGACGAAACCTGTCTACTGGATGAATCGTCTTTTCTACATTATACAAAGCTTAGTTTATACTAAAAATGTGCAACCTTGATTTCATATAATTAACATCTTAACCAATCGCACAGCAGTAAAATTATTTCCTAGTACACAAACAAACGTTTTTCAACCTTTCCTCATCATCATCATAGCATAACACCTAACTGACAAATGAGCGTCAAACCACTGTCATGAATTAAATATCAAGGCCGCAACCTTGATTATAGTAAATTTTATCACCGCCCGCGCATCCAATGTCCGTTTAATTATATAAACGTTCATTTCAATACCACTTTCCCATGTAGTGTAGTGTCTGTTCAGTAATGACAGATTTGGGATGGTTAGTTGGAACTTTGTGTCTAAATGGATGCCATATTAGTTAGTATATAGCTGAATATTTTGTGTAGTGTAGCGTGCAGCTGGGTGGCTCAGTGGTTAGAGCACCAAATTCCGAAGTAGGCGTGCCGGATTTTCGTCCTTCAATTCGCTAATAATGTTGCCTTGATGGTAGAAAAGGAAGACTAACTTCAATAGTCCATTAATTTTGCCAAGGAAATATCTCTTCGTTATATTGTACAACTAAAGGCATCAATAGCGGACGTTATGTCTAATTTTGATCCTGTTCTTAAAATCGTAATATATATCGCTCACCATGCCGTTATCTAAGATATCTGGTGACGCAAGATGGATCATTTTCTTCTTTTAGAAAATTTTGTAAATCAGTTTGGTATCGCTCGTCTCATTCACTGAGCTCCAAGTTCAATGTCTGCAAGTCAAGCATACTGTTGGTCCTATGTTCTGCTTCGAAGATATTGGGGATGGCACAATGTAGCTTCCGGCGCCTGGACAACTCTGTTAATCGATATGTTCGCTCGATTTGGGTTAGGTTATTGACAGCTGAGCGTAAAGAGACACTAATCAAGAGTAAAGTTTACGAGCCAATCTGTGCTATATGCTTGTTCCTTAACCTTTCACCACAAAAGAACCTTGTCAGGAAACGTCAATTGCGCTGATCGGACCACTGTTTGAGAAGGCCAATTTCACATCCTGCTCGCTAGGTAACCGAAGCAATTGAGGTAGTTGGCTGGAACCGCAGGAAGTATTGCAAACCATCTCTTGACCGGATACTATTATTCGTGATAGCGGTCACCCGATTACAAAGCACCGTATTCTATATAATCAGTAGATACTCGTATATGCTTAACTTTGTGGAATTTTTGCGACAAAGAGGATGAATTCCAAATATGAACGAAACTGATCTATTTGAGGAATGTATTTTTTATCTTATGCTGTTCCATTTATATCAACGATATGTGAAAAATCTGTCCATTTCATATCAATTTGATATCACTTCCACATGTAGAATGGTGTCTATTCCATAGTGACATATTGGGAATAACTTATTGGAACCGTAAATGTAACGCGATACTGAATAGAATCCACGTGTAAACTACATGCAGTGCAATTTTAATGCCGTGGTTGATGTGTTTCAAGCCAATAAAATGCTCATGATTGAGTTTCTGCCGGAGAATTTTGGCTGATCCTTGATGAATTGCATATTTTATTTTATTTCATATTACTTCTTTTCAATCATATGTATGTATGTATGTATGTATGTATGTATGTATGTGTGTATGTATGTATGTATGTATGTATGTATATGTATGTATGTATGTATGTATGTATGTATGTATGTATGTATGTATGTATGTATGTATGTATGTATGTATGTATGTATGTATATATGTATGCATACATGTATGTATCAATAAATGTATGTCTGTATGTATTTATACATGTATGTATGTATGTATTTATGTATGTATGTATTTATGTATGTATGTATGTTGCTGATGTCGCCTTGCCCGAACGCTAACTTGGCCATAATGGTGTTGTGGAGAGGCTTAGTTTGCCTCATTTCTGTGAGTTATCCTGATAAATTTACTCATAGTAGCAAGGTTTTCCTTCTCTCTCTACCCCTCTCCATCTCTCGTAAATCTCAATAATAATTTATCTAAATTCACTTATATACTTTTTTTTTACTCCTTATGGTTATATGGCAGTGAAACATTAGTCACTTGACTTTTGTGTGGCTGGAAATGATGATGATGTATGTATGTATGTGTGTGTGTGTGTATATGTGTGTATATATGTATGTATGTATATGTGTGTGTGTGTATGTGTATATATATATATATATATATATATATATATATATATATATATATATATATATATATATTTCTAATTAGGAAGAAAAAACACATTAACAACAAAGTGGATAATGGCCATTTATTTCGAGAATACTAAACTTCGCTCTACAATCTTTCATTTATATACTGGTTTTACATTTGAATGTGGGTGGCAACAAATATGACTCGGTTTTCTATTTCTTGTTTTGGCTGATTGGTAAGTGTGTATGCGTTTGTGTTTATATATATATATATATATATATATATATATATATATATATATAGTTGTCTAGTCTATTTATTTATTTCTAAACTTCATTATAGAATAGGTAGCAAAAGAAATGATTATTGATAAATAATTTGTCAATTTTTGTAAATGTGTGCATATAACATTGTTGATTAATTGCTAATGTTCATCAGATTGAGATACTACTGGTCAGTGATATTGGATTTCACTGGATACGCACAGCTGTGCACGCACTAAACATAACAATGTGTAAAGTGATTGCTACCTAGAATTGAATTACATCTAAATTTCGATTGTTTTTGTGTTTTGTTACATAGACTGAAATTAATCGCATTATATTGTATCTAGTTTGCAGCTTATGTAAATAAGCTGAGATAAAAATTATATTTCTGTTTTCTGTTTTAAACGAAAGTGGTCGTTATTCTGATCTTTCTTTTTGTTTTCATCTTTGATTTGATGTTAGATTTCTGCATTCTCTCATGCTTTTTTTCCATAAACGTATACAAGTACATTAATAACTTGTCAAATGTAGACTTATTTCTTTTTTGTACCCTTTTTATGCTTTAGTTATTTGGATTCTCTGTTAATTCTAAATTATATATATTTATGACTTATTCGGATATTTTGGCTGCACGTCAGCCCTGTTAGATTTCCTCATATTTGGCTAGCTAATGAGGATTAGCGATGTCAAAGCTTCAAAATATATGGCTGTTTTAGTTTTCGTTTGTAGCCCACATTTATCTATGAATTTCGTGGTAATGCGACGGGAAAACATTAGTATTTTATGCTAGTGTATTAACATAACTATCAAGTAGGTATGAGAATACTTACATATATGAAGGTATGTATGTATGTGGTTATTCATGTATGTATGTGTTTATGTATGTATAAGTATGTATTAGGTGTTGCGAACTTAGTAACAAATTATTTCAGTTGTAACCAGAAGGATAAACCAAAGGAAGCTTGGACGGAAAGTATAATCTTATGCGCATTCATTTCGTGCTTACTGGCGACTCATCTGTAGGAGCCGGTATTACGCCCTTTAACCACTGTATACTTGGGCGAGGAATGTAGGATAATAGGGCGGTCAAATCTTCTAGAAAAATGTGTAAATCTATAGTAGTGAAGCTAACATCATATAAAGTCTCCGACAAAGCGACATCAACGCTAACTCACGCTATATAATATATATACCGAGTTTTTAAAGGATACTAACACTATGGCTATTGTGTCAGTAACCGATACCAACATTATAGTACCGAAAAGATACATGGTACTAACACTATGGTTTCCGAGTCGGTACATGGTACCAACTTGATGGATATCAATGTATGCTTTAGTTCACCGACATTGAGAATTATAACTATTTCTGAACATCTGTTACTCCAGTAAATCCATACACTGTGGCCTTGATCGATATCAGTTATCACATTTCGCGGTAAGCATGCCATCAATCAATTCAATATATAACAGTTAAATACTGTTTGATGCGAAGAGCTAATATATATGCAAGTATGTATTAGGTGTTGCGAACCTAGTAACAAATTAGTTCAGTTGTGGCCACAACTGAACTAATTTGTTACTAGGTTCGCAACACCTAATACATACTTGCATATATGTTAGGTCTTCGCAACAAACAGTATTTAACTGTTCTATATTGAATTGAATAATGTCATGCTTACCGCGAAATGTGATAACTGATATCGATGAAGGCCAGAATGCATTGATTTACTGGAGTAACAGGTGTTCCGAAATAGTTGTAATTCTCAATGTCGGTGAACTAAAGCATACATTGATATCCGTCATTTTGGTACCATGTACCGACTTGGAAACCATAGTGTTAGTACCATGTCTACTGGCCAGTAAACAAAGATGTGATAGAACCGCATTTTCATTGGAACGAATACAAACTCAACCCGATCAAAGACAAAACAAAATTGGAAATTGTGATCTATCGGATCTTTGTGAAACTGTCCGTGCAAAGCTACTACCCGCGTACGCAAAACGCAGCATTGGAAAATATGAAGCTGGCACTCCGCAAAAAAACACATTTTTTTAAATACTTGAGAATGTATTAGTTGGGCCCCTCATTATTAGCCTGCTTAGCATTAGAAATTCTGACAGCGCTTTAACGCCACCCGCACAGCCGAAACCATGTACTCAAACACAAACCAAACTACACCGCGTAAGGATATAGCATCGAAAATTTGTCTATCGGTCTTGTGGCTCTATTTTTAAAAAATGACCTTTAATCATTATCCAATCAAGACACTGCTTTCGAAAAGTCTATTCAAGTAAGTAAACTTTATTTAGCAACTAAGTTTCATTATATTCAAAGTACCAAAAGAATGGCTGTCATCCTTTACCGTGAATAATATTAATCACCGGAGATTTGTCGTTTTTTTGCAAAATCGTAATCTTTGTAACTAGTTTTATTTTAATAGATCATTAGTGGGGAAACAAATCGTCTAAGGCTTCCGAGATATCTCGGATTTCTGTGTTCGTGTCCTCTTTTATTCCAACAAGGTAGATTCTTTTTCTCAATATAATAGTAGTTTTTTCGATAATTGAAACCAAATTCTTCTTATTAATAAATTATTGGCGATAGACGTGTGTATGTCATGTGATTATTTGTAAACTGTGGCTTTGTAGCGATGCACCGGTAATAAAATACTTTGAAATGACCAAAATGGGCTCCAACTGGCATGCGGAACTTGTATAATCTTCTACGATTGGTTAAACCTATATGAGATAAGTGTTTAATTTAAATCCGTAAGTTTAATTTTTAAAAGTCGTATCATCATACGCGCAATGAAAAATTGATTTATTCAACGATCCAAATGCGTGTTGCATGTGCCTGGTCAGTTGCTGTCACCTGTGGATTTAGTTTTAGAAATTTTGTGATATTTCTAAGATCACTCTGTCCTATACATTTCTTCTTTGTGTTTTTATGAAATGTGTGATAAAATTTTGTCTATTTTGCGAATTGCAATAGGTTTAAATATAATCAATTTTGCACATTTTGCGAAACCTGAATGTGCGTACGCGCGTTTGTGTATGATATACCATCGGCTGAAGAATTGGTGACTTAAGTTGGCTGAATTATAACTGAGCAATGCACAGTGGTGGACTATCATTCATGTGTGCATTTAATACGTGAAAATATTAAACATGAGCCTAAAGTGATGGACAATAATTAATCAGGGTGCTATGCACGCATATGCCTACATAGCAGTTTATGCAACTTATATATATATATATATATATATATATATATATATATATATATATATATTTGATTATATGGGTGGCAACAAATTTATGTATAAATGGAATATATATATATATATATATATATATATATATAATTTAGCATGTTTGGCCAGCTTTAATAATGTGTTTGTAGAGCAATGGTTGAAAACATTTATTAGAAATTTAAAAAAATGTTTGTGTGCAGTTTGTTCTAATGAAATTTCATATCGCATATTTTGCACACATTAAAAACGAATTGCATCTAAAACATTTATATAATTAAACCAACGTTGGTTGTGTTATTGATATAAACACCAGTCCCATTATGTACCTAAATTTAGCGGTATAAACTAAGCATTAAATTATTTTGAAAAGAAAATTTATTTAGTAGATCGATTTCATATATATATATATATATATATATATATATATATATATATATCTCTCAAATTACTAAATCGCCCACTTACCAGTTAATGTTCTTTTAGTTATATTGTGGATGATTTGCATTTGCTGTTAAATGCAATATCTATTTTGTACCAGCAATATTTATATCAAATCCTGCTATTTCACTTTTAATTAATACATAGTCAAATTAAATTGTTTTTCATACTTTTAGCAGCACAACAAGCATCGAGTGTTACATCTTCGAAAAGTGACGATCTGAATTCTTTGGCTGCTACATCATGCGATTTGCATTCTAAGTGAGTTCCTTGAAATATTTGCATTCCATAATTAAATGGCCTAGTTTTAAAAAATGTTCTTTTAGTCGAATGATCCACGTATTTGCATTTAACGGGTCTGACAAAACTGGTTTCATTTTATAACTTTTTATGCAAATATCGATAATAAATTAGCTGTCAATCATAAATGCTAACAAGACTGGTGTAGCATTTTCATATATACCTTTTTTCGAAGAGCTCTGCTACTTTTCGTCTCTGAGTATTTTAAAGTAAAACACTGACGATTCAATATCATGGAAAAGAAGCACATGGTATTTAATTATTAAGAAAAAACAATGGAATTCGTCTAATTATGCCAGATTATGGTTTATGTATCATCCTAATAAATGTGAAAAATTATACTTATTGAATGATCGATAATTTTGACAATTAACATAAATTATAATCGGTTAAATTTAATTAAGGCAGGTCCAATACTATTGAGGTTCCAATGTGGTGTTCAACTAATAATGCATGCGAATGAATTTAACAACGCGCGGATGGTAAGACTTGTAGAGAGCTCAATAACAACTTACGCAACTTCAAGCAAACTTAGCTATCTGAGACACAATTTGTCGATAATATCCACTCTCAAATTTATTTACTCACAAGTAACCTTGAAATACTTTTCATCAAGTGCATTAAGAATGTTCAGCTCAACTTTCATGGCCAAAATGTCATGCGCCAATGGAAGGTATATCCAATAATATTTTATTCTTAAAATAATAATATCTTATCGCGTGTTTCGTGCTCATTTTTCTAAGCATAACATTAGGAGTAGTTCCTAAATCCCATAGGTAGACAACATGGAAGTGAAAATCAAGTAACAAGTCTCTTTTGTAACGCGGAATTAACAATAGTACATTTTACTATCAAATTTTAGTCAATATTAATATTTGTTACACCCAAATATTTTCTTACTTATATTTTTTCGTAAACCTATGCAGATATATACCACTATACGCATATATGGTTTATTACATATGAGTCGAAGTTGCAGTAGTTTACCTAGCTTGCCTTGTATATATTGTCAATTGACCAAACTTGCTTAGACGAGTAATCTGGTTGAATAGTTCATGTTCTATTCTATTCGATGCACACTTATATATGTCGGATGTCCTTGTTGCATCTCTCCAAATTCTTAATAAGACAAAAATGGCAATATTTTTTCACGATAAATTAGATACTGAACAAAAGTTTGATTATGCATAGTAATTGTCTTTAGAGAATTGTTCATATTACATGTTATAATTCCAAAACTGTAAGTCTGTTGATCACTCATTACACACGCCTAGTGTTAACATGCCCACACCCAGTCAAGTTAGTTACCGCTTAAATAGTGAAGAATTAAAACAAACAAAGTGACTGTTTTAGAATAATTACCTAATTTACGAAAATGAAGACTATTCTTAATTAAGCATTATGAATATCAAAAAAACATTACTGTTAAACTGGATATATTGTTCTGTACGTACAAGAATAAAAGTGGCCATGATAAATGTACATATAAAACTTCTCTTTACATATACTTATAGGTCATAAGTCTATACATGTAACACAATACAAGAATTTATACAAACTTCACAAATTTCAAATAATTGGTAAGTTTCTTCCTCCAGCCAATGCAATTTCTCGTACATATCTGAAATCCGATCAATCCTATCTCTCAACTATCAACTTTCGATCATGACAGATGCATTAATTTATACTAATCAAGTAAAGTTGATCACGTTGTTTTACAGAGGAGTAATGATTATGCGAGTAATTTGAACTCGCTACAGGCGAATACATTCATGGGAGAAAAATAATCAGTGAAATCAACAGAAGGATTGCAATAATTAGAGTGTGAAAAAAGAGAAAGTGAGAGATGGCGAAGAGGCCTCAGGTGTTAACGAATGCTTCCAGCCTAAGATTTAGAAGAATTATATAGATTTAAGTATAAAGTGTAAAAATGAGGTTAAATAAAGTTCTATAAACTAGGCAAATGCAAGCAGCTTCGAAGTAGTCAAAGCGTTATAGCAAGTATAACCAAAATTGAAGGAAATAGGCCGAATATATTAGCTCTGTTATTACATTTTATAACTTTTACTCTGATCTTCTATTCATGTTAACAGAAAATTCCTCGCTGAATTTTGTGCCTATCAGATTTTGAACCCCTGATACATTAATAGTAATAATCATTGATTTTATTTCAATCGATTCTCTGATTAATCTATTTAGTCTACTGTGGTTACATAAGATCATTCGCTTACATCCTTGCCAATCTATCTTATTGCTTAATAACTCCCGTTGGTGAACGATAAGATAGAGGTTCCATCTTTCCTCAATTAAATGTCCTCATCGACCTGGCAATTCTTAGGCTGTCAAAGTTATGTCACTACCTTTCCTAATGATACGATTTGTTCTTAGAGTTCCTCTATCACATCCTCTAATAATAAATCAGAATAAATGATGAAGCATTACACGCCTATATTTTGATCGGTACTTGAAATGCCAATCACACGAAAATGTCTGTTTATATATTCTTTAGATATCAATCTTGCCTACCATAATTCTCAATAACGATAGAGGTACCCGAAAGCCATGCTTATTATTAATGCTAAAATTCAATAATTAACTGACGAATAGCAAGACAAGTTCGCATTAAACAGGCAAAATATATTTTGGCATAAAATACTAGTGTAAATATGAAAATCTAACTGAATAGTCTCTGAGAGACACACTCTATCTCTCTCTTTATAGACAGTTTTAGCTATATAGATTATCAAAATTAACTAAATGAAAGTGCACACAGTATATTCATCAAGTTCAAAGTTCAAATGGGAAAACCTAATTGCACAATATATCATGTTTAAATCTTTAGTAGTCTAAATGGAGCATAAACAGTGCTAGCTAATTTCTGTGCTATAAAATCAACAAGCACACAACATATCTACATATAATCAAAAAATTAAAAGTTAGCGAAGCTATTAATGACAGTACCAACCATTTAATAACCGATAAAATAAGTCGTCTTGAACACTTCAAAGATCAATTTTTTGGACATCTGCGTCACTTCCGATTTCCGAAAACATGCCTGCATCAACATTGTGGAATGTTAATCGCAAAGAACCATCAATGTTAGAAGTATGCGACACAATCCTATATCTTAAGCACCGCAAAGCTGCAGGCTCCGATGATTTGCTTCTAGGATTATTTAAGGATGTTGAGCGTTGACCAACCTTTTTGATACTATATAGAATGAGGAAACTGTACCACTTGATTGGAATGAGTCGACCATCATTTCTATCTTCAAAAAAGGCAATTGTAATTCGTGCGATAACCGTCGTGGTATAAGCTAGACTCCAGTTGTATCTAGGTTATTTGCTTCGAATACCCTATGTCATCTTAGCGCTTCACGTGAATCACATACAAGAGAAGAACAGGCCGGATTCCGCTCCGGATGAGGTTGCATAGATAATATTTTTACGTTAAGTCAAGTTATTGAACAGAGACGTTTATATTACCGTCCCACAACAGCTGTTTTTCTAGACTTCAAGGGTACATTTGACTCCGTGGCTTGTAATGTTTGGCGTATTTTTGGATCTGCCAACAAGTACTCCTCGTTAGAAAAACAAATAAGGCTCCATCAACTTTGTTGGCTCGGTCACGTTTTGCTTATGCACTCAATTCGATTTCCCAGGAGAGCTCTGTTCTCTTATCCAACACCAGATTGGCGTAAGAAACAAGGTGGGCAGATTTTGACATGTCAGAAACAGTTGAAGTCATTTACATCCAAATTGGGTAGTATAGGACCCACTCGTCTGCCTGGATGGGGTCTACGTGCGTATCATAGTTATTGGTTTTTAGTTCTTCGCGTTGTGGCATCGAATCAAGCTCAGTAGCGATCTTACTGCAGTTATCTAGTAGAATCCATTTCGTAACTTCCTTTTCTTAGTTGTGCCGCGTTGGCTGCGAGGTTTGGTTTTTCTTATGACGTGATACAGTGAAAGCCGCAAGGAAGCTGCATTGTTGATTTTGCCTTTTCCTAATGCTGACATGGCCATAATGGTGTTGTGTAGAGCTTTAGCTTGCCTCAATTCTGTGAGTCATCTTGATAAATATGCTCATGGCAACTAAGTACTCTCTCTCTCTCTCTCTCAAATCTCACTATGTTTTTATTCTGAATTATTTGTAATGGGTATATATATATATATATATATAACCTCTGCTCTCTCTTATAATATTTCACTTCTTATGGTTATAATTGAACCATTATTCAGACACGTTTAGATTTGTATAGCTGTGCATCATGATAGTGATAATGAAAAGTTGCACTGGGCAAATACTTTAAGTCATAACGCACATTTCCTGCCAGGTTAGATGTGCGATCTCGTAATTCATGACTTCATTAATCCGAAGCTTAAAATTTATACACAATTTATATCAAAGTTCTAACAGAAAGGCATTAAACTGTTGCTAACTCTGTTATGGTTTTTGTGGACCTACTTACTCATGAATTATTTTTAATAATGTACCTACATGTTAGCACATTATATCATGATGTTTCAATCATAAATCCATTACTAAGAATCAGCAACAAAATAATTCTAGCAAAAGAAATAAATATATGAGAAATCTTATTATAGATGCCCTTTCTTCGACTTCTTGCTTAATTCACACTGATTTTACTTCTATTTACCAATCTTCTACGCCTCAACAATTCCAATCTTTTAATCACTTTTACCTGTATCTCTGTAACAGCCATTTTCTTGTGAATGCCTAGCTTAGTGAGATTTCTAAATGTAACTTTAATTATATTCGTTTCTTCTGTTGTACTTTTCCTACATTAATTGGGATCATTGTCGTCCTTGCAACATTATATTACAGTGTTTTTAGCATAGCTATTATACCCCCTGAAGGATTCAGAGGTCCAGTGCCTTACCTTTAGACATTTGCAATCATCCTTAGTGGCTGCCTTTCCTAATGTACCTTTACTAAACCATTCGCCCTTGATGGAGCTGTATTTCTTGGTATACTTGAGTTACCACGTTTCTCCATTTCCTCTGGCATAAACCTCACCCTGAAACTTATCCGTAGGGTCTTTTTTATTACTTTTTAAATTATTCATACAGTATCCTCTCGTAGAGTTGCCGTTTCATATTAGCAGCTATTTACATGCTCTATCTGTAAAATCATAGCTACAGCTATTCGGACAAATATTCTGCCTTACATAGTTTTATTATCTAGATGATTCCTAAATTTTCATTAGTACAGTTATACAAATAAATTAAATGCATACAGACGTTCACATGGTTTAAAGAAAATTGAAATCCTTTAGTATTATAAAATATCTTTCCTCTGTGTGTTGATATGTGAGAGAGGAAGACTGGGGTTCATAGAGCAAAATATTCAGAAATCAGATATGGATTGAATATTAAATTCATTATCAAATCACAGCTCTAGTTTTACAAAAAGCGAAACTTAATACGCCAATTATCCAACAGAAAACCTAATTTGTTCAGGGAACTATCATTTGAGAAGCTAGTCACCCTAAAGGAATTATGGAAGCATAAATGAAGTACAATCCGAAAAGTTATAATGGGAAGCTTCAACCAACAATAGGGCCGTATATGCGAATTAAAACAATAATGAGGACAAACTATCCGAAGTAATTACAGGATTAAGTTTTAAACAAGTAAATAGTCGGATGCCTAACACAAAAAGTTTGTTTTATTTTACAAAAGCTGGCCAGTTAAACGGGAATGAAAAATTTAATCTCCTTCAATCTAATAGTTCAATATATCTTATATATAAATTTGCATTAGCTGACGTTGACGCTATTTAAGTAGGACTGTCCATTCTTCAACGCTGCTGTAGGAAACTACTATTGACCACTCAATATTTGATATAGATTAGTCTTGGCTATTGTCAATCAAAGAGTTTAAAAGCGGGGAATAATAGCCATCCAATTAAGAATGAGCGACCTAGTCTACTTTTAAAGCCCGCACATAACCACGAAAAACATGAATAAAGTGATTTCAAGTACAACGGTCGTCGCGCGTATCCAGTGAAAACTAACTTTACATTTACCATTTCAACTTTAATCCAATAACTTATAATTTGCGACTTTGTTTAATCGCCTTAAATCTCCCTGAGATGTCGTTGTTACCAGTCTATGCTTATTTAATAGTTTCCATGAGACTATTGTATGCTTACTTGTTTAACTATTTGCGTTGTAGGCCATTTATTGTACTGGAGTGCTAATAGCACAGAACATTCACAGATCTTCTAAGTGATTGGTCATTCCCATAATCTGTATTATGCAATATGCTTTTTATACAGAATAATTTAATTATTATGTATTGATGTTTGTGGCAAATATTCCTTGCATTTACTATAAGAAGTGTATTTTGTCGTCTTGTCACTAGTGCTGTTGAGTGAGTTATTTAGCTGTAGTTAGTTCGGACTTATTTTTTTTATGTTAATATTGTTCTGATCCTTATTTTTGTCTTTACCTCTGATTCAATTAATCGCGTGCTGACAAAATTTGCAGCTAATTCTTGAAATAGCTTTTCTAATTATTTACTCATCAAGCTTTCTATATGCAGCTAGTTTGACAAATAATCATACACAGAAAAATTAATTAAAAATATTGATGGGGGAGGTAGTTTTCTACGTTTATACTAATAAATAAACTTTCAAAATCAAGCAATTTGCACTTATATACATAATATTATAGACTATATATTTCGGCCCGTCTATATGATATATATATATATATATATATATATATATATATATATATATATATTAGCATATTTTGTTGGTTAGAGAAAGTAAAATAAAAATGTCGTTTTTAAATACTTTATTACAGAAATTTTAAAACTTCTAAACTGGATCACACGCAAATATTAATGGGTTTCCCTTGGAAAATGTGATAAACATTAATGTTCCAGAAAAATTTTTAAATGGGAAAACTGTTACGATAATTTTGTAGTGGTAAAAGTATGAACTGGTTTATTGGTGAGTGACATCTCATGCTCTTTTTTGTGTGCGTTTAAGGGAGAGAAAGTATCTGCAGGACCAAGTATTATTTGTGGAAATTCTTTGATGCAGAGTTTTGTGTGACCTATTGAATCTGTTGAAAGAAATTTACTTGAATAAATGACATTTCTTTTAGTAATGTAGAGAATATTTTGTACCTAATTGATCCTTTATTAAACCTAGGTTAGGTGTTCAAGTCATCGCATTTAATACTCAAATTTTATAAAAAAAATTGAGACAGAAAGCTTCTGCACGGAGGTTGCAGAAAGTGTAAATTTTTATATGTTGCCTAACCGAAATTAAAATCCAGTATACTACGAGTGTGAAATAACGTTAGTATTATCTTCATCTACGTGTTATTGACATCGATTCACCTGTACCACATAATCGTGTCCATCCGTACAAAGGTTTGCCAGTACTGCTCTTAGTTCACAAGCTTAAGCTTCTAGCTTAATGAATCCCTGCAAACAGCCGACTTTGTGTTTCACGCCTAAGAATTCCACTAAAACCAATGCTGAATACATTAATCAACGTTCCTTTCTCATTGTATCTGCATAGGCTCCAAAAGAATGCAGAAAGGTTTTATTAATGTCAGTTTCTGCTGCGATATAAGTTCTCTACTGGGAGGAGCGAGTGGTTTGGGTTTATTCTTTGTTATGAGTGGCATTAATAATTTAGTTTGGCGTTCCAGTGACGCATAATTTTATATTTTGAGGATACACTAACCTCAGAGTACAAAAATTATTGCATTAACATAAATTTCAGAGAGTAATAAAATACATTATATTATGTGGTGTTCTCCAGCTCTGAAATATTTCTTACCTCAAATTGATTGTTGCACAATTAGTTTTTGATGGTCTGGTTGCATAGCCTTAGCTGGAAAGCATGTTAGGAAATGTATCAAATAAATGTTAACAATCTCAAAAAGCTTTTTTATTCATATTTATAAAAATTTTAACAAGTCTATTTTAGCTGGTCTTTGTCGAGATTCTAATGTAGTATGCACAATGGTAAGATGTGCTATGCATAATGTAGTGTAACAGTAAGAGATCGTAATAGTAGCGCTTGAATCAAAAAGGAGTCGTTCTGATTGTTGGACGAAACACCTTTCGGAGTACTTCTCCTCAACGTGGTACGACGGTGTCAACCATGTCTCGATGGCCGATCGTGTACATGGGCTAACGGGGCCATGGCGGTGGTGTCACCAGGGCGTGGTGGATTTCCGACCGGCAATCGGATCTCCTATAAAATACCACATGAGCCCGACGACGGCACCATGACTCGGCGTGTGTTCCCCGCCACAAAAGGGTTCAACAGCCACAGGATTACATGGACTCCTGGACAGTACCCCGTACTTCCGAATGGCGAATGAGCTCTCAACAGCCACCGGCAACCATGCAACTTACTGCTGCCTTGCAGACTGCGCTTGGATGTGCAAAGGCTAGAGGTGCGTCCTCAATTAAAAAGCCGAGTGGTGAGGGGACACCACTTGTACCAAATTCCCAGGAAACTCCATGAAATGTCATTGGAGCCGGCTTATCCTCCAAAAGGAGTCAGCCGCAGTAAAGTAAAGTAAGTAAGTACTTCTCCTTGCCATCTGAATCAACCTCAATCGCAGAATGTATGCGCGTAACAACAATTCGAAATTTTAATCTAGAATAATTTCCATGCTTAGAAGACTGATGAAAATCTAGGCTCTTTAACGTCACAAAGCTGCGGATTCGGATAATCTGCTGTCGTCTGTATGTATTGATGGTTGGAGCATAATTTTTATCCTGATGACTGATCTGTTTCGACATCTAAGCGCATGGCGTAAATCACTTATCAAACGTGAACTCCGACTAAAGCGATATTGTGAAGATGGTAATTTTATTCCACAGAAAATACTTCAATAGTGGCATATTTGTCGCTGCTTAGTAACAACCGTCTTGCTAGACTTTAGGGGTGCACCTAAATCATTGGATCGCATGTTACTTTTCATGTTATTTGCAAAAAATGGTATCACCGCTAAATTCCTAATTGGGTTAAGAGCTCTTTACACAATCAATTTTGGACTCGTCATTGTGTAAAATAAATTATCGCACTATTTAGTGTCTTGTGACGGTATTCCTTTTCTTCATTTCTATTAACACTTCTAAAACTACTATTTCTTACGCTCAAGATGCCAGCATCAATGCTATCCCAGGAGTTAGATTAACCACCGTGATTACGCCGGCGATATTGTTTTATTATTTGGCAACTGATGTACTGCACAGATCACCTTGGACCACTTAGCAATCATCATTCTGTCCTTAGGCATGCAATTCGCATATTCGATATGTTAGGCACCATTACAGGATCACTCAGCACTCCATTAAACTCTGTGTTATTATTTATACGGAGCTTTGGAAGTAGTTGGCAGGCTAAAATATTTTTGCTACCCTATAAAACAACTAAAGCAATATTAGGATCAAAGTGAATACGAGAACCGCAAAAGCTACAGTAGCTTTTTCAAAGCCTTGCGATTTGTCGTAAAAGGAATATAGTTGACTTTAAGACTTTGTGTGTAATACATATGTTTGTGAAGGTTTATTATACACAATTGAGACTTGAACCTGTACAGTGGAAGATCTTAAACACTTTCAGCGTTCTATCTGTAGTGCTTGAGATTCATAGCCCATAACGCGTCTCACCAACAAATAGGTGTTTTTAAAATCAGTAGTTGTATATTTATATATGTCAATATGTGCTTCTGGCTAGACAAGCAAGAACATACAACAGACTAACCGAGTTACATTAGTTAGTATATGACTCAAAATTTTGTGTAGTGTGCGGCAGGGTGGTTCAGTGGTTAGAGCATCAGTTTCCGAAGCAGATGTTCCCAGTTTGAAGACCTATCTGCGGCAAATTCTGGACGAAACCCATCTACTGAATGAATTTTCTTTTCCACACTATACAATGCTTAGTTTACACTGACAAATGTATGTAAATAATTGGTCAGGTGTTTATATCAAGATCGGAACCTTGATTAAAAGTAAGCAATTAAGGCTCTATTTGTTGCGCTGACTCGACCATGATTTATCTAGGCCTACAGTCCGATTGCTCAGTGGATAGTTATACTCATTACTAGCACCAGTTTGATATAATAAACAATGGGGAAAGCCTTTCACAAAGCAATAACAATTGTAGTCAACCATAATCTAAATTTTTATCATATAAATAGTTCGGTAACGAGGATGGGGTTCACAAACTTTTGTATTTCTTTCAAAGAATGGAAGGCGTCTGTTGACAAGAACGCAAAAGCGGTGAGTATTGAGGAAATTGTTTGAAATAAAGCTGATAATTCAGAAGGCTGCATTGAAATAATAAGGGTTGGTGCCGACTTCAATTTCATCCTTGATATGCAATTGGGGAATATCTCCAGAGACCACAAAGATGAAATGCTAGAACGACGACATACTAAAAAGCTGAACTGTGAGAGTAGTCGAGTAAAACTCCAGCTATGCTGTGGCCGGAGAATCTAGGGATTGTTCAAAAGGGCTACAATAATTTCGTTCAAACGAAGCCTTGGCTAGAAAGTCAGCAATTGAAATTGCAAGCAGACGTCGTTCAAATTAACCGCGTCAAACAACAAACGTAGGATAGAAAAGTATCAGTGTTGCGCCAAGGAGACTGCCTGAATCTCTGGCTCATTGCATTGTTCCAAGTATAAATGAAGATAAGACGGGCGTTCTGGATAACAATAGTTAGAAGGCGACCATAATATGGTCTTGTGTGGATTCTTCTACAGAAAACTAAGGCGTACACTTTGCTCCCAAAGCGCTAAAGATTTACTGCAGATTAGTGATGCTTCGAATATCGTGCTTCTGTAATGTGTGATGTATTACTTGATCGTAAACTATGCGCGATATGACTTCGAACCGTGCTCAGTGGCGATTTTGCTGCAAATTTCTAATTCTTTACTTCTTTTCTCTTACGTATTTTGTTGCCAGAATAAATTATGCAGTTTGATGTTGTTTACGAAGCTATACAGCGATAAAGCAAAGAAACTGTTTTTCTGGTGTTCCACGGCTCTTCAGTTGGCACAGCCTAGGATTTGTGTTGTGTAAAGTTCTAGATGGCCTTTCTGTTTTTCATGTGAATAGATCTCCCCATCTAGGGTAGATCCATCTCTTCATAACTCATTATTCCATTCTTCTTTACAGGGTTTTGATTAAATTTATTATTTGTATTTTTATACTTGTTTCTTTGTTTCGCTATATTCTGATGACAATGGTGATGATGATGATGATGATGACAATTATGATTATGATCATTTTTCGTTACAATACTATTAAGGTCGGTTTTATGTGAGAAATAAATATCGAGCATTTAAATCAAATAGATCTGAATTGAATAAGTAACCTTGCCTTTGTTATCCTGACGTAAAATTCATTTCCAGTTATAAAGACATTATGATTGGTTGAGAACGAATTCTACATTGACTTCATTCAGAACCGATTTTTGTGTCCTTATTAGAACGGAATAAATGAGCTGTTAAAAGAGAAATTAAATTCCATTATGTTTATTCTGATGATGCCTGCTTGATCTGGTATCGGCATTTACATGCTGGAAAACGTTTGTAGAAACTTAATATTGTCTTCACAAGTAAAAATGTCGAAGACTAAATTAACTGAATTATATGACGTAGCCTGTTCGGAATGAGTGAATTGTTTACAAAAAACAAGTGATTATTCAGCTTTTTTATCAGCACGTACCTTCAGTTAAATTTAATGAAATACCATTGGTATTACGTTAAATAACTTATTATATTATATACTATATTATATACTGTATTATATATATATATATATATATATATATATATATATATATATTCTTTTGAAATGCGAGCCTTAATAAAACTCATGGTACCCTTCTCATGTGCAAAAAACCAAATGAAATATTATCAGATACATGAAACGCTTCTTTTTCATTATTTTCTCAAGTATCTACTAATGAACATATCCTTATACGTAAATTGGAAAGCAAAACAAGATAGAAACCGTACGTCTTTCGTACGTAATAAGATAGGCTTGCGTAGAGTATGACCTGGCACCGGCGATGGTAATATGTCATGTTCTTCCGCTTTGACCTTAACGTGAATGGTGTCATCAATTGGAACATTTGTAAATAAAAGCGTAACATCAAAAAATACCATAATCTTGTTTTTAACATTTATATCTCGAATTTTGTTTACAAACGCAAACAAATCGACAACCGAACAATTACCTAGTAGTTTACGTAATGGTTCAAATAAACGAACTAGCCATTTAGCTGGTGCATGGAACGGAGAATTGACCATTGATAAAATTGGCCTCATAGGACAACCTTTTTTGTGTTTTTGTAATCCGTACATTGTTGGCGTAGACAATCCAATTGGCTTGAGCTTCTGTGCAGTGGCCTCATCAACTAAAAATCACACGTATTTTCTCCAGACGTAGCATTTAAAATAATTACTAAATGCAATAACAAAAGGGAGCTAGCCACATACGAAGCCTTATGGATAAACAAATTGCAGCCGGATTTATGCAAGCAGAAGAAGCATGTTCAGGCATTGAGCTTGAACTGGAGGTGACGCGCGCAATTGATTGTTGTTTCCCTTATTTCACACTCTCTCCATGTTTACATATTTCTATCTTGTTTTGCCTTTCAATTTATATATAAAGAGATGTTCATTTGTAGATACTTGAGAAGATAATGAGAAAGAAGCGTTTCTTGTATCTGATAAAATTTCTTTTTGTTTTTGCACATGGAAAGGGTACTATGAATTTTATTAAGGCTCGCATTTCAAAAGAATCTTTCAGAAAACTAGATGAACTAGTGATGTTAAAGTGTAGAGCGCAAAGAACGTTATTGTGGAAAGAACATTATTATCAGTGTATTAAGCAATTACGGTTCCCAGGTGATTTGGTGCGCAGTTTACGAAAGTCCAAACTACGGGTCAACCGAAGAAATCTTACAAGGTTGGCGTATTCCAAAATTGAGCAGTTAATGGAAGATGAAGCAGTGTTACGGGCAAGAATCGGGTGTGTATCTTGTGTATTAGATGAACTGTCTTTTTGCAAGAATGAGATTTCTGATGTTTTTGCCAGCAGTTATGACGAAAGACAAAGCAAGAAATTTGAAGAAATTAGAAAATGATATAAAACCTGGAATTTTGTGTGGTTTAATACCGACCGATCTTGATAAACGTGTGCTTAACTTATCAAAAGTACCAATCGATCAGCTAACAATGGAGGCACTATCGATGGGCCGAAATTATGGAATACATCCTTCTAATAAATGCGATGTTGATTTTGAGGCAGCATTTGAATTGCTATTTGAACAAACAGCTGACTTGAACCTACCAGTATTGATTATAAAAATTGGTTCAAGGCTACATTAGTTGATCAGGCTTCACATTTGAAATCATCAATTGCACAGAACGACAAAGCAACATTAATGCCTTAAAGGATCAACAGAAATGCAGACTTCAAAATACTACGCGATGAAAAGGCAAGACGTATTATAATGGAAAAATCTGACTACCTACAAAAGATGTAAAACTTGTTTAATGACAATAAACAATTCACGCGTCTATACGATAAATCAGATGAAATAGACAAGGTGGAGCGCAAAGTAATAAATGAAATTAAAATCTTAATAGATACCGGTTTAATTGCTGAGGCCACTGCCCAGTAGCTCAAGCCAGTTGGGGAGCCCCTTATCTCCAGTGTTGGCTGAGATTTTTCCAGGCCACCAAGAGAATACTTTATAATGGAGTGCCATAAGTAAATGTGCTCAATATATACGGTATGTGGATGATATTTTCCTTGTCCTTACGAACAGGCCACAATCACGAACACTGCTTCAAAGTTTCAACAAAGCACATAAGAATATCGGTTTCACGTCAGAGCGTGAGAAAGATGATCGTCTGCCTTTCCTAGATGTACTATTAAAGAAAGAAACTAATGGTAAATTAAACAGAACAATTAACCATAAACCAACCTGGTCTGCACAGTATTTGCATTACAGCAGTTTTTTGCCGTTTCAATATAAATTATCAACGGTTCGTGGCTGCTTTTCAAGAATTGACAGGTTGGTTCAAAAGAAAACGAATATAATAAGGCAATTAACGATTTAATGTCTAGTGACTATCCCAGACAAGGCGACGTACCAGCCTCAATAATTGCACGGCGGCTGAATAGAATAACTAAGGAGAACTTTCCCAGTGTTAAAGTTAATATGACATTTAGTACACAGTGAATTATGAGGCTGGATGCCAAAGATCAATTGCCAATTCTCTCCAAATCATTCATAGTCTACAAATTCT
>JAQBSW010000383.1:0-130000 GCA_029291075.1 Eudiplozoon nipponicum
GATAAGCTAGTACTTTCATTCATATCTGTTAGATTCATAACTGCCATGTCTTGTGCTAACTTGCTAGTGTCCTCAAACTTAAGATGAGCTTCCATGTCGATCGTATTTAATTACTAATTTGATATTTTAATGCTAGGCAATCGGAATGTGAAACCTTTCACGTTACAAAACACCCCAACAAATAATCTGGAAAGAAATAGAAATGAAATACAGAATTATTAAATTACCTGTTCCAGAACGTCCCCAAATATATGCATAAATAAGAAATAGAAGACAGTGTTAGCAGGACTATATTGTGGAAATCGAGTAAACGTTAAATGGAGAAAATGAAATAAATGCAGCAGGCCGAGGAAGTTACAACCAGTCACGTACAGTATGCTCGAAAACTGAAATTGTGCACAATTAAAAGTATTTAAACAGTCAAGTATTTAAACAAAGAAAATTCTGGAAAATAAATGAATAAATTATTTTTAAATAAAATTCGTTTCAATCAGCCAAGGTAATTTAATTTATCAGTTATTGTCACTTTAATTTTTGAGGAGGAAATATCTTCCTCCACATACACCACCTTCTCAAAAAATGACGGCTAGTAGTAGACGTAATCATCATTTTTTGCTGACGTTGTACCCTTCCAGAACGAGTTGTGCATAATGGCGCCCCTGAAGTCGGCATCGCGCCCTGTACAGTTGTCACTGGTTCTTCTGTTTCATCGGGTATTGCTAACACTTTTCATGTTGTGAATTGATGAAATAAGATTTCGCTATATTAGACAACGTGTATTCTGAGTTCTGCATTTCGTTATGTGCCTGTATGATGGGATTGCACACATCAGATTCGTCTATGGAACGATGGTCATTCAACGCATCTGATAATTCAGTCCTATCGTCTAACCAGATAAACTGGGGAATGCAACGATCCAACGTAACACAATCCTCTATGTCATTTACCCCTGTGATGACATTTTTGTCAGTCATCCTCAGATCAGTCTTCACATGTATAATGGAATCTGATAAGCTAGTACTTTCATTCATATCTGTTAGATTCATACCTGCCATGTCTTGTGCTCACTTGCTAGTGTCCTCAAACTTAAGATGAGCTTCCATGTCGATCGTATTTAATTACTAATTTGATATTTTAATGCTAGGCAATCGGAATGTGAAACCTTTCACGTTACAAAACACCCCAACAAATAATCTGGAAAGAAATAGAAATGAAATACAGAATTATTAAATTACCTGTTCCAGAACGTCCCCAAATATATGCATAAATAAGAAATAGAAGACAGTGTTAGCAGGACTATATTGTGGAAATCGAGTAAACGTTAAATGGAGAAAATGAAATAAATGCAGCAGGCCGAGGAAGTTACAACCAGTCACGTACAGTATGCTCGAAAACTGAAATTGTGCACAATTAAAAGTATTTAAACAGTCAAGTATTTAAACAAAGAAAATTCTGGAAAATAAATGAATAAATTATTTTTAAATAAAATTCGTTTCAATCAGCCAAGGTAATTTAAATTTATCAGTTATTGTCACTTTAATTTTTGAGGAGGAAATATCTTCCTCCACATACACCACCTTCTCAAAAAATGACGGCTAGTAGTAGACGTAATCATCATTGTTTTGCTGACGTTGTACCCTTCCAGAACGAGTTGAGCATAATGGCGCCCGTGAAGTCGGCATCGCGCCCTGTACAGTTGTCACTGGTTCTTCTGTTTCATCGGGTATTGCCAAACAGTGTTCATGTTGTGAATTGGTGAGAATAAGATTTCGCTATATTAGACAACGTGTATTCTGAGTTCTGCATTTCGTTATGTGCCTGTATGGTGGGATTGCACACATCAGATTCGTCTATGGAACGATGGTCATTCAACGCATCTGATAATTCAGTCCTATCGTCTAACCAGATAAACTGGGGAATGCAACGATCCAACGTAACACAATCCTCTATGTAATTTACCCCTGTGATGACATTTTTGTCAGTCATCCTCAGATCAGTCTTCACATGTATAATGGAATCTGATAAGCTAGTACTTTCATTCATATCTGTTAGATTCATACCTGCCATGTCTTGTGCTCACTTGCTAGTGCCCACAAACTTAAGATGAGCTGCCATGTCGATCGTATTTAATTATTAATTTGATATTTTAATGCTAGGCAATCGGAATGTGAAACCTTTCACGTTACAAAACACCCCAACAAATAATCTGGAAAGAAATAGAAATGAAATACAGAATTATTAAATTACCTGTTCCAGAACGTCCCCAAATATATGCATAAATAAAAATAAAAGACAGTGTTAGCAGGACTATATTGTGGAAATCGAGTAAATGTTAAATGGAGAAAATGAAATAAATGCAGCAGGCCGAGGAAGTTACAACCAGTCACGTACAGTATGCTCGAAAACTGAAATTGTGCACAATTAAAAGTATTTAAACAGTCAAGTATTTAAACAAAGAAAATTCTGGAAAGTAAATGAATAAATTATTTTTAAATAAAATTCGTTTCAATCAGCAAAGGTTTAAATTTATCAGTTATTGTCACTTTAATTTTGAGGAGGAAATATCTTCCTCACATACACCATCATCTCAAAAATGACGGCTAGTAGTAGACGTAATCATCATTCTTTGGCTGACGTTGTACCCTTCCAGAACGAATTGTGCATAATGGCGCCCGTGAAGACGGTATCGCGCCCTGGACAGTTGTCACTGGTTCTTCTGTTTCATCGGGTATTGCCAAACAGTTTTCATGTTGTGAATTGGTAGAATAAGATTTTGCTATATTAGACAACGTGTCTTCTGAGTTCTGCATTTCGTTATGTGCCTGTATGGTGGGATTGCACACATCAGATTCGTCCATGGAACGATGGTCATTCAACGCATCTGATAATTCAGTCCTATCGTCTAACCAGATAAACTGCGGAATGCAACGATCCAACGTAACACAATCCTCTATGTCATATACCCCTGTGATGACATTTTTGTCAGTCATCCTCAGATCAGTCTTCACATGTATAATGGAATCTGATAAGCTAGTACTTTCATTCATATCTGTTAGATTCATAACTGCCATGTTTTGTGCTCACTTGCTAGTGTCCTCAAACTTAAGATGAGCTTCCATGTCGATCGTATTTAATTACTAATTTGATATTTTAATGCTCGTCAATCGGAATGTGAAACCTTTTACGTTACAAAACACTCCAACAAATAATCTGGAAAGAAATAGAAATGAAATTTAGAATTATTAAACTACCTGTTCCAGAACGTCCCCAAATATATGCATAAATAAGAAATAGAAGACAGTGTTAGCAGGACTATATTGTGGAAATCGTGTAAACGTTAAATGGAGAAAATGAAATTAATGCAGCAGGCCGAGGAAGTTACAACCAGTAACGTACAGTATGCTCGAAAACTGAAATTGTGCACAATTAAAAGTATTTAAACAGTCAAGTATTTAAACAAAGAAAATTCTGGAAAATAAATGAATAAATTATTTTTAAATAAAATTCGTTTCAATCAGCCAAGGTAATTTAAATTTATCAGTTATTGTCACTTTAATTTTTGAGGAGGAAATATCTTCCTCCACATACACCACCTTCTCAAAAAATGACGGCTAGTAGTAGACGTAATCATCATTTTTTGGCTGACGTTGTACCCTTCCAGAACGAGTTGTGCATAATGGCGCCCGTGAAGTCGGCATCGCGCCCTGTACAGTTGTCACTGGTTCTTCTGTTTCATCGGGTATTGCCAAACAGTTTTCATGTTGTGGACTGGTGAGAATAAGATTTCGCTATATTAGACAACGTGTATTCTGAGTTCTGCATTTCGTTATGTGCCTGTATGATGCGATTGCACACATCAGATTCGTCTATGGAACGATGGTCATTCAACGCATCTGATAATTCAGTCCTATCGTCTAACCAGATAAACTGGGGAATGCAACGATCCAACGTAACACAATCCTCTATGTCATTTACCCCTGTGATGACATTTTTGTCAGTCATCCTCAGATCAGTCTTCACATGTATAATGGAATCTGATAAGCTAGTACTTTCATTCATATCTGTTAGATTCATACCTGCCATGTCTTGTGCTCACTTGCTAGTGTCCTCAAACTTAAGATGAGCTTCCATGTCGATCGTATTTAATTACTAATTTGATATTTTAATGCTAGGCAATCGGAATGTGAAACCTTTCACGTTACAAAACACCCCAACAAATAATCTGGAAAGAAATAGAAATGAAATAGAGAATTATTAAATTACCTGTTCCAGAACGTCCCCAAATATATGCATAAATAAGAAATAGAAGACAGTGTTAGCAGGACTATATTGTGGAAATCGAGTAAACGTTAAATGGAGAAAATGAAATAAATGCAGCAGGCCGAGGAAGTTACAACCAGTCACGTACAGTATGCTCGAAAACTGAAATTGTGCACAATTAAAAGTATTTAAACAGTCAAGTATTTAAACAAAGAAAATTCTGGAAAATAAATGAATAAATTATTTTTAAATAAAATTCGTTTCAATCAGCCAAGGTAATTTAAATTTATCCGTTATTGTCACTTTAATTTTTGAGGAGGAAATATCTTCCCACACATACACCACCTCCTCAAAAAATGACGGCTAGTAGTAGACGTAATCATCATTTTTTGGCTGACGTTGTACCCTTCCAGAAGGAGTTGTGCATAATGGCGCCCGTGAAGTCGGCATCGCGCCCTGTACAGTTGTCACTGGTTCTTCTGTTTCATCGGGTATTGCCAAACAGTTTTCATGTTGTGAATTGGTAGAATAAGATTTCGCTATATTAGACAACGTGTATTCTGAGTTCTGCATTTCGTTATGTGCCTGTATGATGGGATTGCACACATCAGATTCGTCTATGGAACGATGGTCATTCAACGCATCTGATAATTCAGTCCTATCGTCTAACCAGATAAACTGGGGAATGCAACGATCCAACGTAACACAATCCTCTATGTCATTTACCCCTGTGATGACATTTTTGTCAGTCATCCTCAGATCAGTCTTCACATGTATAATGGAATCTGATAAGCTAGTACTTTCATTCATATCTGTTAGATTCATACCTGCCATGTCTTGTGCTCACTTGCTAGTGTCCTCAAACTTAAGATGAGCTTCCATGTCGATCGTATTTAATTACTAATTTGATATTTTAATGCTAGGCAATCGGAATGTGAAACCTTTCACGTTACAAAACACCCCAACAAATAATCTGGAAAGAAATAGAAATGAAATAGAGAATTATTAAATTACCTGTTCCAGAACGTCCCCAAATATATGCATAAATAAGAAATAGAAGACAGTGTTAGCAGGACTATATTGTGGAAATCGAGTAAACGTTAAATGGAGAAAATGAAATAAATGCAGCAGGCCGAGGAAGTTACAACCAGTCACGTACAGTATGCTCGAAAACTGAAATTGTGCACAATTAAAAGTATTTAAACAGTCAAGTATTTAAACAAAGAAAATTCTGGAAAATAAATGAATAAATTATTTTTAAATAAAATTCGTTTCAATCAGCCAAGGTAATTTAAATTTATCAGTTATTGTCACTTTAATTTTTGAGGAGGAAATATCTTCCTCCACATACACCACCTTCTCAAAAAATGACGGCTAGTAGTAGACGTAATCATCATTCTTTGGCTGACGTTGTACCCTTCCAGAACGAGTTGTGCATAATGGCGCCCGTGAAGTCGGCATCGCGCCCTGTACAGTTGTCACTGGTTCTTCTGTTTCATCGGGTATTGCCAAACAGTTTTCATGTTGTGAATTGGTAGAATAAGATTTCGCTATATTAGACAACGTGTATTCTGAGTTCTGCATTTCGTTATGTGCCTGTATGATGGGATTGCACACATCAGATTCGTCTATGGAACGATGGTCATTCAACGCATCTGATAATTCAGTCCTATCGTCTAACCAGATAAACTGGGGAATGCAACGATCCAACGTAACACAATCCTCTATGTCATTTACCCCTGTGATGACATTTTTGTCAGTCATCCTCAGATCAGTCTTCACATGTATAATGGAATCTGATAAGCTAGTACTTTCATTCATATCTGTTAGATTCATACCTGCCATGTCTTGTGCTCACTTGCTAGTGTCCTCAAACTTAAGATGAGCTTCCATGTCGATCGTATTTAATTACTAATTTGATATTTTAATGCTAGGCAATCGGAATGTGAAACCTTTCACGTTACAAAACACCCCAACAAATAATCTGGAAAGAAATAGAAATGAAATACAGAATTATTAAATTACCTGTTCCAGAACGTCCCCAAATATATGCATAAATAAGAAATAGAAGACAGTGTTAGCAGGACTATATTGTGGAAATCGAGTAAACGTTAAATGGAGAAAATGAAATAAATGCAGCAGGCCGAGGAAGTTACAACCAGTCACGTACAGTATGCTCGAAAACTGAAATTGTGCACAATTAAAAGTATTTAAACAGTCAAGTATTTAAACAAAGAAAATTCTGGAAAATAAATGAATAAATTATTTTTAAATAAAATTCGTTTCAATCAGCCAAGGTAATTTAAATTTATCAGTTATTGTCACTTTAATTTTTGAGGAGGAAATATCTTCCTCCACATACACCACCTTCTCAAAAAATGACGGCTAGTAGTAGACGTAATCATCATTCTTTGGCTGACGTTGTACCCTTCCAGAAGGAGTTGTGCATAATGGCGCCCGTGAAGTCGGCATCGCGCCCTGTACAGTTGTCACTGGTTCTTCTGTTTCATCGGGTATTGCCAAACAGTTTTCATGTTGTGAATTGGTAGAATAAGATTTCGCTATATTAGACAACGTGTATTCTGAGTTCTGCATTTCGTTATGTGCCTGTATGATGGGATTGCACACATCAGATTCGTCTATGGAACGATGGTCATTCAACGCATCTGATAATTCAGTCCTATCGTCTAACCAGATAAACTGGGGAATGCAACGATCCAACGTAACACAATCCTCAATGCCATTTACCTCTATGAGCATTCTTGTCAGTCATCCTCTTAACCTTATATGGTCCTTTGTAAAATTGTCTCAGGCAATTCTTCCTATTTTCATTAGTTACATACACATGTATAGCCGATCTTAGATCGGAGGACACATAGCTCTTGGTTTTTGCTTTTCTAGTTTTGGTCGTAGCCAAACGACACATCTTATCTCTAAGTGCTCTTACAAACCAATGTACATAACTAGAAGCCTAATCAAGACTACTTGGAGTTTCTATTAGAAGATCTCCAGGCAACCTTAATGGTTCTCCATAAACCAATTCTGCTATTGAAATACCTAATTGTGCTCTATATCTGTTGCGCATGGCGAGTAGTACTATAGGAAGATCGTGTATCCAGCTTGTTCTACTAGTACACCTTAACGCAGCTTTCAGTTCACGATGCAGCCTTTCTACCATCCCATTTTCTCGTGGGTTGTATGCGCTAGTATGCAATACAGTTGTTCCTATGATGTTGAGAGATCTTTCGAAAAGCTCGGACATAAATTAACTACCGCGATCACTAGTGATCTTTTCCGGAACCCTATAACGCGATATCCAATTAGGTAGAAACGCAAACGAGACTTCTTGCGCTAACATATTTTTTTAAATCACCACTTCGAATTGGCAACTAAATCGATCTAACATAGTTAGCAAATATTTGTAGCCATTAACCTCGGGCATTTCGACAATGTCTGAACCGTCCAATTGGTATCCCAATATTCTTTATCTCGGTTCTGGTATGTCTCCACACCTTACACGTTTGACACTTGGCACAGGCTCTTACCCATACCCGTATGTCTTTAGACATCTACGGCCATACGTATCTGTCATTAATTAATTGAATGGTGGCTTTAATGGATGGATGTCCCATGTCGTGTAACACTTGGATAATTTTTGCCTGTAACTCGAACGGAACATATGGTCGTGGTTGACTTCTGGACGTTTCGCATAACAACCACTTGCCACTGATGAGCTTATGAACATATCCTGGTCTTTTGGACAAGAATAACGTCAAGGGATCCAATCCTTGTGCTTCCTTGATTTGACTAACATAATCAATCATAGAATCATCTAGATTCTTCAACGGACCTTGAAATATCAGCTCGACATCAGCTTTATTCGGTCTACTAAGTGCATCGGCTACCACATTCTCTTTACCTGCATTATAAGACACAGTGAAATCGAATTCTGATAAACGGGTTATTTAGGAATTTACTCTACGAGAGTAATTAAGCCTCGCTGTTTTACCTAGTAAACTAATCAACGGCTTATGATCGGTCTATAAATTAAATTTATGACCGTCAAAAAATGTTCAAAGTGTAGCACTGCGGCATACACTGCTATTAGCTCTTTACCAAACGTATCATAACGTTTCTCTCGATCATTAAGCTTACGGCTATAAAACCCGATCGGTCATACTATGTCCTGATCTCCTTGCTGTAGCACTGCCCCTATTGCAACATCTGATGCATCTGTGATTAACTCGAAATGTTTCTCCCAATCTACAGGTACTAATGTGTTTATGTCACTTAGCATTTCCTTGGCCTTCTGGAATTTTTCTCGGTCTTTCGAACTCAAGTTTATAGGCCAAGACTTCTTGATCGTGCTCGTTTCACGAGTAAGATGACGTGTCAACGATCCTAGAATTCCAACTAGGCCTGGAATGAATCGACGGCAATAGCTCATCATGCCCAAGAACCTTCGCAACTGGTGCACGGTTCGGGGCTCCATAACGTCCTTAATAGCTTGGATCTTATCTTCCAAATGTTTAATTCCGTCTTTGGAAAGTATATGACCAAGATATTTAACTGAAGATCATCCGATGTTACTCTTATTAGGTTTGATCACTAATCCATATTGTTCCAGCCTGGTCAAAACCGTTTCCAAATGCCTACGATGTTCATCACGGGAGCGACTAAAAATTATAATGTCGTCTATGTACACCCTCGAAAATGGACAATTCTGAAGGATTTCTTCAGGCAAATGCTGGAATTTTTGACTGGCATTTTTTAAACCAAAAGGCATTCGAAGAAATTCATGCGATCCCCCTCATGAAAATCTGAATGCGGTGAGTGGTATCGAACTTTCCTCCAATGGTATCTGATAGTATGCTTTCTGGAGATCTAAAGTTGAATAAACCTCATATCCCATTATATCTCGGAGTAAAGTACTCTGGTTAGGGAAAGGAGAAAAATCACCCTTCGTCACTGAGTTTCATAGACGATAATTTCCACAAACCCTCCATTTACCCGGTTCAGATTTGGGAACTACCACTATTGGGGAAGCAAAATTGGAGTTTGACCTTCTACAAATCCCCTCCTTGCACAATTGGTGAAATTCAGACAAAGCAACTTGTTGCTTGTGTTGTGCCAATGGTTGAGCCTTTGGTGAACAAGGTAATGAAGCCACCAATTCTATTTGGTGTTCTACTCCTGTCTTCAATCCTATCCTTTTGGCACTGAAAGGCTGAAACACTGCTAAGTGCTTCTCTATGATATCGGTAAAGTCATGTGCGACCGTTGGACGGGGTAAAAAACTGTTCTAACTGCCAATATGTTAGACTCAGTATTTGTGGACACCCCTACGCCTTCTGCGATAGTCCTAGCTTTGGGGTCTAATGTAAGTTTGAAATGTGTCAAGAAATCCATCCCAATGATGTGGTCCTTGACATCGGCTACGAGAAAATTCCATCTAAAGGAAGATTTCTGGCCTAACATCACCGACATTTCTTTCATCCCTTTGACTCCTTTCGGACTACCGTTAGCGGCCTATATTTAATAATCAAATGTGGGGCAATCTGCTTCCATCACGTCTGACCTAACTATGCTTACCTCAGCATCCGTATCGATAAGAAATTCTAATCCAGATACTTCATCTTTAATAATGAATTTGTTGCTGGATTATCCGGCAATGTTTTCCAGATCTCCACTTAGTTAGAATTTGACTCTCTTGCCCTCTTTATCGGTGCTGACTGGTCCTGTCGCATTTTTAACTTTTGCTTTAAGTATGCCTTTTAAAGGCATATCTGGGAGCCTTTGCAATGGAACCCCCCTACGGCTCCTACTAGCGGGGTTTTATCCTTTTCCTGGTAATGGATTTCTCTCTGCTGGTTTAGTGCTTCCTTTCCATCTGAGTCTACATAACCGCGGGTATATAAAATTCTCACCTTGGCACTTTGCACTTCGTCCGTATTCGCAATGTGCCTTACACCATCCGCATGGCCCTTCGAAGCGTTGACGCGAGTGACTCCATCGACGTCTAGTATATCTTTCCTGACTCTGAAGTTGCAAACTGTCTCGACGTATACTAGCAACTTCTTGAAATATGTAACGCAAGATTTCTTGTATCGTCAGGTTGGTTTCGGCATCTGCCTTGACTGGCTGCACCATGAGAGAATCTGCTGTTACAGCATTTACTTGTGGTTTCTGCTGTTTATACACTCCGTCTAGCCCTCTGAGTTTTATTGTCTAATCAATATTCATTGTGTCAAATACTTCCAATGTGGTTCTAAGCCTAGATGGTAGCTCAGCTGTAAAAATATAATTTACCACATCTCTGGATATATTCAACCTGAAAGCTTTTGTAAAACCGTTCGTAATACTCTGATGGTAGTTGTTGCCCCATATTTATATTTTATTTTTAAATAAAATTCATTTCAATCAGCCAAGGTGGTTTAAATTTATCAGTTATTGTCACTTTAATTTTGGCGGAGGAAATATCTTCCTCCACATGCATAAATATATATAAGCAAAATTGTGATATTATATATTTCCGACCACACCTTATAAAACTATATACGGAACACATAAATATACACGCTAATAGAATTTATAGATATTTATTCATATATAACTATCATATAAGCAACAGTGTGAGTCAAATGTCTCTAATCGGAATTATATATAAATAATTTTTTATTTATTAATTTTAACCTAATTATTTATTTATTAATACAATATTTAAACCACTATAAATAAATATATATCAATTTCTTCGTGTATATCTTTATAAATAAATATCATATATATATATATATATATATATATATATATATATATATATATATTTACCGTTGCCATTTCACCATTGTTTAAAATACAAGAAAAAAACAATTAATAAATCATGTTTCTACCAGAATCTACAGCCATAAGTTCTTGATTCGTTAGTATTTGCGTTCATCCAATACCAACTGTATATTTGTCGTAACCAATCCCCTATTGATTATGTCAGTTTTTGTTTTGCGCAATTTTTACTACTCTTTTCGCGCAATTTAGACTACTCTTTTTGAGTAACGTCATTTGCTGTGTCATGGCTTTCATTATAATTGCGTCCGTAATTGATGGGTGTGTCATATTTTGCGAAACCTTGGCTATTTTTGAAGGCCTTTCAGTAATGTGTTTTGTACAGAACTGAAAAATTGTTACTACTAACAGCATGACCCGTGAGTAGTACATGCTCGCAAATCGATGATTTTTGTGCAGGTTCTGCACCCTCTCTTTAATAGTTTTTGAGCGAGATGCTGATTTTTTCTAGTTTCGAGCCACTTTTTTGATCTGCCAATGTACTGAGCGTTGCAGATACATTGAAATTGGTATACAGATAAAGGTGTTGACATCACAGGGAGGCTATCTTTTTCTTTCGTGCGCATCAGTTTTGTTGTTTTGAGCACCACTCTGACCTGTATTGATAGAAAATGGGCTTTAGCCGCTCAAATTTATTTCTTTGGAAGATTTTAGCTTGAAGGCTCCTACAAAGGGAACACTAAGCGTTACCCTCTGGTGTGTTTTTTTTTCCTCCAAATTGGTCTCGATTTTGTTGCGTTGCTTCAAATTGTATTCAATGAACCAATTCGGGTAGCCATTATTTCTCAACGCTTCGCAAAGCAAATTTAGCTCTAATTCAATGTTGTTCGGTTAACAAATCCTGCGTATTCGTGTGCCTAAATTTGTTATTAGGTTCCTTTTGTACGTCCTTGGCACACTACTGAAATAATGTATATATTGCCCAGTCCAGCTTCATTTTTTGTGAACTGACCTTGAGATGGTACCTTCTTCATCTCTCGTTATTCCTACATCAAGAAAGGATAAATATCCGTCTTGTTCTTCTTCTTTTGTAAACTTGATTGCTTGGTCTACCTTGTTTACATTCAACGAAGATTAGATCGCACCTCAATTCCAGTGGTTAGTATGAACGATGCTGAAGCTTTGAAAGAAAGTAACGAATATACACCCAACCTGATCCAAGAAAATGGGGATCAATCGGATCTTTGCGAAACTGATAGTCCAAAGCAAAAACCCGCGAACACAAATCGTGGAGATTCAATATATGAAGCAAGCAATCCGCAAGCATTCAAAAGATATTGGTATATAGAAAAGTTTGGATGGTTATGGGAATTCTTAGAGATAAGTTATCGTCTAGTTGCAACAAAGACCATAGGTAAGAAGACTAAATGCTAAGGATACTCGAATTGGGACTTGACACTGCAAGTGAAGAAGTGACTGAGGAAGATGTGCACGACATCATTTTTAAAAGGAATGAACAAGAAATTAGTCATTGAAATAACTGGCAATGATAACTCTAGAAGCCAAATCAGTAAAGTTACAAATTTACGAGGTTGTATCTGACTCGCAACTTCAGACATCGGGAATACCATAACACGCATTAAAATTTGGTTTGGTAAAGTGGAAACAACATGAGCAGCAATAATGGTCAATCAGTTTACGGAGAAGTAAACAAGTATGTATAGTTGCCTTCCAAATGTGAGGCATATATGAGAGGATGAATAACTAAATATGAAAAAAATTATTTTTCATGCTTGAATTTTCTTTTTGTTGCTTCTACAAATATAGTACGAAAGAAATAATGCTTAATATATTGTACATATTTAAGAAATATTATTTATTTAGATTCTTTCGTGTATTATTTATTGTTTGGTTACACGCGTTATAATATATTTTTAATTTGTTCTATTGTGCTATTTTTGTTGTGAGATCAGAGTTAGCTCTAGGGCTCTCAAGTTGATTCATATCTGAATAAATGTTCAACACCTTTGTTCTATCAAATAGTATGCCATTCTTTTTAATGCGGAATTTTAGAAGTCAAGGAATAGATGCATTTTATTTTGTTTTGGCTTATAAATTATATAATTTCATCCTAGTTTGATTGCAAAACCGTATATGATTCCGCAGCATATTTTTTTACTTTGCCAACAAAGAAATACTTGGCGGAATGCGTTTACTTATTGAATGCCATCCTCAAATATAGCAAGATTAGGGCATATAGCTACATTTTAGTAAGGTTTTCTTGACCAAATTGAAATGGTTTTGGCGACCACTCCAAGTACAAACGACCTGAAGAGAGCCTCTTACACTGAAACAGATTTAAAACTGGTATAAGAAAATTTCATGATATTACCAAGGAATTGAACCTCAAATAATTAATGAATCACGTATTCTAGGCGCGTAGTTTTAAAATGGCTCTTAACATATACTATACCATTATTGATTGATAAATTAAGGATTACATAGGATAAATAAGAAATAAATCCGACGAGAACAAAGTAATGAGAGCAATAATGTGTAAACTGGAATCGGACATTTTTCTGTCTAAACCGAAATAATAGTTATCTGAAATAAGGTATATCAATATTTGTGTCCATATATGTGAATTAAAAGTTGTGAAAAATTAGAAGATTAAAAAATATTATCGATGTGCTCATGTGATTTGAGTAGGCCGATCAAACGAGGACGAAATAACTTCAGATTAATTTTAAATTCAGGTGAAGAAGTTTTAAATGTATTGCCTAGCTAAGTAACTGCTCGGAATTCCAAAAATATCAACTTACATAGGTTAGTTAGGCCGAGAAACCTGCTGCTGAAGAGTTTGTAAAACGTTTTGAAATTATAAAGAGCACCAATGAAATCGAGATTATAAAATACCACCATTTATGAAATAGTCTGAAATCCAGAGATCTCTGGTCATCGAGCCAGTCAAACTGGTTGTTATCGCCAAAATATAAACAATCAAGAAAAACGTTATACTCATACGTTTAAACGGGATTTTATGGATAAAGATAAAACATTTAACTACTGAAAGGACATGTAAACAAGATTCAGCACTGAAAACAATAATAGCGGTTAAAGTCTTCAATGGACATCTTTCTACTCTTATGACAAATACCAGAAAATAAGGACAGTAATCCTGTCACTTATAACTATAGTCTAAAAATTTATAAATGGAGGTTTGCTTATAAAAAGTAACAAAATAATGGCAAAGAAACATATCAAATTGAGCCAATAGATTAAATCGCGCATGCAGAGAAGTCATTTTTGAAGTTATAAGAACCAAAATATTATTTGAATAATTTTATTATGAAAAGTGATTTTGAAATTGTTATTTTGACCAAAACGTTGCTCTATAAGAATATTAGAAATCACGAAATCACAATTCCGTGATATTCCATATTTAGTAAAGCTAGATCGTAGGAAAAACAAGTCTGAGTTGTCCCAATTCATAGTTTATTCATGTTTTATACCAAACTGTTTAATAATTCAAGAAATACGCGCCCCAATGTGAAATGCCTACAGCGCAAACTAGTTCAAATATTAGGAAAAGCATTTAAGAGCTTAAACTGACTATAGGATATATATATTTGGAAAGTTATCGTATGATGTTGAGTATGAAAAATTTCATCTTGGAAAAAAATTGTGTCTAGTTTGAATGCAGTGTACACGCATATACAGGATATGTACAAAAAAGTATTAGACTAGAATCTGCACTTAAAGAAAAGAAAGAAAAAATAAAAATGGATGTCAAACACTGAGTAGAATTAGTTCAGTTGTGACCAGAAGGATAAACCAAAAGCAGCATGAACGGAAAGTATAATTTCATGCACATTCGTTTCGTGCTTACTGGCGTCTCATCTGTAGGAGCCGGTATTACGTCCTTTAACCACTATATATTTGGTAGAAGAATGTGGAATAATAGGACGGTACAATCTCCTAGACGAATGTGTAAACCTGTAATAGTGAAGCCAACATAATCTAAAGTCAACGACAATACGACTTCAATGCTAACTCACACTATATAATATATATACCGAGTCTGTAAAGGATACTAACACTATGGCCATTGTGTTAGTAACTGATACCTTTTTTGAAATCGATGAGTACCGGATACTAACACTATGGTTTCTGAGTCGGTACATGATACCAACCTGATGGATATAAATTTATGCTAAAGTTCACACGAATTGAGAAATACAACAATTTCCGAACACCTGTTACTCCAGTTAAACCATACACTCTGGCCTTCATCGATATCAGTTATCACATTTCCCGGTAAGCATGACATCATTCAATTTAGCATAATTTTATATCCATCAGGTTGGTATCATGTACCGACTCGGAAACCATAGTGTTAGTATCCGGTACTCATCGATTTCAAAAAAGGTATCAGTTACTAACACAATAGCCATAGTGTTAGTATCCTTTACAGATTCGGTATATATATTATATATTGTGAGTTAGCATTGAAGTCGCATTGTCGTTGACTTTAGATTATGTTAGCTTCACTATTACAGGTTTACACATTCGTCTTGGAAATTGTACCGTGCTATTATTACACATTCTTCTACCAAATATATAGTGGTTAAAGGGCGTAATACCGGCTCCTACTGATGAGTCGCCAGTAAGCACCAAACGAATGTGCATGAGATTATACTTTCCGTTCATGCTGCCTTTGGTTTATCCTTCTGGTCACAACTGAACTAATTTGTTACTAATTTCGCAAAACCTAATACATACTTGCATATATATTAGTTCTTCGCAACAAACAGTATTTAACTGAGTAGAATTGGCGGATATACTAATGGAGCAGAATAATCCAAATTTGGAAAACAGAACGTTGGATGAAATATTAAATGCTTTTGCTAGAGAATTGGCAACCAAACGGAAACAAATGATAAGGCTCAATCTGAATAAATATTTCGATCAGATAGAAGTAGTGAAGCTAAACTCAACCGTTAACGATTCAGTGGATGCAGATTAAATAAAATATTGTAGAGTTGGTAGGACGTCAGTCAACTCGAGACCGATCGTTGCCTAGCCACATTGAAGACCAAAAAATTTGAAGCTGGATAAAGTTAATAAACAAAAGGGAAATATATGTGTCACTAAAATGATTTTCATTTAGAGAGAAAACACATTCTTTAAAAGAAAACTGTCAGAAGCTATGTGAAAAATGGTCAGCAATAAGATAAATGAATGCATGAGAATATGCGACAAGAATGCTGGGATACTGGTACAAACAGAAACAAATTCTTGCATCAAACAAAAATCATCAACTAAAACAAATGAGAAAAACCCGGCGTCTGCGAAAACATCAAAAGTATTGAATTGTAGTATAAAAACAGAAAATAAACTTAATGAAACATTTCCGTTAATTAAATAGACAAGATTTCATTGGTGGGTAATTTTGTCAGACCAAATTCATTAATCTGTGCAAATGTTTGAAATGTGAAAAAACAAAACCTTTATGTTGTGTAATTTTACAAATAAAAGCATAGTTGATTTCATAATATCTGTCAAAACAAAGTTATACGACGAACTCGAATGTCGTGAACTCAAAGGACACTATTCTCAATGTTCCTAAATGGTAGATCACTGAACATAAGTAGCGCAGGAATTCTAAGTTATTGCAGACCTATTTTTCATCTTTAACTCCTATTTAAATACGGTATAATTACAAAATGTTTTAAATTTAAACTGCTATTTCTCTGTAATGCTATACATAATGAATACGATGACTCAGATTTTATAAAAAGCAAATTTGAACTAATTAGGTTGAAAATTAAAGATTTGTGTTAATTTAGTTTTATCACACCGAGGAGTGCATGGTTTAGTAAAAGTGCATAAACCAAGTAACCCTTTGGGAATTTGTTCTGAATCACAGTAAAAAGCACAGCAAACGGGCAGAATGATTAGACAAGTCAGAAGAAAGAGTTGCCTAAAATATTAGGCTTTATTCATCATATAATGCAGATATACATGCTAAAAGACAAAACAAAACATGTTAGTATACGAACGGTGTTAATATAAATGTGTGTACAAATAAACAAACATATCATTCTCCTCCACTGCGATTTGTAGCGTAGCGTCAGAGTCGGAACAAGACTGTTATAGTAACAATTCAAAGAGGATTGAGAAAACATAGTATTTAAACATTTCCACTTCGTAAATTATAAGAATGAACACGTTGTTGTTGATTGATAAGGTTTTCGAGATTCTCTGATAGGTCACGAGCATTTGAGTTATCCGTAGATTCACCATTTGCCTTAACATTATCAATATCGGTATCGTCATTATAGGAGGTTTGTTCATCAGCAACAACCGGTTCATTTTCACAGAGTCCCATATTAGTTCCAGCTTCATTCATCAGTGCGTCGGAGCCTTTCGGGGCTAACTGACGGATAGATACTGTATCTTCTCTTCCATCAGAAAAACGAACATGCGCATAGTTAGGATTGCAATGAATTAGTTCAACTTCTTCCACAGAGGGGTCATATTTAGAAACTCTAGCATTCTTCTTGAGTAAAACTTTGCCAGGAACAGTAAGCCAGGTTGGGAGTGTGGTACCAAAAGTCGACCTTCTATTGTGTCAAAAAGACGCTCGTGAGGGGTTTCGTTGGTAGATGTGCACAATAATGAACGGATTGAATGTAATGCGTCCAGCAGCACGCATTCCCAGTTTTCAACTGAAAGCCTTTTTGATCTGAGAGCGAGAAGGATCGATTTCCATAAGGTACCATTCATTCCTTCTACTCGAAGCTATACCTTTTTCCCGAAGAAAACTTTGTACCTCGGTCGACATGAAGGAAGAACCTCTGTCTGAGTGAATGTACGAAGGCATCCCAAACATTGCGAATATTTGACACAGGTGAAGTATGAACGAGTGAGTGGATTTTATCGGAGAAGTTGGAGATCCACGGCGAATAATAAGCGAAAAATCCCACAATTTTTTGTTGCGATTGCACATTCGACGGTGGTGGGAGATCTTGTAAAGGCTTTAATCGGTCAGGATCAAGTTTAATTTTTCCATTCGATATTTGAAAACCAAGAAGAGTAATTTCTTTAGCTGCGAAAATGCTCTTTGATTCATTTAAAGTCAATCCATATTTTTTAGTGGCATTAAGAAATTTGTTGAGATTTGTTTCGTGTTCAAGCGTATCTCTCCCGCAAACTGTCACATTGTCCACATAGACAAATGTATCTGTGAGATGTTCCTGTGCGATTATATGATCCATAGTTCTTTGGAAACATGAGACACCATTCGTCACTCCGAAGGGAATGCGACGGAATTGAAACAAGCGTCCACACGCTTCGAAAGCAGTAAATACCTTTTCATGTTCTTGGATAGGTATCTGGTGGTAAGCGCTTTTGAGATCCAAAGTGCTGAATATATGATATTTTGAAATGGTTTCAGCCATTTGGTCTATTTTCGGCAAAGGATAGGCGTCTAATAGTGTGAATCTGTTGACTGTTTGGCTGTAGTCCACAACCATACGTTTCTTGTGATTCTCATTCGATACCACGAGAACTTGTGCTCTCCACGGGGATGTTGAAGGTTCGATAATGCCATCAGAAACTAATCTGTTTATTTCATCCCGGATAAATATTTCATCCATTCGATTGTACCTTCTTGATTTCGTAGCAATAGGCCTCCAGTTAGCAGTTAAATGGTGGAAAAGAGGTGGGGACGTAACAAATGCAGGTTTCAGTAAACAGACGGTGAATGAGGATTCATGACCACCAAAAGAGATATTTACACTTTTATGCAATCCAAGGAAGTCATGACCGAGGAGTACGTCAGTACAAAGATCAGAAAGTATAGGTAGCTTGATATTTTGATAAACACATGATTTGTATTGAATCGACACAAAACAATGACCTTTGGTATGACTTGAAAATGAGCTAGACGCCATGGTTATTGTTTCTTGAGAGGGGTGAATTTTCCAATTATTTTTCAAAATGAAGGCTTCTGAAACATAACTACAGGAACTGCCTGTATCAATGAGAGCATGACAATTTATGTTATTGACTTCTAGATTTATTACACATTTTGTGAGACAATCTGGAGCAGCTGCTAATACAGTTGCAGATATGGTAGGATGAAGCGTCGAAACCACTGGGCGGTGATTCTTAGAGCGACATACCTTTTGAAAATGTCCTTTGTTTCCACAACTTTTGCAGAAGGCGTTTCTGGCCGGACATTTCCATCTTAAATGATAATCGTACCCACAAAAGTCACATTTTTGTTTAACAGCAGCAACAAGATTATCTGTAGATTTATCGGAGGTTGATGAAGGACAGAGTGGCTGAACTGTTGCAGTGTGTGCAGAATTCAAACAGTTTTGATATGATAATGATTGCTTTTCCGCCATTTCGAGACCACGTGCTTGATCAAAAGCCGCTTGAAAATTAAGTGAGTTGTGTTCTAAGAGACGTTTTCTGATTGAATTGGACTGGATTCCATTAATGAAGGCATCGCGCAGAGCATCGTCTCGATTTTCCTCGGCCGTAGTTGGTTTGAAATTGTATTCCCTAGCTAACGATTTCAGAATCTGAACAAATTGATCCAATGTTTGTCCATTTTCTTTTTTAGTAGTCGCGAGTATATGACGAACAAAGACTTCATTTTTCGGTCTGACATAGAGATTCATTAGAGTTTTGATAGCATGATCATATGTATCACAGTCAACGATGTGTTCATATACGTTAGGAGAGACGTAGGAAATAAGAGTGTCCAATTTATCCGGATTCATGGATTCGACTGCTTTTAGGAGGCCACAGAATGTACGATACCAATGATTCCATTGTTTTGCTGCATCTGGTGCACTAGGTTCAACATCCAATCGATCTGGTCGAATTAGGCGTTCCATGATTGGGTTATATGATGAATAAATTGTTCTGAATCACAGTAACAAGCACAGCAAACGGGCAGAATGATTAGACAAGTCAGAAGAAAGAGTTGCCTAAAATATTAGGCTTTATTCATCATATAATGCAGATATACATGCTAAAAGACAAAACAAAACATGTTAGTATACGAACGGTGTTAATATAAATGTGTGTACAAATAAACAATCATATCACTAACCTATGTTTAAATAATGATAGTCTACTTGAATCATCTTAATATTTGGCAACCCGATATTGGACTCAGTGATAAGATCAATACCAACCATATTCATGGTATCTAAAGAGCGTTCTGGGTAGATTGAGAAGAGGAAAGGGAGGGAAAGGAGTCAGAATCGAAGATATATTTGCCTGCAGTCGTCTGATTTCGCTTATGCACCCTGCACAGTCGATGCAGTATGTAACCATTGTAATTCTTATTGTTCATGGTTATATGTGGACTAAAAGAACACTAGGTCGCCCATTCCTAGTGAGGATGGTTTGTATTCAGTGTTTTCCTTCTCCTTGATGATCTGCCAGCCAATGCTGATGAGCACTATCTGCCCAGATGCCAGTGGCCAAAGTTTCCTTCAGCAGCCGAAACTTGCCATTCACGTCTGGCCCGCTTGCTCTCATTTCGTTACTACATGTTTAACAATAAAATTTACTTCTCATAAAACAGGATGGTGACTGTCTCTTTTAGACCCGGAAAGGCTCATGCACGCATTCCCGAACTGACTAGCCTATTCCCTGCTACTGACACTTGTTAGACAAGCAAATAAGACACTAACAGCTGCGTTAACTCGGTCATGTTCTACGTATGTCATTGTTCAATTGCACAGTAGAGCATTATTCTCTAAGCCAGTGCCAAGTTGACGTAAAGACCAAAGAGGATAGTTTTTAACATGTCAGAATCGGCTAAAGTCATCTACAACCTAATTAGGTAGTATAGAGCCCGTTCGTCTACCTGGATGGTGTTTATGTGTGTATGATAACTATTGATTTGAAACCCTGTCCGATATGGCGTTGAATCAGGCTCAATGGCGATAATTTTCAGATTTTCAATATTAATCTTATCGCTCGTATTACAGATTAATCACGTTAACTACGGCAATGTGGTTAAACTGCAGGAAGCTGTATAGCCGATGTCGCCTTGTTTTGAAGTTGACTTGACTTAGGTTATGTAGTTTAATAGTTTATGTGGTATTCAAGTTGCAATGATACATAGTTCAGTAAATTCTTTTCAAAGTAATTTGGTTACAAATTATTCCTATATGAAGCAAATAGTTCTCTCTAACGAGCGTTCATTAGTTAAATAATTTTACTCTCCCTCACTGGAGACTACAATTTAACGTGGTAGAATGGTTTTGCATCTTTTAAGGTTGTTATTGGTAAATATTCGTTGTACATCGATGTTTCGGAGTTTTTCCTACCAGTCTTCATTCAAGGAGGTTGATTAAAACTTTATTTTATAAAACAAAGAGCACCTTCTAACGAGCGTTCAGCTGTTAAATAATCCAAATCTCGCTACTGGCGACTAGAATATAGTTGAGGTGTGTTGGTTTTTGTAAATTTTCTGCTTACTCGGCGATACATAGACGCTGTTAGTGTCCCATATCGGATAAGGGGCAAGACCGAAATTCTTTATTCGGGCTAAGAATTGATAAAACCGCTGTTTTATACGATTTTAAATTAAATTTAACATAAATCTATTAATGAATTGTTTTCTTTATTGGCTCTACGTCAGTTTTGTTGTTCTTTTGGATATTTGTGGCTGTGGCTCTAAAGAAGACAGGCATTATTATTATTATTATTATTATTATTATTTTCATCATCATCACCGACCACAGTACAACATTATTTAATAACTGATGCGTCACTGCCGTATTACCATGATGAAAACTGTAAATTATATAAACACAATATTAACGTTACCACTTGATTGGAATGAGTCGACCATCATTCCCATCTTCAAAAAAGGCAATCGTAATTCGTGCGATAACCATCGTGGTATAAGTTTGACTCCGGTCGTATCTAGGTTATTTGCTTCGATTATCCTACGTCGTCTTAGCGCTTCACGTGAATCACATACAAGAGAAGAACAGGCCGGATTCCGCGCAGGACGAGGTTGTATAGATAATATTTTTACGTTAAGGCAAGTTCTCGAACAGAGACATTTATATCACCGTCCCACAATAGCCGTCTTTCTAGACTTCAAGGGTGCATTTGATTCGGTGGATCGCAATGTTTTATTCCATATCTTGTCAAAAAGCGGTGTGCCCACAAAATTTGTTAATATTATACGAGCTCTCTACACAAATACTTCTGGTCGCGTTAAGGTCTACAACGAATTAACGCATAACTTTACAACCAGCAGTGGTGTTCGTCAAGGTTGTCCACTTTCCCCATTTTTGTTTAATTTTGTAATCGATGCTATTATGAACAACACTCTCTCACACATTCAGGACGCTGGAGTTGAAGTTCTCCCGGGCGATAAACTAGTCGATCTTGACTATGCGGACGATATCGTACTATTATTCGACAATCAGCATGCTGCCCAGACCACCTTAAATAGATTAGCAGACGTTGTTCCGTCTTTCGGTATGAAATTCGCACCCTCTAAATGTAAGATACTGTTACAGGATCACCCACCACTCACTCCAACGTTGCGACTGCAGAATGAAGATCTAGACATAGTCGACAGGTTTACATATCTTGGGAGCTCTATCAATAACGTAGGCAATATGTCCGACGAGGTGAGAATACGGATCGCGAAAGCTAGAGTAGCTTTCTCGAACCTTCGTCATTTATGGAGAAACGCGAATATTTCACTTTGCCTTAAAGGTCGTGTTTACAATGCATCTGTACGCGCAGTCTTACTATACGCTAGTGAAACTTGGCCTCTTAGAGTTGATGATCTGAGACGCTTACAGGCATTCGATCATCGTTGTTTGAGAAGTATAGCACATGTTGGTTACCAACAACGAATAACTAACGTTGACATCCGTAGACGTATTTTTGGATCTGACAATAAGAGCTCGTCGTTAGAAAAACAAATAAGGCTCCATCAACTTCGTTGGCTCGGTCACGTTTTGCGTATGCCCTCATTTCGATTGCCCAATAGAGCTCTGTTCTCTCATCCAGCACCAAATTGGCGTAAGAAACAAGGTGGGCAGATTTTGACATGGCAGAAACAATTGAAGTCACTTACATTCAAATTGGGTAGTATAGGACCCACTCGTCTGCCGGGATGGGGTCCTCGTGCGCATCATAGTTCTTGGTTAGAAACCCTTAGCGATATACTTTACTGCGGCTGACTCCTTTTGGAGGATAAGCCGGCTCCATGCCGGGCGGTTGGAAGCCATTTCGGCACATAAAGAGGGCCAATGACGCTCCCAGTGACGCGGACCATAAAATTGCGTAAACCTAGGAGTTCCATGTCCGATTTGATTGTTGCAAGCCATGTCTTCAGTTGCCCACCTCGGTGGCGGCGCCAGTTTGCACATTGACCAGGGTTCATCACCTGCCGTACCAGTTCGTCTTCGGGTTTGCGTAGTACGTGCCCGAACCATTGAAGTCGACGATGTTGGATCCAGACGGATAGTTGCATGATTTCCCCGCATTAGTGACAAACAGATGCGTTCGACATCCGGTCCATCCATTTTGTCTTTGTGATGTACCTAAGGCACCAATGGTCGAATACTTCGAGCTTTTTGGAGTCCTCAGAACGTAATGGCCAAGTCTCACAGCCATACAGTAGCACAGGCCGAACAGTAGCCTGGTAGACTCGGATTTTTGTTTTGAGGCTGATTTCACTTCTTCTCCAAAGTGAGTTCTTCAATTGTAAGAAAGCAAGTCTGGCACGGTCGATGCGTGTTCGGACTTCATTCTTTGCTTGGCCAGTTGGAAGTATTTTTGAGCCAAGGTACGTAAAATCGTCGACTGTTTCGTAATGTAAAGATCTGATCAACACAGCCTTTGCCTGGGCGGAATCCACCCTGATTGGGACGGGTACGGACATGCCGCTCATTACAAAAGCGGTTCAATAGAATCGACGCCAACAGCTTGGATGCGGTGTTGAGAAGACTGATACCACGGCAGTTTTCGCACCTTGATCTATCACCCTTTTTGGGAAACGGTAGCAGGATTGACATTCCGAAGTCTGACGGGCATGCTTCCTGTTCCCAGATAGAAGAGAACAGTCGATGGATTGATGGCAGTAGTGTGCCTATACAGGCCTTGTAGATCTCTGCAGGTATTCCATCTTCACCGGGGGATTTCTTGTTCTTCATGCGCTGGATGGTCGTAGCGATCTCAACCTCAGTTGGGGAAGAGCAGTCCACGTCGTAGCTGGGTGTAGATGTTGTAGGTGGTTGCGGTGGGGAGCGGCCACTGTATGGTCGGTTCAATAACTGCGAAAAATGTTCAACCCATCTTGCGATTTTGCCATTGACATCAGAAATCAAGTCTCCTGTTGCGCTGCGTAGAATTGTCTCTGCATTGCGCTTACCGGATGCTTTACGTATAAGACGGAAGAGACCCCGAAATCACCGACGTTTGCAGCCGATTCCATGGCGGAAGCCATTTCATCCCAGTACTGCTTACGGTCAGCCCGAGCAGACCTCGTGGTTTCACGTCTCAGGTGGCGATAATTAGGCGCGTTATTCATCCGGGCATCTCTTGCTTTTTGTGACGCCCGTATCGTGCGTTCAGAGATCCAGTCTTTATGGTGACTTTTGATGGTTCCGAGCGTTTCAAGCGCAGCTTGCTGAGTAGAGAGTTTCAAGTTATTCCATTGATGCTCCACATTGGTTTTATCTACGGCATGAGTTCCACCGTCAGCGGAAGTCAACTTTGCAGTGATTGAGGCAGATAGCGCTGTACAACGGGATGGGTCCGTTAGGGTTGCAACATTCAGGCGTCTCGTAGGTTGACGGCGCCGTCGGGACTTGAGATGAAGCCTCAATTTGGCACGTACTAGAGTGTGGCCGGACCCTCCTCGGTTGACAGTTTTAGTTTTTTAGTGTAGTCGATCTGCTTGGCTGTGTGACCATCGTTTGAATACCAGGTGAGCAAATGCTTCCGAGGGTGTTGGAAACGCGTATTGGTAACGCACATATGGTTGACATCTGCAAAGCTGATAAGTCGTGCTCCGTTCTCGCAGCGTTCACCTAGACCAAACTTTCCCAGTATGTGTCTGGTGGATGAGTCAGAAGGTCCTGTTCGTGCGTTCCAGTCACCAGCGACAAACAGTATGTCGCCTCTGGAAATTCCGTTGATAGTCTCTTGCAGTTGGTCGTAGAACTCATCTTTCACATCTGAATCAGCTGCGAGGGTTGGTGCGTAGACGGCTACCACTGTGATGTTGAAAGGTTTCCCTCTCAGTCGTACCGTTGCGATCCTCGGTGATACAGGATTCCAAGCCAGCATGGCTCTCTGCGCCGTAGGACCAAGTAGAATGGCTACACCGTGTTGTCCGGACCCGTCAACTGGTCCGCTGTGATGCATCAAGTACGTTGATTCTGCCGACGGTACTTTTATCTTCGTTGAACCTCACAATTGTTCATAAATTTTGATCACTAGACTAAACAAGATTCGCTTCGTTATTCTCATTAGTCTTAAACGGCATGATCGATTATTCCTCGCTAGCTAATTGCGTAGCATATCACAGTTCGTGTGATGGCCGAGTTAAAATCGTGACATCGGCCCAACATTTTCACTCCACATAGCACCATTTATCCTCTGGTATTGCGTTACCTATCTACTCGCACTAGCATACCTCGTTCGTCTTCTTCAACCAAAATTTACTCTTTTTTTCAATTATACAGCATACCATCATACTCTACTTCGAATCTAATTTCAATGCACTTTCTTTTCGGACACATGATTAGCAAAGAATACTTTACAACTTTCGGTCTTAACTTTATCTCCCCAAGTGCGAAAGCGCCAAATATTTGAAGCTGACGAGCAGTTTTGCCGCATTATAATTTGGCCGAATCAATGATCGGGAATGCTTCATCCGTTTTAATAACATTCACCGCGAACCGCCGCAATGCAAAATTTTATTTCAAATATTTTTATTGCCTGAACTATGTTCAACCTCTGTTATACATAAATTATTATGCTAAAAGAGGACGCATTATTTTTCATATTAATTTAGCTTTTATATATTTTAGTAAAGGTGTTTCTCAATGCTATGGTAGGTTACAATTAACAGTCGGTGATAGAATAGATGTCACAAGAAATCTTAAAACTGGTGTTCTTATCAACATTTAATTCGCAAAAGTGCACACTACTTTAACGGTGCGTGCAAAAGACCAAATACGCGTTAATGTACAGCCATTAATATTAGATATTTGGTTCGTACTCTTCTGATGACCCATGATATCATCATCATCATTTCCAGCCACACAAAAGTCAAGTGACTAATGTTTCACTGCCATATAACCAAAAGGAGTGAAAAAAGTATATAAGTGAATTTAGATAAATTATTATTGAGATTTACGAGAGAGGAAGAGGGGTAGAGGGAGAAGGAAAATCTTGCTATTATGAGTAAATTTATCAGGATAACTCACAGAAATGAGGCAAACTAAACCTCTCCACAACACCATTATGGCCAAGTTAGCATTCAGGCAAGGCGACATCAGCAACACAGCTTCCTTGCGGATTTCACCGTATCACGTCATAAACAAACCGAACATCGCAGCTAACTTTGCCCTACTAAGAAAAGAAAGTTACGAAGATGATTCTACTATACATCTGCAACAAGATCGCCACTGAGCTCGATTCGCTACCATATCGCTAAGGGTTTCTAACCAAGAACTGTGATGTGCACGAGGACCCATCCCGGCAGACGAGTGGATCCTATACTACCCAATTTGGATGTAAGTGACTTTAATTGTTTCTGCCATATCAAAATCTGCCCACCTTGTTTCTTACGCCAATTTGGTGCTGGATGAGAGAACAGAGCTCTATTGGGCAATCGGAATGAGAACATACGCAAAACGTGACCGAGCCAACGAAGTTGATGGAGCCTTATTTGCTTTTCTAAAGACGAGCACTTATTGTCAGATCAAAAAATACGTCTACGGATGTCAACGTTAGTTATTTGTTGTTGGTAACCAACCTGTGCTATACTTCTCAAACAACGATGATCGAATGCCTGTAAGCGTCTCAGATCATCAACTCTAAGAGGCCAAGTTTCACTAGCGTATAGTAAGACTGCGCGTACAGATGCATTGTAAACACGACCTTTAAGGCAAAGTGAAATATTCGCGTTTCTCCATAAATGACGAAGGTTCGAGAAAGCTACTCTAGCCTTCGCGATCCGTATTCTCACCTCGTCGGGCATATTGCCTACGTTATTCATAGAGCTCCCAAGATATGTAAACCTGTCGACTATGTCAAGATCTTCATTCTGCAGTCGCAACGTTGGAGTGGTGGTGGTGAGCCTGTAACAGTATCTTACATTTAGAGGGTGCGAATTTCATACCGAAAGACGGAACAATGTTTGCTAATCTATTTAAGGTGGTCTGGGCAGCATGCTGATTGTCGAATAATAGTACGATATCGTCCGCATAGTCAAGATCGACTAGTTTATCTCCCGGGAGAACTTCAACTCCAGCGTCCTGAATGTGTGAGAGTGTTGTTCATAATAGCATCGATTACAAAATTAAACAAAAATGGGGAAAGTGGACAACCTTGACGAACACCACTGCTGGTTGTAAAGTTATGCGTTAATTCGTTGTAAACCTTAACGCGACCAGAAGTATTTGTGTAGAGAGCTCGTACAATATTAACAAATTTAGTGGGCACACCGCTTTTCGACAAGATATGGAATAAAACATTTCGATCCACCGAATCAAATGCACCCTTGAAGTCTAGAAAGACGACTATTGTGGAACGGTGATATAAATGTATCTGTTCGAGAACTTGCCTTAACGTAAAAATATTATCTATACAACCTCGTACTGCGCGGAATCCGGCCTGTTCTTCTCTTAAACGAACATTGGTTGCGCGGGTGGTGGTAACAATTATTATAAACAAGGTTGCGGTCTTGATATAAACACTTGACCCATTAATTACTTACATATGTCAGTATAAACTAAGAATTGTATAGTGTAGAAAAGGCAATTCATCCAGTAGACCGGTTTCGTCCTTATTGGGAACTCATCATAGTACTGCCCAGAATTTGCCGCGGACGGGACTACGAACCTGGGCACGTCTGCTTCGGAATCTGGTGCTCTAACCACTGAGCTATCCTGCCGCACACTACACTACACACAATTTTCAGTTATATACTAACTAATGTAACTTGGTTAGTCAATTTTCCTTTAGGTGGAGCTCACATGGCATCCATTTAGACACAAAGTTCCAACTAACCATGCCCAATCTGTCATTACTGAACAGACACCACATTACATGGGGAAGTGGTATTGAAATGAACATTTATATAGTTAAACGAACATTGGTTGCGCGGGTGGTGATAACAATTATTATAATCAAGGTTGCGGTCTTGATATAAACACCTGACCCATTAATTACTTACATATGTCATTATAAACTAAGAATTGTATAATGTAGAAAAGGCAATTCATCTACACTATACAATTCTTAGTTTATACTGACATATGTAAGTAATTAATGGGTCAGGTGTTCATATCAAGACCGCAACCTTGATTATAATAACTGTTCTTCTCTTGTTTGTGATTCACGTGAAGCGCTAAGACGACGTAGGATAATCGAAGCAAATAACCTTGATACGACCGGAGTCAAACTTATACCACGATGGTTATCGCACGAATTACGATTGCCTTTTTTGAAGATGGGAATGATGGTGGACTCATTCCAGTCAAGTGGTACGGTTTCCTCATTCCATATAGTATGAAAAAGTTTGGTCAACGCTCCTGAAATTATATCGCCACCATCCTTAAACAATCCCGGAAGCAGATCATCGGGGCCGGCGGCTTTGCGGCGCTTAAGAGATAGGATTGCATCGCGTACTTCTAACTCGGATGGTTCTTCGGGACTAACATTCCACACTGTTGATGCAGACATGCTTTCGGGAAGCGGAACTGACGCGGGTGGCCAAGAAAATTGATCTCTAAAGTGTTCAGCCCACCTGTCAAGACGACTTATTTTATCGGTTATTAATTCGTTGTTACTATCATTTATAGTTTCGCTAACTTTTAACTTTCTCGGACCTGTTGTGCGTATAAGTTGGAACAAACAGCGACTGTTACCTGACGCGAAAGCTACTTCCATTTCTTCAGCCTTTCTGCTCCAAAAGTTTTCGAGATCGCCTTTTAGACTGCGCTTAAGTTGGCGTCTTATATTGCGACGGGTATTATTATGAGTCGAGCCAGGTGGAATTTGGCGCCTTATTTCGAGTATCTCCATAGATTTTACAGAGAGCCAGTGATTATTTCTACGGGGGCCTGCTATGCCACATACAGTAGTACCTGCATTGTGCATAGTGGAACTTATCTTGGACCAAAGTATATTCGGATTTTCGCTATTCAGACCAGTTAGATTAGCCTTAAGAATATTTTCATAGTTTTGTCGGATGGACGGTTGTTCGAGTTTGCCTACATCAATTTGGGGTTTATTCTTAATTATTTTCCCGGAAAATTTTAGAGCAAATCTACAACGGATAAGTGCATGGTCCGAGTCGACATAAGTGTTCCAAAAAGAGCGACAATCCTGGATGCAACCACGCCATCTATAACTAATTGCTACATGATCTATTTGAGTCCACCGTTGTCCGGGTGCTGGAGGACGCCATGTAGCACAACGTTTAACACTACGTCTGAAATTTGTACTACTTAAATATAGTCTATGTTCAGCGCAGCTATCCAAAAGCCGTTCACCATTATCATTGCGAGTCGAGCTTAGAGTGTATCTTCCACCTAAATGAAATTCTGTGTTGCTTAAGCGACCAACTTGAGCATTCATGTCACCCATAACCAGGACTATATCCGAACTTCGTGCTTTACTTAGTAAGGAGCTTAATTCGGAGTAAAAAGCGTCCTTGCTTTCTTCTATGCTGCAATCGGTAGGAGCATATGCAGATACAACGAAGAGGCAACGATGATAACGGTTTTTTGCTTTGATTTTAGTAGATGTATTTAAACGTGCCGCACACAATCGACTATTTAAAGGGATCCATTCAATTAAGCAAGCTTCAGCTCGCGCGCTAAGGGCAATACCAACGCCCCATTTACCGGCTTGAGAGGACTCTGTGGAACCAGATGTTCGAAGCCAATAACGCGTAGATAGGGATGGTGCAACTAGTTCTGTAATACACGAAGGATCCTGTATTCTGGTTTCAGATACGCAACATATGTCGATTTCTAATTTATCCAACGTACGAGCAAGAGATTCTTGCTGTCCAAGTTGTTTTAATGTTCGCACATTAAATGCGCCTACGTTAAAACCTAACTTAGGTTTAATGAATGATCGTCTACAAGAACCATTTTCGATATTTGGCAACCTAGTATTGGGCTCAGTGTTATGATCTAAACCAACCATATTTATAGTATCTAAAAGAGTTATTGTAAGATTGAGAAGAGGAAGGGGAAGGAAAGAACGCAGAATCGAATATAGAGTTGGAGTTACCTGCAGTAGCCTGTTTTCGATTATCCACCCTGCACGGCTCAGCAGATAAGGCGACCCTTTTTATACTGCGCGACGGCCGATGCAGTATGTAATTATTGTAAGTTGTACTTGCCATGGTTATATGTGGACTGTAAAAGAACACTAGGTCGCCCATTCCTAGTGATGGTTTTTATTCTGAGTTTTCTTTCTCCTAGATAGTCTGCCAACCAAAGCTGATGAGCACTATCTGCCCAGATGCCAGTGGCCAGAGTTTCCTTCAGCAGACGGAACTTGCCCCTCACGTCTGGAACGCTTGCGCTCATTCCGTCACTACACATTTAACAAAAGGTTACAGTGCAGTTAGACCAAACTCGAGGCTTCACATGAAACGGGATGATGGCTGTCCCTTTAAGGCCCGGCAAGGTTCATGTTACCAATCCCGCCGGTCGTCAAGCCGGAATTTCTATGGCTACGGGCCAATGATAGTCGAAATACGTCTATACAGAAGCCTGGCGGAAGTTAAACCAAGCCATGAAAATAATTTAATAACTGGATTGTTGATCCACTCACCCACGCAAGCTTAATTGATGCCTACATAAATCATCGAGAACAGAATTACACACGATACAGAAAGACCGGTAAAACATTCAACTTTCTCGTTTTTCATTTTAATATTTAAATGTATAGATTATTTTATTACCCAGTTTGGTAGTTATCTGTCTATTTCAAAAATACCGCTACAGGAAATAATACATAAAATCTAATTAAATTTATGTGCCACAGCTGAATAGTTTTATTTCCAAAAAGAAAAACACGGGGAGTCAAATCGCTAAACAAAAAGCAATTTTGATCGTGTGTTAGCCTGAAGAATGGAAATATGGAAACAGGAATACCGATAAATGTGCCGTAACAGTAAATTCAAAGTTACTAGCTAATTCCTTACTGTAGAATAAATCGGCAATATACTATATATGCATATCCTGGTTTTCCTCTGATTATGTTGGTGGCAACTAGTCTGACTCGGTTTACTTATATTTCTTATTTAGGCTGGTGAACATTTAGTTTATATGCGTATATGTCGGTTTTCGTGGTAGGGTCTTTTCTCGTTTCATTGAAAAGTGACTTTAGATAGATATATATATATATATATATATATATACATATATATATATATATATATACACACATATATATATATACATATATATGTATATATTTATATAAATATATATACATATATATATATATATATATATATATATATATATATATATATATATTTGAAAGCAAAAGAAATTAGCTGCAATACGAGTATTTCGCCATTTTGTTTTAGCCAAATCTTGGTTTAAAGTGCTTTTTTGTATTGCTTTATCACTAGAATAGCAGATGATTAAAATCGAAACACTGGGATACTGCCACGAAACTGACGGGACAAATTTTCGCCAAGTATGTGCAATCCTTGCGGAGGCTGTAGCCAAATGCCTCACGAGAACCCATGGATCGCCAAGCCCTCACTAGTCTGTGTCGGAACAATCATTAAGTCTTTAAATCAAGTTTGCGTGCTTGAAGTAAACACCAATCCCATTGTATTTAACCAGTCATCGAACAACATAATAATCAATGATATAAGCTGTAAGAAATGGTTGTGTAAGGCATTTATATTTAAATACAATGGGATTGGTGTTTACTTCAAGCACGCAAACTTGATTTAAAGAATTGTTACCACCACCCGCGCAATCAATTATTGTTTAAATCATTAAGTCTATTTTACAGGGAATGATTCGTCGTCAGCTGAGCCCGTCCCCAAGTCTCGCCAACTGTGTCCACACATCTGAGAGCAGCATCCGTCAATACAATCGATCATAACAACTGTGTCATAATTAGCAATCCTGAATATAATTCTCAGGAATCGTAAATAGACTTTCAATTCATTCATTTAAGATCTCCGCACAAAAAAATGACCTAATTCCGATGGATAAGCGTAGTGTAAACATTATGATACGGAAAAGATTGGCAGCCAGAGAGCTAAACTTGCTCTCTCAAAAACAAAGATCGCACAGCAGAATAAAAATGAGTTTTTGTGTCTTCGCTCACTTTCATTGTTCATTACGATTTCTTTGATCTCTGGGAATTCTTACATTTTTACGACGAACAATGATGCTTATAAAAGGCTAAGTCACGATTGCACAAGTAAGGGAACTGGGTACAAGTCGACCTGACACAACAACGGATGCGCTAATTGTATCATACTCAGGGCGTAGTGAGGTTTAACATGAAATGGGTCGAAAGCGTGCCACTACTCAAATCAACCACATTCTAGTAAGCAGACAAAGGTTTACCTCAGTTCTGGATACAAACGTACGATGGGTATGCTTATGAGTCAATAAATAGCTTTGATCAGACTTTTAGCTACCAAAATCAGTTTAAAATTACGCCCCAAGCGGCCGATCACACCACACATTAATTTTCGTGTTCTACAAACGCGTAATTACTGCAAAAAGATGTCAAGGTAACCGAGGCTTCGACTGGTCCTAAGGTAGTCACAGTCGATAGTGTATGTAACGAAATCTGGAACGTTATTAATTATATAATTGAGCAAACGTCGGCCTATCTCCCGACAAACAAGCCTGAGAACGTTTATACAATCAAACGAGAATTGGTTGCGCGGACAGTGATAACAACCTTAATCAACGGTGCGATCTTGATATAAAAATCTAATCCTATATTTGAATAAATTTGTCATTATAAACTAATAATTGTTCAGTTTAAAATGGCAATTCATCCAGTAGACCGGTTTCGTCTTTATTGGGAACTCATCACGTACTGTCCAGAATTTGCCGTGGACAGGGCTCGAACCTGGGCACGTCTGCTTCGGAATCTGGTGCTCTAACCACTGAGCTGAGCACCTGATTGCAAGCTCAACTACAGCCCAATTTCGTATGCTTCCCATGGAGATTTTTGCTGACCACGTAGCGTACGAGGATGAACACAGTGTTACTGTTGCTAATGGGTAGAACGCAAGTTTGAATCGGAAAATGGCTTAGATAATTTTCAAGCAAATTCCACGTATTAGCTGTTATCATACTGCTGCGAGAGGACGGGCGAAATCAGTTTTTGAAACGAAGAGGGTCGAGCACCTCCAGAATCTCTGCAATCCGCCACATATTTCAAATAGCGTAGTTTTCCTGGATGCGACTATTCCATCTTGCTAAGAGCTCGAATTCGAAGCTCATTTTTTTATCAAAAGATTTTTAGTAATATCTGAGTTTCCGAAATCCACAGCCTCTCATCTTATCTCAATCCCTAATTGTTTAATTGTATTATATATATATATATATATATATATATATATATATATATATATATATATATATATATGCGTGTGCTTTGTGGTTAGATCCTCGCTAGTTAGCTTGCCGTCGTATTCTTATGATGATCATGGAAGGTCGATACGTTCCTGGACGTGTGACTTTTGGTAGTTTTATTGTCGTGTGGCTGGTTAAATAAAACGCGATTGGTGTTTATATCAAGTTCGCAAACTTGATTTAAAGAAGTGTTATCACCAACCGCGACATCAATGGATTTTTAATTTACATTCCTTAATTATTATTCTGTTTATCTTCAGAGTATTATTTGTTTTTATTGTTTTGCTGCGATTCTTTATTAACCATGTATTTCTGCTTCTTGATATATGCTGCAAGTATATAAGAAACATTGATAAAAACAATAACAAATTACATTTCTTAGATGCATATTTGAAAATCCCATCTTAAGTCGTAGAAAATTATCGCCATTTTAGCATTAAAAAATGCCAATACATTCGTAACAATTTTAAAATTTCTAATTCTCGGGCTATTTGCCCAAATATACATCGTTTTAAAGAATGTACAAATGTTCATTAAAAAATTAACCTATAAAAAGTAAAATGTCTACACACATGGGCATGGTAAAGTACCAATATACAAACATTTTGAAAATTATTTAGAAACAGTATGTAAGAAATCTGACAATTAATAGCATATAATCAATAAAATGTACATTTACTTAAAAAGCCTATATATACATATGTACACATATAACAATATATACCGAAATAATGTGTTATTGTTAAGAGATGTACTTTTATGCACGGAAATCAATGAGAAAAACAATATTTTTCTTCTATGCATCGGTATTCGTGGCATAAATTGTGACATTTTCCATTGCCACGGTTTCACAGAATACCAAATACTAAATTTAGAAAACTGACTACAACCAGACTGCATGTAAACGATTTGAAATTTTTTAAAAAACCCCACTAGCGAACAATGCACAAGTGAGCAGCCATTATCAATTAAGTTAATCCAATATGACGAGACCGAAGAACATTTAAGCAGTGTCAAGCGCAATGAAAACAGTAATAAGCTAAACTGAACGCTTAGATGATCCCCGCTAACACATGACAGAGGTGAGCCGACAAAAGAAAATCTGGAAGCAATCCAGATAGGCACTCAAAGGAAACACGACCACTTGCTAGTTAGCCAAGTAGATCGAACACCGAAAACTCGAGAATTGGGTTGACGAGTAATCGCAACACTGATCGAATAAAGCTGTGACTATGCATATATGGAGGAATAGCGCGAGTGAGAGAGCCATGTAAGATAAAAATAGGGCATACGCACAATTGATCTAAATGAAGAAAGGTTTACAGTTAACCAATACATACTTAATACATGCAGGTTGAATATTTTGTATGATGGCTGACAAATCTAAATTAGGAAATCCGAGATTATGAATAGGGATAAAATTAAATATACCGTCACCTAGTAAAGACGAGCAACATATGGGAATGCAACCGATTAACTAAGAACGTAGCAGATAAGTGAAATCAATTAAATCGAGATGTATGCAACAAACTGTTAACGAAAGAAGTGCAACAAAGGAGATTCCGAATTTCAAAATATTCTAATTTTACAAAATTTACTTAAAAATAATGCTATATTTACAATTAGTATAAGCATAAATTTGGAAATAGCTAATTTTATTCAACCGATTTAGTCTTTATTCATTTATACAACATTTATACAATAAATACGCCATTTCGCACGCCTAAAACTTATTGCGAAAGACAAAAAAATGTATTGTACCTGGTAACAGATAATTCGGTTTAACATAGATCGTTGAGCGTGGCCAACACCGGTAAACACGTAAAACTGCTAAAAGACAAATACTTGCCTCCCTGAGTACGTCTGGTAAGAACACAATCTCGGCAATTAATCTTACATTAAACACCGAGGAACCTAACTAAGATAATATACAGCAAGAATACGAGTGGTGACAATGAATGACGAAAAATGCAACAATAAATGGAGATAAAGTGTTAATGAGAAAAACTAATCAACATAAAATTCATTCTCGGAGCCCCGATGGTCATTACTCAGAAGCAAACTCACGACTATTAAAGAAAATAGCAAGCAAATACTATGCAGTATAACAAAATGTAGCAAAAATTGCAAAAAAAAATCTTAAAGAAAATGTCGGCAAAACTGCATGATCAATAAATAACAGGAAATAGAAACTATAATGGAAAATTGGACAGTCAAAACAAAGCATTTTGACTAACAATATATGGATTTTAAAACCTATTAAGAAATTTATTTTACAAAAATAAGTTTCAACGCGAATTCAAGGAATTTTAATTAGAAGTGGGCAAATTTTGAATAAGAAATATAGATAAATAGCACACTAAAAATTAGACAAGAAATTATGATAGAATAAAAGAGCAAAAATTGGCACGAAATTTCCTGAGAAAGTAAAATACTTTGTATCCATACTCGTTGCTACCCTTGTTAAGACATGATTATATAATTTAAGCCAAAACACTCCGACTTTGCATGACTGTAACTTGAATATCGATGGGAAAACGTTTCACCCATCTCGACACAGACAATATTCAATGCGAAAATTAAAAGTTACGTATAGCAAAAAAATATCGCCACACTCCTGACAGCTAGGCTACTAAATAAGTTCCGCATAAAAAGTGCAGTAAAAAGGTAACGTCAAACTCAATTACATGGAACAGGAAAAAAATCAAAATGCGTCGAAATTTATACGAAAACTAAAAGCTCCTAATTATAACTAATAAAGTAAATATTTTTCTAAGTAAATGTTACTAAAATCCAGTAGTGAGGCAAGACGGGTATTTTAAAATCAAAACAAGACTTTAAAAATATACATACACACAAAATAAGTTATGCATACAAAGAAAGGTACATATAAATACATATTTAAACACAGACACACAAACACTAACTATATACACACACATATATATATATATATATATATATATATATATATATTTACTCAGTAAGTTAATTTGCTTTTTCGAACATCTATAAAGAAACGCATGCACGCACAGGTACACACATTTACTTTTTAAAGAAAATAAAATCTTTAAAAACAAAGTGTATATTTACTGTAGATAATGATCTCTTTATTTCGTGAAACTTTAACTACACGTTGCAACCATTCAGTTATGTACAATCTGGGTTTTCATTTTATTAAATGAGTGAGAACTAGCCGGAATTTCAGTTTTACATATATTTCTTGTTAGCGGTTAATTGTGTGTTTATTTACGTGTGCGTTTAGTTAAGTGTATATATTGGGGAATGGGTCATTCTACACACACACACACACACTCTCACTCTCACACACACACACACGAACAACTTACACGTACTCACAAATCAACACGCAATTAACCGCCAACAAGAAAAAGAAAACCGAAAAACAGACTACTCGTTCAAATAAACAAATGAAAACCCAGCATACATAACCGAATGATTGCAACGTGTATTTGAGTATTCACAAAATAAACAAGTCATTATTCACAATAAACAAACACTTTATTATTACATACTTTATTTCAATTAAAGTGTAATTATATATATATATATATATATATATATATATATATATATGACAAATTAGTTTTCTAAAAAATGAGCCATGGAGAGTTCATATTTCACGATATAGTGAACTACGCTAATACCAGAGAAATTTTGGAATTTTACCTGAGACAGACAATACCAGTATGCATTTTTATAATTGTTCCGAGCCACTGTAGTTAAAAAAACCAAACATCGGAAGCATATCAAGAAGTTAAACAAAAACGCATATCATAGAACCTTTAAGTTATACGTAATATGTCAGAAAACAATAGATTAAGGATTTACCAAAAATTTTACTACTATTTGGGGTTATGAATTTATTTATATAGGGATACATTATTCGAATTTGAAAAACGATATTAAAAACAATAAACCCTGCAACTGCATCAATTATATACGACTATCAATTCGTTTGTCCAAGAGCGGTGTTCGAAATTTAATTTTATAATATAGTGAAGCCTGTTACAATAAATATTTCCTATATATACATATATAAAGCTAGTGAACAAAAATAATATATAAGTTAAGTGTTTGTACTTCAAAATAAAAATATAAACATTGAGCGGCAATATTGTACACAACCTCTGCATTATATTAAAGGATAATCACGAACGCAAGAATTACATAGAGTTGTCAAACTTATTTATGATACATTAAACACCTATGTTTGCCTGTCGTTGTAATTTATTCGAATCTTAAGAGATACGGCCTGTGTGAACATACCACTTGTGCTAGTCAATACGTCATAAAAATGTCAATTTGGTAACCAGATTATGTTCAGATTTGTTTAATTTTTCAAAATGTAACTGAGCGTCTTTGGCCAAACCATGAGTTTAACTAAGCATTGTATAATGTAGAAAAGGAAATTCATCCAGTAGACCGGTTTCATCTTTATTGGGAACTATTCAAGTACTGTCCAAAATTTACCGCGGATTTAAATAAACATTTGCTCAGATGTAAACTGCATTGTATCAAATATACCGTAGAATCAACCTCACTATCCAGTACCTGAGGAGTTCCCAAAAGGGACGAAACCGGCCTATTGGATAAAATGCCTTTTCTACGCCAATCCTGTTATATATACAATGTTTAGTTTGTACCTACAAATATATATATATATATATATATATATATATATATATGGATTAAAAGTATTTATAAAGTTCGCAACCTTGATTTAAATAAAGAACGAGTATGCCACTTTGGCAGAATGTGAAATTGTAAAATGTGAAGTCGCCTTAACGAAATTGATATTGCAAGGTGATGTGAAATATTCAACGTAATTTCAACAATGAAATCACAGAAAATTAAGCGGACCTGAATAATTAGAAATATCGCAACATCTACAATTAAGTGAAAATTTGTAGCTTTGATCCTAGGCTGTCAAACTTAGTTATTTAAAAAACGGCAAAAACTATTTGACCAATAGTGGGTGACCGGTTTTATATTTTAAAAGTCATTGTAAATTTTTTTACAGATAATAAAAAGCTACTTGTATAAAAAGCAAACTCTGCAGTGCACTAATTTACCAATTAATATTAAAACTCCCACGCAGATTTCTATTTGTCGTTCATATCAAAATTGATTTCATGTACCTAGATTCCCATAGAGTGTATATAAAATATATTATTTGGACTTCAGACAATCACCCTCTCATTTTTAACCAATATCAATCTCCTGTACTGAAGCGTTTTGAACATATGTTGTCCGACTTTTGAAAAACGGGGTGTGTTTATTTCAAGTTCGCAAACTATATGTAAATAAGTGCTTCACCAACCTCGCTATTACTGACCGCTTAATTAATTACTTTCGTCTTCAGAGGCATATACGCACGAGCTCAAAAACCTAATTGATGTTAGGAGGTTGCCTTAAGCTGAGACTTCTAGCTATTGCGTATTAGCTAGAAAAGTAAAGATGAAAGCATGATTCAATTGTTCAAATAATTTTCTAGATAAAAAATTATAAAATAATACTAAATATAACAAAGTTAAAACCTGATAATCATATAAAATGAGTTTAAAACGGTAATTCTAATAAAAACTCATTAGAATACGAATGTAAGAAAAGACTTTCATGATATTCAAGCATAGTTTACTCTTAATCGGTAGATCTTTTATTATAATACTACATATCTATATCCATTTTAGCATCTCCATTATTATCATTATCATGTTTTGTATTAGCTAAACAATTAGTAAATATGGCAGTGCCGTTAGTAGATGTTGCGTTCGTATTAACCAGCGAACCTGCAGAACCAGTAGCAGTGGTGGGCACACGACTGAGTCGATCAAATAGACAAACCGCATGACGCAGTTGACCCGGTGTTAAAAGTCCACAATCGACAAGATTGGTCAGATGCAGCAAAAGATTACAGCGTAGTCCACGCGAAAGTAGCCAAGCATAACTGCGGTGTATAAAAGCAATTACCAGATAATAGATTTGTCCATCGCAGATCACAATGTGGCGAGGTCGAATACCTAGCAGAAAAGCGTTCCAGGCCTGCATCAATTGTTTCTCGCCCTAGGAATTTAAATATAATTAAGATAGCCCATTAAGGAGTGCAAATTACATTCTCATTATTTTAATGCATAACCCAGTCAAAAAAAGAGGGGATTCAGGCGATTAAATGGTTTTCACAAGCGCGCTCTGGTCAATCATAATAAGAAAATTGTCTTGATAACTTACAGTAATAAAGGAATACAATCTTCTTTTTATGAATACAAATTGATACTGAAATTGACTCTACAATTGTCTGTCATTATTTGTTGGGCCACCTGTTGTCCTCATTGGCCAACGTGGAACTTATTGTTCCATCGATTTCCAAAGAAATATCGTCATCGATAGGTCGACCCATAAACGAGCGAAGTCTTGCAGCACCTATCTATAATGCCGAATAAGCGCAAATGGCTCATTTTAGGGCCTCTTAATTATCACAGATTTAACAGGATAGAGTTAGGGATTGTGGTATCGAATGTCTCAAAGGATTGCATAATACATAATCCAATCGTCATGAAACAATTATAGAAGTAATAAATTATCTTAACTTCGTCTTACTAAAGATTTACGAATTATACGGGCTAACCCATATTTAGTTTTAAATAGTTAATAAACATGATGTCTGAGTCTTGTACGAGTGTTTTCATGGAAAATGGATAAGTTAGTACTGGAAATATGAAACCATAGAACTTGTTTAATTTACACAATTCTTTTGAACACTGACGGAATCACAAAATATTGCTCCATAATCCTTTAGTCGACAGGCCATAAAATACAGTATCCATTGTTGAGTTCAAGTTCCTGCAGGCCTCTGTCCAGTTCCTTTACTTTAGCTGCACCTTCATCGTATAAAATGAACATCACAGGGAAAAGCGTTAGTTAGCAACGACGTGCCTAGGCATTACATGTCACGAACACGTGACTAAGGTTAAACTTGTTCGTGTCAGAGATCCGCAAATGTTGAGTGCATTCCTAGCTATCGTCATTGCGTAATGGTCTGTTACCTATTGCCTTCAGAACTGTAGTCACAGTTTCTTTCCAAGTGACAACTTTAAGCCGAAATAATAAGTGAATCAAACTATTAGGACAGTCAATTATAACGAAACGGTGTCCATTTATATAACTCAAGCATATGAATATAAGAGGCCATGAATCTCAATAAGTGGTGAAAGTTCAATGTACGCACGCTATATTAATTATTAAATAATTACAGATATGGTTTTTACTAACGTAATTATCACACAAACGTGAACATCGTATCTGCGATGTTATAAGTCTCTTGAAATCTGCATTCAGATTGCTTTAATTACATTCACGTAATGCAGTTATGCAGCATCTTTAGATTCATAATATTAATATGATATTTCTTATTTACAGATTTAATTAATGAATATAATATTAAAATACACATAAAGGCTCTGATTAAACCACACAGTCAGGATTGCTTGACCGCACTATTACATGTCTATTCTGTCAAAATTTCAGAAGATATAAATCGTGAAACGAATAAGCCTTTACATGCAGAAAGTTATAATAATAATTATTATTATCAAAATAAATCCGTCTAAATAGACTGTTATATAATTATTCAAAGCAATTATTCACATTGATGAACAAGCTAAATTCCTATTGTTTCATTTAAAAAAATATAATTTAACTCACGGCTAATGCAAATATCGCCATGTTATACGGTTAATCGCTTTTACTATCATGTATAGTTTATTTTAATATATATATATATATATATATATATATATATATATATATATATATATATAATATTTATCATTCTATATCTCTTCAATATATACTTCTCGCATCGTCTAGTTAACCGAAAAATGACTGGCTAAAAAAATATATATATTTCTATACAAATAAATGTCATATTAGCACTATTTACTTCTGATAATTACTCCTACTTAAAGAGCATCCATGTTTAATTATATCACATTCTAATTCTATTCATCAATCTACTACTCTGCATTTTTGAGCTGTTTTACGGTTGCGCTTATCTCTTTTCAACACTAACATGCTGCAAAAAAAGGGCGACTAGCGGGGATACCTGATTGATAGAGGGAGTAAACTATGTTGTCGTGCACATGATGGAAGCCCATATGCATTGGTGGGTATTTGTGCCGTCCACCAGATAGATGTTTTTAACCATTTTTTACTACGTTCTAGTGATGTCCACTGCGCAAGATACTGATTTCAGTTTATGTCTATGCACCGAGAATCCAGAAAAGGCCGTAAAATTGGAAATAACCTGAAACGGTAGTAATGTCACTCAATAAACACATTCAGGCAGCGCATTAGCAAGGCAAACAAGCAGATATAAGAACTTAATCTGAACGCGAAAAACCCATTGTTCTTAAATAGATGTGACTCTGAGCCCAGCAAAGCGACAAATGCATACAACACACGAAAACATATTTCAGACAACGTGCAAGTATTTACATTACAAGGTTTTAAAAATAACTCGCCTACCCTTAACCCAGATAAATTTACGTAGCTATTATTATCACCAATGCAATTAATGATCTTTAGTTGAACAGCTGTTATTAATATGGTGAAATCCACTTAATGGATATAATCGTTATTGTACAAATAATTGAGTAGCCGACATTCCAGCCAATCGCAAGGTAAGTGAGACTAAAATTGTGAAAGCTACCTTAATGATTCTCAATACACTATCTTAACATGTTCCGGTTTTATTCGCGTTAGCCAGTTTGCCCTCGTGCTTTGATGATGACCCTGATAGGTATAAACGCAGCACTGTGTGTCTGATCAGATTTTCCTCGTTGTGCGACTACTTCAAAGAATAGAATTGGTTTCTATTTCAAGTCAGCACACAAAATAACGTCAACAGACAATTTTCATTACTCATTCATCCTCAACCAAAACCAGTCACACACATGGTACACATATAACATAACCAAGCAAACTTTGTGTAGTTAAACTAAACTAAGTTTTTATCAAGAAATTATCCAATAATTTATTCAATTGGTGGGCTTTCTCAAGTACCAATTAGTTTAGGTCATGCCAAAATGTGCATCTACATATCTAAATCAAGATTAAAATTACAGGAATTTGGAGTTAATATTACATAGAACAATTAAGCCAGTACAGTTGGTATCATGTACCGACTCGGAAACCATAGTGTTAGTATCCGGTACTCATCGACTTCAAAAAAGGTATCAGTTACTAACACAATAGCCATAGTGTTAGTATCCTTTACAGACTCGGTATATATATTATATAGTGTGAGTTAGCATTGAAGTCGTATTGTCGTTGACTTTAGATTATGTTAGCTTCACTATTACAGGTTTACACATTCGTCTAGGAGATTGTACCGTCCTATTATTCCACATTCTTCTACCAAATATATAGTGGTTAAAGGGCGTAATACCGGCTCCTACTGATGGGTCGCCAGTAAGCACGAAACGAATGTGCATGAGATTATACTTTCCGTTCATGCTGCCTTTGGTTTATCCTTCTGGTCACAACTGAACTAATTTGTTACTAGGTTCGCAAAACCTAATACATACTTGCAATTAAGCCAGTAGTTTTTCGAACCAGAATAAAACTTCCTTATTCTACAACCATGTTATTTCTAGCTTTAACTATCGAAGAGTAGGAAAAATTTAGTATATGCCAACAATAATTTGGTGCCTTAGACTTCCACTGTTAGTATACTCTGCATGTGATGCCGTCTATTTTGTTGCCATTCGCATGTTCGTCTCACAGTATTTAGTTCATCAATTTTTGCAATTTTTTTGAAACCACAATAGACGCGTAATACCACTTGACAAAACAAAAAATGAAAGTTGTTATGGTAATTACATGCAGACGGAAATGGAGTTCTAGTTCGCTCGCATGACAAGCTCCATAAGAGCAGAATCAAATTACCCCCAGACTTGCACAGTGTCGCTCGTTCAAGTGCCTCCTGGTTGGCGAGTGCAGGATGCGGCATCATCAAGTGACCTATATAGCGAATATTAGTATACGACCACGAGACTGCTGGTAAGCCCCTTCTGCGGTTCCAGCCAAATGTCGGAATTTTCTACGTAACCTGGCGAGCACTGCAAGTTATCTTCAACAACAGAGCCCTAATCAACCGACAAATATTGATTCTGATAAACAGGAGATTACAAAGTGGTTCGAATAATTTTCCAAGGGCAGTTGAAGTAAAGCTAACAAATCTGTGAATCTTGGCAGAAGCTGCTACGTTCTGAGTAAATAAAGATCCTCGACGTCTGACTGCACAGTGTGTCATTCAGAACAACCTTGTAGTAAAAAACTGATAATAATCTTCCAATCAAAAGGAAACTCATTTATACAATTATTAAATTATGCTATTTTCAATGCCGTTGTGCTTCAAGCAATATTTCTAGTAAGTGATAACTTTTAATTCGTGAAAATATACCTTGTTGACATCGGTGAACTCTTCCAGCTTTCGTTGATAGTGCTGCATTAACCACATTGGTGCCGTGTTCACCTGAGAAACTTCATCAATCTTTTTATCCTTACAAAAACCGTTATCGACAATACCGTTCTGAGCAGGTGCCGTAGAACAGTCCCGTTCGAGGCCATCTTCAGTTTCGGAATCTGCATCAAATTCACAGGCTCTAACAGGTTGCGAACACCAAGTATGGTAGTAGACGCGATTATGTCCCGTTGCCATAGGTCGAACAGATAACGTTGGATCCTGGCTTGGCTATGTTCAGAATTAAGGAAAAGACAGAAAAAGAAGGTGAAAAATAAACAGCATGATTGCATATATATTAGATATCCGCCACAAACAGTATCTAACTGTTATATATTTAATTGAATGATGTCATGATTACCGGAATATGTGATAACAGATATCGATCAAGGCCAGAGTGTATGGATTTGCTGGAGTAACAGGTGTTCAGAAATAGTTGTAATTCTCAATTTCGGTAAACTATAGCATACATTGATATCCATCATGTTGGTACCATGTACCGACTCGGCAACCATAGTGTTAGTACCATGTACCATTTCGGTACTACAATGTTGGTATCGGGTACTGACACAATAGCTATAGTGTTGGTATCCTTTACAGACTCGGTACGTGTATTGTATAGAGTGAGTTAGCGTTGAATTACCATTGTCGAAGACATTATGTGATGTTAGCTTCACTACTGCAAGTTTACACATTCGTATAGGAGCATGTACCGTCCTATTTTTCCACATTCATCACCCAAATATATAGTGGGTAAAGGCGTAATACCAGCTCCTACTGATGAGTCGCCAGTAAGCACGAAACGAATGTGCACGAGATTATGCTTTCCGTTCATGCTGTCTTTGGTTTATCCTTCTGGTCATAATTGAACTAATCTGTTACTAGGTGCGCAACACCTAATACATAATTGCATATATATTAGTTCTCCACCACAAACAGTATCTAAAAATTGAAGGTAGATGAGCCCCGGCTTGAAATATTTGTGGGAATGGCATCATTCACTTAAATCTTGCTATTAGACTTAATATGGTAATTTTGAGTTAAATTTTTCAACATACAAGGTGGCATCTTTGCACAATGCACAGTGATGTAAATTGTGCGGTTGTTCCCGTACTAAAATAGACTACATTCTGAAGAGCAGATGGTTAGTTTTGCTCTAGGACACAAGCGCGCCACAGATAACCTACTAATTCAATCAATAGATCTAATAAGTCTTATGGCAAACAGAATCCAACTGGATTCCTGGATAACGTAAGCGGCCGTAGTCTGTGCGGATACCTGTGCACTAGAACCGATACAAGAGTTCAACAAGAAATCAACGAGACCTGTGTTTCGACTAGACTACAAGTTATTACAGCCTGAAGCGTACCAAGCAGTCTCTTGAACGCCATAAAGGAATATCTAGAGCACACTTTGGCTTCGTAAAACTTATTAGTTCTTTATTTCACCAAACTCCTTGAAAATGCGGTAACTTCTACGAGCCACACAGGACTAGTAGCTGGTCTATAAGCTTCCAGCCACATAGAGGATAAGGAGCACAACTAGTTTAATGTTGCTTGTTTGAAAGCAGCTTCAAAGCGTGACAACTTCCGGAATCGTGTTTCCATAACCGACGTAATGAGGGCAGTCATTCTGCAAAGGCAGTACGGGTGTCTCCAGTTTCTGAAGCGAAACACGCCAAAATACTTTCAAATCTCCTCGTTTCGTCACATACCGCTAATTGCGTGGCTAGTGATGAAGTTACCCTCGATCTTGTTTCGAGATTGATGTCCAAACTCTTACTTTTGAGGAAGTTAGAAAAACAAATTTTTACTAGATACTACAAACTCTCTGGAATTAACGGCCTCCTTTTCAGAAATTTTCAAGTTCATCGGAAATGACAAGGCTATGAACGAGATTATTGCCGCAATTCTGAGGGAGGAATTCTTCAACAATCGGAAGAAAGTTTCCGTTGTGATGCAAATCCAAAAAAACGTTTGAATCAGCATATCAATGAACTATTCTGATGGTCATTGCCATAATCCTCAAAAACATCATTGACAGACAGCACACCAACATATCAACACTTAAGAAATAAGGCACCGCCGGCTCACAACTAATAATAATAGTTAATCTAGGACTATAAAAGAACAATAAGCCGTCCATTCCTAGTGCAAGAGAAGCTAATTATACCAACCCAGCTAGGGCTTAGACCGCTTACAATTATGTGATCCGAAATATGTTATAGCGGTTATGCATAATGATGACCTCTCGGCCAAATTAATTCGACTACGTGAAGTATGCTATAGTAACTCATCGACCAGTATCCGTACCAGTGACAGTTATTCTGGACGTTTTGTGATTAGCACTACCATTCGATTATATGCTGGTGCCCTCTTGTTTAGTTACGTTATCAAAGAAGTCCCCGCCTAGATAACTGTAGCAATCCACGAAAATAAGGTGGGCTTTTTGACCGGCTTACTGATCTCTAATACGCTGTCGATACTGTTCTGCTCGCAAAGACGAATGTGAACTTCCGACAACAATTGTGTGTTCAGCAAGTGGCCATATGGTACAGTCTGAAGTTAAGCGTCTCGAAAATGATTTTCGGCCAAGTTTGATCACATCATTCTGAACTGTATCATGTTGCCTGTCAACTAATTATTCTATCCATGATCCCTACAGGGAGCATCGACTTTTGCATTAATTTCGAGGAATATCGGTTATGCCTTCGGAAAGCTAAGTGCGCCACTTTGGAATCGCTCGTATATTTCACTACGCAAAAATTTAGACTTCAAGTCAGTTATATCGCAATCCCTCCTATATTACGCTGAGACACTATAAATGACACGTTATAGCTGACGGTGCATGGACACCATTGTAAATTGTTGTATTCGCTCTTTTTGGTTAGATTATTGCCAGGTTACCACTGTGAAGCATCAATCAGGAGCAAGATTTAGAAGCCGTTCAGTTCTACACGACCACTCATTAAAGAACCACTACAGTTGAACTTAATGAAGGAACAACAATCAATTGGTCGTGGCACTATCTTAGAAAGCTGATTAAGCAACCTGTTCATTAGGCTACCGAAGCAACTCTGGTAGACCCCTACATTCGTCAAAGAGAACAGCCAGCAATCTCGTGGCCCGCCACTATTATTCACAATATCAGTCACACGATAACGCCACAATGCATTATTACAAACCTAGAGACGCGTGAATAGGCGAAAAATGTAATAAACTCGCGGAAAGCAAGGCCCAGTTCGGAAACCTAGTTAACATGACTTATTGGCATAAGCTCTTCTGGAATTCACCGTTCGGGTGACATCTGTTTCCATCAATGCATGTATCGGTGTAGCACTACTACAATTTTTATTTATTAAATATTCTAGAAAACAGAGCCTATCAAATAGATTATATGACATGTAATTTTTTTAAAAAAAAGTCCGAATTAAAAAATTAGAGTACTAAGTTGAAAAGAAAAATGACGTTACATTAAAAATACCTGAACAAATTACATAAACACAGTAGAAATAACATACAGGACGGAATAAAGGAAACCAAGAAAGTACACCTATTACGACGGTAAAACTGCTAATATACCTGTTTATGATAGGTGCTCCCGAAATCTAGGCCTCGCCAATACACTAAATGGGTATACGGTAGGCGGCGCACCGTTTTATGAAGTCGTGGCGCAGCCAACCTGTAGGCACTATTTGATGAAGAGCTACCGAAAGTCAACGCTGGCGCAACCGAGACTGTTGCATCTGTACCAAGACCAGTAAAGCCGCCAATCACCTGTGCCGGTTCAATGTTAGCACTAGGAGTAGCTACTATAGCAGATCCAACAGCGTTAGCTGGAGTCAAGGTAAGCGAAGAAATCGCATCAGAAGATGATAAGGAAATAGGCATATCTGATGCTGTTTTCGAGTCGAGTATGGCACCTTTGCCGCCGACGATGTTGATAGTTGGTACACTCCATTTTCTAAGGCCGACATCATTCGAACCATCGTAGGCGTCATTCAGACTAACTTCGAGGCTCAAGTGCGAATGAGCAGCACCAGCCCATGTCGCTTTGAACCGAAATCGTGGATGGCAAGCGCGAAGGTGTGCTAGTAATGCCTCGGTCGCTAAATTTTTGAACATATGCCACACAAAATCAGTTTTGAATACCAGCAGTGTATAAATATTGTTTAATCGAACACATTTATAGTTAAATTAAGTTAAAAAACAATTCAAACAAAACACACTAATCGGCAAATTACTGTAGAAAATAACCTCAACAACAATACATACAGTACTTGTAGCAACATTTTACATCTGCATAATAGAATTAAAGGAATTTATTTAAGCATAAAATGAATGAAGAACCAAGCCTTCACAAAACTAAGCCTTGGAACAGCTTGAGCTATAAAGCAGTCTTAACCTTTCCACAGGACAAGATTGCTCAGCTACCCCAAATTATTGCCCATCCAACTCGTTTTGGGTAGAGACATGACATTGCAGCCTGTTCAAATTGGCAATATCGCGACTAATAGAGGTGCACCGCATAAGCGCTAGCCAAGCTCTTTCGCGTTCCCAAGCATCTACACGAGAATTAGTTCATGCAGCTTGATGAGCAGGAAGTGGAAAAAATCTCAAAAACGCAAAATTATTTATTTATTTGAGCAGAAGCGCTAGCAATTGCGCGATAAATGGCTGTCTGGTGGCGCGTACTTGGTAGTGACTTCGGCATCGCTTCGCAAGCTGTCAATATGATGAGGTCATAATCAGTTTCAGAAACATACAGGATCAAAAAGATGTTCGAACTATAAACCTCTCCCTCACTTTTCCTCTCTCTTTCCACCACTCTAGGTGCCATAATAAGCGAGGAATAACTTAAATAAACGTGCAAAAAATATGGTACGAATTTCAAATAGGAAAGCCCAATTACACAATATCGAATTCTTATAGCATGGTGGTCTAAATACAGCAGAAATATTATCTAAAAAATGCAGTCGGTAAACGTTAATAATAAGACTATTACACAGACCACCAAAGTCAGTCTGCAAACAAATAAGCAACTTCCTAACTTCTTAACTAAGCCTTTATCCAATGGAAAGTAGTTGCTGAAATATAAATATTGCGCTGTCCATGTTTTCTTATGTAAAAATGATCAGCACAATGTACCATCGGTTCCACATTTGAGCAACGCATCAAGAAAAGCTTAAGTATCATCTGGTTCTTTTTCAATTGTGAATCTAGCCTTTGGATGCCATTCATTGAATATATTAAACAGTCCTCCGGTCTGCACATGGCTAACACAGACAAAAGATATCAGCGTAACCGTTATATTGTTCCACTTCACTCAATAAATAAGTTATTTCATTCCAGCATGGGCATGAACTTATCTATCATGAAAAAAATCAGAGCCCAACTCCTTCTGAGACCATATTTCTCACTGTATAATTGGCAAATAAAAATGAATTGAATAAATGAACAGCAAAATACAACCTCTCCAACTGCGTTTCACTCAGTTTAAATGTGGGAAATAATCTCGACATGACGTAAAAACTCGATAGTTTCCTTTAAAGGAACAATAGTAAATAACGACCAAACATGAATCGACCACATCCAATGCTTTTTAAGTTTTTTGTTTGTCTACTTTTCTAACAAGTTCAAAGAAATCTTTCAAACTGTACACTAATAAGTAATTTTTTTATCAACTTCCATAAATGAAAATACCATTTCGTCAATGCATGCGGTGGAATATTTTTTATTGAAACAATTGGTTTCAACGAAATACCGGGTTTTAGCATTTTCATTAGAGCGTACAACCTAGGTATTTGTGTCCCAAACAATAAACTTTTACTTTGTTGAACTACAAGTATAAGCATTTCAGCTTCATCGCAAAATAATGCTGGCGAAACAAATCAATAACCGTGGAATGATCATATGGGTGTACATATCAAGAGTGTTTCTTCGTCACATGCATCTTCGAACAGGGTCCGATCTTAATGGGAAAAAAGTAATTTTTTGAGAATAAATCATGGGTGAATGCGACAAGGCCTAGAATAGAAAGATATCGCGACAACAAATAGAAATAATATTGCGTGGACGGTGATAGGAGCTATTCATATTAAATTATCCGACTGGAAATAAATCACAATACAGAGTATTTTCCAGTCTTTCAGAACCGTAAAAACGATCACCAGTTACACGAACTAGAACGAAATTTATACATCGGAAACGAATAAATACACACATATTTAAACACGGTTCAATTTCCTGCACGATGGAGACCAGACGGAGAAAAAGAACTGTTACCACATTCGCGCAATCAATGATTGTGCAATACATCAATATTTAGTATCAGGTAAGTTTCTGTCGTACAACTATGCAAACTAGTCAGCTGTGTTGACCATGACAATACACTAAGCCACATTTTACAATCTCTCAAATTTTGCAAGAGACACCTCGACGTTCGACACGAATAACTAAAATTATGCTTCGGTGCTAAAGAAATCGTCAATTTCTTTGAAATCTGAAAATAAAACTAATTAAAATTGTATAATGTAGAATTGAAATAATAAATATAAAAAGCAACCAACGAATTTAGCATACTCAAAATTGTCGAAATGCTACTGAAGCAAGGATAACACACTCACCTCGATCACCTGCTCGATTCATGCTCCGTCGACACCAGGGACACGTCAAATCTCTGGCTTCAGTCCACTGTTGAAGACGACCAGCGTAAACAAATCTATACGTAACAGACGAATTTGGTTGGTCGTTTTTAATTCCTGCACAATTAGAGCCACCGGAGAATGAAGACGTGTCGGTTAAACCAGTTGCACTCGGTAATGCAGAAATGCGGACGGGTGGTTTCGATCCTACTAACTCGGACAAAGAGGTGTCACTTGAGTCTTCAAACTGGGGGAACATGGACAATTGGGCACTGGTCAAACAAAGACAGAAAAATATAAAACTAAACATGAAATGAACACATTCGACTTATTAATTCAAAAATTGGAATTGAAATCACTTTGCTAATAAATTTATATGAGGTTAGCTCAACTAGTTTCAATACACGTACGCCTAGGAGATTTGATCCACTAATTGTCCTATATCACTTGGCCAAATATGCAGTAGGTTCAAGGCATAGTACCGGTTTCTAATGATGAGCCGCAAGCAAGCACGAAACGCATGTGTATTTGAAAATATACCTTACAAGAATGCAAACTAGGCACACAATGCAATATACAAAAAAGTATCAATATAAAGTACCAGATTTTAAAGTTCAGTTTATTTCTGGCGAAGAGTAAATGGCTTTATTTGCATGCTTATTTTACAAAAATGTATACTTACATACATTATGTTTTTCTCAACAAAAATTGAAAATGCATAAAAATGGATGAACTAAAATGTCTATATATGCTGAACTACATACAGATTAGATCACTGCAATAAAAATAAATAGCTGATCGTAAGCTTCTAGGTATCAACCAAAATAGTTAGCAGGAATTTTCCATTCAGGCATCAGTTCACGCCACAAATAGTTATAAGTACGGAATAGTTACACCAAATATTCAATATCAGAAGAACACTATATAAATTGAGAGACTTAGGGTTGCGTCGTAGCAGAAAGTACGATAACTCATAAAATATTGGTATAACCTAAACGAATAATAAAACAACGAAAGCATATATATTAGAGTATGGCTTTGCCCCAACTGAGCAAGTCCTCAGAAATAGTGTCGATTGCGCTCTCCTGGCTCTTATTACGATAATACACGCCCTCCTACTTTTAAATCAATCACGTTTTCACAGATTATCAGGTTGAACGCAATCTATACTGCATACTTCGTGATTCAATTTGTTAGCGATTCACCGGTATACAACGATGCCATTTTTGATAAGGCTAGTGCTAATATTGTAGAAAATGATAAAACCATTATTGTTGATAAGCTTTGAAAAAAACATGTTGCCCGATAGTAATTAAAGACTGGATACAAACACCTTTTTGAGCCTATCAGAAATGTTGTCGTTGGTGGCAAGGTTCCCGTTACACAAACATAATTATAATTGTGAATATTTTATCAGTGTAAATACAAAATTGCATATATATATATATATATATATATATATATATATATATATATATATATATATATATAATTAAATTCAGAAGGCAGGAGTTATGTTTTATTTGTTGACAATACAAATCAAATATTGTTTCGGGTACAAAGACAATTCATCGTGTAGTAGTTAGAATCACAAACTCAGAAACAAATGTGTCCCGGTTTGAGTCAAGTACGCGGAAAAAATTGGCCAGTACTTGAAGACCGAAAACGGTCTACGGGATGAATTGACTTTGCTACAGATGCAATGTTGAGTTTGTATTGAAAACTTATATATATAGTGTCAAATTCAATAATAAAAAAACGGGGATGGCTAATTGTAATTGTAGATCGAAACTGATGACCAATAAAATACCACAGAATAAAGAATTGACCAAAAAGTTTGCATATAACTGAAAATTTCGCTAATTTTGCAGATAAATGCAAGACTCAGATGCAAATGCACCCCGGTCGGAGGCCAAATTACCGTAAATTTTAGCTATTACATTAAGAGACGAAACCAATTCATCTGATGAATTTTCTTTGAAGCTTTATGCAATACTTAGTTAATACCAACTACATATATAATATCACTACCTTAAATGGTGTGGCGCCCGTTCTAGAATGACAGATTTGATGTGACCACTTGGAACTTTAAGTTGCAAGGGAAATGCAAAATAGACTCCACCTGGAGGAAAGGCTAACTCAAACATTAGTTGGTATATAGCTTTAAATTGCGAGGAGTATGCGTAGTTGATGAATATATATATATATATATATATATATATATATATATATATAAGAAAACATTCTATTTGTAGTCATAAAGAATTCCCAATTTTGTAGTATCTTAGTGCATAGACTTGATCATTTACCTTTTTTACCATATGATATGTTTATTTTATATTTAAAAAATATATATAAAGTATAAACATGTATATATGCATGCCCAATAAGGACGAAGTCGGTCTACTTGAGGAGACATCTTTGCTACTCTGTGCGAATTTATTTCATAATGACAACTTGTATTAAATCAAAATTATGCTATAAAAATCTGTTATACAATAACACTTGCCTAGGTTGAATTGTGACTGTCTTATATTGACAGATTGGCAGTGGCTAGTTATAACCTTATATGCCAAATGAACTCCAACTGAAGTAAACACGAGCCATAACATAGGCTTGTAAATGACTTAAAATTACCTGTAATGTGTGAGTGGTGGCGTATTGGACGAGTGCAAGACTCCATAAAAAATGTTTCCTGGCTCGAGTCTTGATTTAATTAAAATTCCTTTTAAGTACTTACCTATATTTTTCGTGGCCAGATCCTAGACGAGAAGCCACACGGCCTGCCTGCATCATACGACGTAAAATCCGCAAATTCTTTTCTCTCGTTGCTGTGATGCATTTTAGATCCTCGTCAATGAAATGGCCATTAGTTTTTAACTGATGAATACCTGAATCACAGAAACCACTAGGAGAACTTGCCGTCTCCGTAGAGGAAATGCAAATCAGTTTGCGTTTTTTTGAATTGCTGGGACTATCTTCAACAGTCCGCATATCACAGGAACCAAGAGTGGTTTGTCCAATTTTGTCACTTTGATCATCAGGATAACTATCGTTATGCTGCAGATCATGGATGGGTAAACTAGAATTATGAATCAACTCATTAACAGGAGATGAGGTTATGTTTGCAGTAAATCCAGATGATTGGCGGCGTCTAAGAGCTAGGCCAAGAACATCGCAGTTCACTTTCTCATGTAGTAGCTCGGGATTAGAAATTTGTGAAGTCGCAACTTTATCGGCTAGGTTGTTGCTTTTTCTCCGTGGAGTTAGCTGAAAACGCACAGGACTCTTATGCTTTTCTTTCAACGGTGAAGATGGCAAAATTCGTCTTCTTTTTGAATCAGAGATATTATCAATTTTCTGTTGGTTTAATAAAAGATAAAAGTAAATTCAATTACATTTAAAACGTAAATTAAACTTATAGACTGGTGATAGTAATCAAAATAATATCCAATTAGATTCCTCCAATAATAATTCTTTAAAAAAAAGTGTTAGAGCTTCAGATTACGATTAAATCCCATTTATTCTAACTAGTTGAAAATAATAGCAAAACTGCCATCAATCACACGTACTAACGCGAGCCCACCTTCCATTATCATAATAATGGAATGTAGGCACAACAGTAAAACTACAAGCAGTCACATACCACGCACGCTTCGACCTACTATGATCATCATAAGAGGAAGAAAGCAAACTAACTAGCGAGAATCGAACCGCAATATATAAATATACATACATATATATATATATGTAAAACAAAATTAAATATGTGGCTCTTACATCTAGTAGTCTCGAATAATTTATATTTTACTGGAAATGTCGACTGCACAATTCCTATGCAGTCATGAACATTAGCTGTTTGTAGCTTTCTCACACACACACACACACACACATATATATATATATATATATATATGCTCAAAATCACATCTTCCTCATAGCTTCCATAACACGAGCCAAGTATCAGTTCTAAATTCAAGTTTTGTGACAGTTTGACTATACAAGAATGAGGAAGTATAATAATGTTGACAACAGTCAAAGAAACTTTCAATAATTTAAGTTTGATTAATTGTTAACAGAAGGGTTGACCCATAATCTTCCATTCTTAAGTTAAGTAATTCGGTAAAATGTAGATGTGGGAACTGAAACGACACATTTAGACAATCGAAATCAGCTACTAAAAGTAGCAACAAGAAGCTAAATGATTTAATAACTTAAATTAATAGGGAATTTATTTCAAGGCGTTGCAAAACTTATATCCGTTACATGCGTTGACGCGTTTCTATTTTCATGAGCGAAATTTCACATAAAACGGAAAACAAATCTTCGCCTCGTTTTAGGTATCTCATGATTTAGCATTCTTCTATATACTGCAATTTACTTTGATTACCAGAAGAATTAGAAACAAACAATCCGCATAATTCAAACCGAGATACAATACAAACTACAATTTAGAGGAAAAATTCACATTCGAATGAAAATAAAATTTCATTAAAACGTGAAAGGCCATTTTATATTTTAAGAAAATACTATTATCTGAATGGAAATATGTAACATTTCAACAGATCTCTCACTTGACGCGAACAGGAAGAACAAGCTGGTAAAATAAACGCGTACGTAGATTTGTTATCTACGATAAAAATAAAATATAAAAGCTGTGTTCGTGTGTGCATGTGTGTTAGACATTACCTTTTAATAATAGCTAATAATTTGTTTGACAAATGTGGTAAAACCTTTAATACCAACAGTGAAATCATTAGTCCGATTTAACTTCACAAGTTTAACAAATGAAACTAATGAAGTTTCATTTCTTAAACTAGTGAAGTTAAATCGGACTGGTGAAGGATATCGATAAGTTTAGTCGAAATATATCGGAAAAAGAAAAAGAAAACTACTGGAATAATGAGATAAGTTAATTTCAGGTTCGCAAAAAAAATCTTCATTCAGTGAAATCATCAATTAGCGGTGAACTTATTTCTTGCTTGAGCTTTGACACTTCAATTTATCACCAAAATATCTTGAGAGCCAATTGGTCCTTCATAATCAGAGGCTTACTCATTATTTAACCAAGTTTAAAAATTTCAATTAATTACGTGACTGTAACTTTCATTTAAAAAAAAATCTAGTTAATCTCAAAGTATGCATGTAATTAAAACTCAGCTACTAGACTACTATGTAAACATAATTATATATATTTCATTTATAAAACTTCTGGGTTTCCGGTTAATTATATGGGTGGCAACAAATCTGATTCTGTTTTACTTCTATTTCGTGTTTGGGGTGATTTAAAGTGTGTATGCGTTTGTATCTATGTGTGTGCCTGTTTGCATGTAAAGATCTTTCTTGTTGTATTGCAAAGTGATGTCTGAGATCTGATCATTCTTGTATTGATGGCTTGAGAGGTAACAACATGATCGCATTGTTGGCTGTTACGTGTACGAATGTTATTTTTCCGAATCTAATCTTTCGTTTACCCATTTTCCATACTTTTGGTTTCTCCACTTGGTAATAGCGCAGGTGCGGATTGTAGTGTTGAATAATCATATTATTAAACGAACATTGGTTGCCAGATGAGTAGATGCTTATTCCACCTAATCAGTGTTGCAGTCTTGATATAAACACCTGACCCAGTTAATTACTTACATATGTCAGTATAAACTAAGAATTGTATAGTGTAGAAAAGGCAATTCATCCAGTAGACCAGTTGTCGTCCTTATTGGGAACTCATCAATTCTCGTCCAGAATTTGCCGCGGACAGGATACGAACCTGGGCACGTCTGCTTCGGAATCTGGTGCTCTAACCACTGAGCTATCCTGCCGCACTCTGTGGTTAGAGCACCAGATTCCGAAGCAGACGTGCCCAGGTTCGTATCCTGATCCGAGCAATTCTGGCTATTGACTTGATGAGTTCCCAATAAGGACGAAACCGGTCTACTGGATGAATTGCCTTTTCTACACTATACAATTCTTAGTTTATACTGACATATGTAAGTAATTAATGGGTCAGGTGTTTATATCAAGACCGCAACCTTGATTATAATAATAATCATATTGTTTTGAAATTTCTGTCTCCAGATGAGCAGATGCTTTTCCCCCTTCAGTTTGTTGCCAATCCCAATGAATTTGTTGAGTCTGGGCGAGGGGGTGTTTGGTCTTGACTGGATGCTAGCAAACTGTTGTTGAATCTTGTTATTCTTGGCCATTCGATTAGAATATCATGTTGATGAAACTTTTGAATATTTAGGTCAGGCGCTTGTTGTTTTATATAAAGGGCTTCATAAATAAATAATTAATTTTCTGATTTTGCTTTATGTAGAATAGAGAAATTGGGCAAATTGACTGGGTGCCCCGCTTCCAATATATGATCTGAAATAGCTGATTTTCCTGACGGTTCGAAGCCTTATTTAATAAATATCTGCGGTAAATGGTGCTGGATTCTGTTAATCAATTCTTAGTATGTCCAATATATGTGCTACCGCAAATACATAAGAATTTGTAGACTATGAAGGATTTGGGGAGAATTGGCAAGTGATTTTTGACATCCAACCTCATGATAGACTGTGTGCTAAATGTGATATTAACTCTAACACGGAAAATTCTCCCGAGTTATTTTATTTAGCCACCATGCAATTATTGAGGTTGGTATCCTTTCTTAAGCAAATCTGCCATGGTCTGATTTCGACATCAATGAGCCGCTCTGGGTAGTTGTTCATTAGCTAAATTTTCCTCATGTAGCTCGGTGAAAGTGGATAATGACCATTTATTTAGAGAATACAAAAATTCAATTTACAATCTTTCATTTATATGCATTCTGGGTTTTAATTTGATTATGTGGGTGGCAACAAATCTGACCTCGTTATTATATATATATATATATATATATATATATATATATATATATATATATATATATATTATAATGTCCATTGCCTTTTACTATAGCACAGTATATTATCATAAAAATAATTTGGAGCAACTATTTACCAAAGCCTTGTTTTGCGAAATATGATTTTAACGATCACTATCCTCTTTTCGGGGCTCTCTCTTTCTCTCTGATGTAATCTATACTTGTTTGCATCAATAAAATGAGTAGGTGGAGGTAAACTCGGGTTTAACTTGAGGGTGTGAGGTTAGGAATGATTCTAATAGTGCAACGAAGTAACTGCACTAATGCTTCTTTGTTTTACGTATTGTTTTCTAATTTTCAAATTGTCGCTGAATGTCTTGATGATGAATATAACAAATATAGTATTTCTAAAGCTGTTTATACTCATTTAAATGCAAGTAGGTCTGACTATTGTAAGGCGTTGTTTGAATAAACACAAAAAATATTTCTGGTTCTAGTTATTCGTAGTTATGTCCAAAGTTGCTACTAAATTTATAATTTCGAAACATATTAATCGATGTTTATTTATTTCTTTTATTTCGACACTCTGGACTAACACTTCCAGACATATATAAATACATGTAATGTTTATTCTATCTTAAAATAGTGATTTGAATATATTAATGTATTTCAAAATTTACTTATTTTATTTCAACACTCTGGACTAACACTTCCAGACATATATAAATAAATATAATGCTTATTTTATCTTAAAATAATAATTTGAATATATTAATGTATTTCAAAATTGGCACATATAATGCTCTCTTTTATACACAAGTGCTAATTACTTGTTGATTTTACATTTATATCGCTTAAAAATTGTGTGGCATCCAGTCATGCGCAAACCCCTTAAGGTAAATGTGTTAGCATCGCAACAACTGAAACTGACCGACATTTTAAACATTGAGAAAAATTGCCATATGGAACCGACCTCGTTTATTATCAGAAAATTGATAAAATTTACCGCATTTTCAACAAATTTATGCATTCCATAGGGCATTGATTTAGGAGAGGAATATTTTAGCTCATTAAATTTTAAATGGTTTAAATGTGCTTACTCCTTTCTTAATGCAGGAAACTTTGAGAGAAGAAATAAAAAATACACTAACTAAAGGAGGCTATTTGATGAATGTAAAATACTGATCGTATCAGATTATTTCTTTTTACATGACTCACATGCTTTATTTGCAATTGTGATGGTACATCAAGTAACCAATCGTCAAGCGGTAATTCGACAGCTGTGGCGGCAGTCAGAATGCGACTGACTGGTGGTAGACGATGAGCTGGCGATAAGCCTTCAGCAATAACTTTTAGAAATTGGTCAAGCCTTTTTGTAGCAGGTGTCAAAACTGCATCCTTGTTGGAAATATCATTATTTCTTTTAAGATTACTATTATTATTAAGAAAATCACCTGTAATAAAAAGAGACAATGTTTTCAAAAATCCTCTGTATAAAAATATAAAGTAAGAAAATAGCATAAAGCTTAGAATTATATACAATGCGTAAGACAGGTATTATGGCTCTGAACCGAATAGCCCTAAATTTAATAACTGCCCGCAATATTGCTGGATTATACAATTGCCTAATGAGGATGAGTCCACTGTACAGTTGATGCAATGCATTTTACATCTTAGTAAATATTCATTAAAATCAAGATTTCTAGCTATCTGCAGTAAATTCTGCGCAATATTTGATGAGTTTCCAATATGGACGAAACCGGTCTACTGGATGAATTTCTATCGCTACTTTATACAATGCTTGGTCTATACTGAAAAATGGATATATACTGGGATTGGTGTCTATGTCAAGCTCGAAACCTTGATTTGAATGAATATCACTACCTGCGGAATCAGTGATTATTAAATTATATAAATATTCAGTCCAATACCAATTCTCTAGGTAGCGTGGTACCTGCTATAAAATGACAGATTTGGAGCGACTAGTTGGAACTTTACTTCTAAAGAGATGACACATAGTCTCCTCCAGAAGAAAAGAATAACGAGAAAGATAAGTTAGTATATAACAGAAACTTCTGCGCAATTTGTGGCAGGGAGGAGCAGTGGTTAGTAACATAATCCGAAACAAACTTCCAGACAGTACAAAGTTACCATTAAAGACGAAACCTGTCTTCTGGATGAACTGCATTTGCTACTTTAAACAAGGCTTAGTTTATGCTGCCAAATTGATATATAGTGCGATTGGTGCTTATCTGAAGCTCACAACCTTGATTTAAATAACTGTCATCACCAATCGCACAGTCTGTGATTGTTCAAGCTTAGTAAATTTTTATGTAACTCTAGCAGCATGTATCAAAACAAACCTAAAAACAATACTTCTACTCGAACGGTATTATTATCATCATCATCATGCACAGCTATAAAAAAGCCAAAAATAACTGTTTTACTGCCATATAAACATAAGAACCGAAAATAAAAATATATATATATATATATATATATATCTCACTCACCAACTAGTCAAAACAAGACAACAGTAAAAACGAGGTCAGATTTGTTACCACTAGCATAATCAATTGAAAACCATATATATATATATATGAAGACAAAATAATAATTTAGACAGAAATTATTAGTGAGATTTACGAGAGAGAGAGAGAGAGAGAGAGAGAGGAGAGAAAGAGTACCTAGTTACTATGAGTATATTTAACAAGATAACTAACAGAAGCAGACTAAATCTGTGCACAACAGTATTATAGCCAAGTCAACATTAGGGAATGGCAACATCAGCAATACTCGAACGGTAAGTTATGTCCTATGACAAATCAGGTTTGGCTAGTTTGTACTCGGCGTTGTAGGTGGTACGGACGAGAGTTCAGAGGGAGCTAAACAGTCGAGAATAGCTAATAGGAAACTTAGAAAAACATGCAATTTTACTGATCGACAGATGACATAGTTACCTTTGTGCAGCATGGGGAATTTCTTTTCACATGATTTGACGTCCAGAGTAAAATTGATATTCTCTGCTCGCTCCACATTTGACTCTTTCCGAGCAGACAACGTGGCCACATCTTCAATACCATTTACGCGATCCTCGTCGAAGTTTAGTTTTCCAAAAGACGATCCATTTAATAAACGCGATTTATCTGTATTCACAGCATAAAAGCCAGTATTCGTAGTATAAATAACACATTCTTACCATAACTTTTATTTATTCATAATAGCAATAAAAGTAATAATTTTACAATTAAAAATCAAACAAATGTAAATTAGTGGTACTTCACTACAGCATAGTCGCCTATTTGTAGTAGTTCATAGATATATACATATACGTATGTTTCGATATATGATCTTTTATAAAATTTACAGTACCATTCCCATTTGAAAAGGTAAAAATTTCAGTTAAAAGCAATATATTTTACCCGATACGTGTTTTGAATAACACAGATCAGGTAAATTTGATAAATCCAGTTTCGCACTATTTTCATGCTTTTAAAAGAAATACTTTTTCATTTTCACCTCAAATATCTTAAGCACTTCATTGATCAGTAAACATAAATTACTCGAAAACTTAAGCATGTCTATTGCCAAATAATATGAGATCGGCATAAAAATATTTTTTCGCTTATATGACATGCACAATCAAGCTGAAATAAATGTGCGTGATAAAATAAATATATACATTTTTGTTATGTGAGGAACAACGTCCCTACACCGCCTATTTCTTTTAAGCATACGATTTAACAAATTTCTCAATCAATTACTTATTACAATCAATTTTCCATGATAGAGAACAGACGTATAATCCATTGTACCCTTCCTATGTGCAAAAACAAAAAGAAATTTTATCAGATACAAGGAACATTACTTTCTCATAATCTCCTCAAGTATCTACTAATGATCATATCTTTATATATAAATTGGAAAGCAAAACAAGATAGAAATATGTTAACATAGAGAGAGAGTGTGAAAAACGGAAACCAATCAATTGCGTGCGTCACATCCAGTTCAAGCTTAATGCCTGAACATGCTTCTTCTGCTTGCATAAATCCGGCTGCAATTTGTTTATCCAAAGGCTTCGTATGTGGCTAGCTCCCTTTTGCTTTTGCATTTAGTAATTACTTTGAATGCTACGTCTGGAGAACATACGTGCGGAGAACGAATAAATATACAAATGTGTATTATGTGTTGCCATCCCAATAACATCATAATTTGTTTAAATTTAATATAAAATGTTTACAACACATCGTGAAAACATCACACAGTTGTTCTCCAGACGAAGCATTTAAAATAATTACTAAATTCAATAACAAAAGGGAGCTAACCACATATGAAGCCTTATGGATAAGCAAACTGCAGCCAGATTAATGCAAGCAGAAGCATGTTCAGGCACTGAGCTTGAACTGGATGTGACGCACGCAATTGATTGGTTTCCGTTTTTCACACTCTCTATGTTTACATATTTCTATCTTGTTTTGCTCAATTTATATATATATATATATATATATATATATATATATATATATATATATATATATATAAAGATATGTTCATTAGTAGATAATGAGATTATGATAAAGAAATGTTTCTCGTATCTGATAAAATTTCGTTTATTTTTACATAAATACAATAAGTCTTAAAGCTCGCATTTCAAAAGAAACGTATAATCATTAATCGTCTAATATATATATATATATATATATATATATATATATATATATATATATATATATATAGAGATAAAGAGATAAAGAGAATGCCAGCGCTTGAATATTGGAATAGTATGCACCCAAATAGCTATATAGATTGGTTTACATTATATATATTTTCGTTCATACCAACCAATGAAAATGAAGTACGATCTAATCTTCGTTGCCTGGCGACGTTTCGATTCCTCATTTCCATAATCATCATCAGGCCTCTAAGCAGACTTACTAAAGTACAATGCCCACAAAGGCAGATTTAAGCAAATGTTAAGTAAATCTCCTATTGTGAGCATTGTTATGTGTGTGTGTGTGTGTATGTGCGTGTAATTAGGGGCCTGATGATGATTACGAAAATGATGAATCGGAACGTCGCCAGTCAACGGAGATTAGAACGTACCTCATTTCCAGTGGTTAGTATGAACGATGTTCAAGCCCTCAGAGGAACAAGTAAGCAGTTTCCCTTAGTAGTAGACACACTCTGATATTGGCACATTTAGTCTCATTCAGTCACTACCCGTATAATACAACGTTTATTGCGCAGCAAAAACGAACTTTAGATGTAAAATGAGACAGGATGACCGAGTCGCTTTAGCTACATAATTACTGGTTGTTTTTCTTTTAGTTTGTTGAGTATAGCATTTTAAAGTGTGTATTAGGTGTTGAATGCCTAGTAAAAAATAGTTCAAATATGAGAAGAAGGATAAATCAAAGACAAATTAGGTGTTAAGTCAATTTGCTACTAGGTGGTCGACACCTAATACACAATTGCATATATATTAGTTCACCGTAACAAACAGTATTTAATTGAGTATATCATTTGGCAGATCCATACTAAGGATAGGCCTACGATCCTCCGTTTTGCCTAATTTCAAGTTTAACCATTCCCTGCACTACAGATTTTCAAATTGACATCAACAAACCATCTAATGGATAGCCGTTTTATTATGTAAGTGTCCATTTAAATATAATCAATTAGTTTATCACACAATAAACTAAGAAAAAACATATGTTTAAAGACAAAATAACACGAATCACGTAATGATCTTTCTACGTTTAGGGATTCGATAATGTTCCATTAAAACAAGAACATTATATTTTATAGATTGGATATTGCAAAGACGACGGATTAACAGCTCTAGGTTATACGAACTTTTGAAGTATTTCGCAGTTTCAGTTAATCTCACCTGGGTCATAATTTGATTAGATAATTAAACGAACATTAGTTCCGCGGGCGGTGATATCAATTATTTAATCACGGGTTCGAACTTTATATAAAAACCATTCCTATGACATATATATAAATTTGAAGGTAACAACTAAGAATTTTATAATATAGAAAAGGCAATTCATCCAGTATACCGGTTTCGTCCTTATTGGGAACCCTTCACGTATTGTCTATAATTTGCCGTGAACAAAGCTCGAACACAGACAGGTCTGCTACGGAATCTATTTCTCTAACGACTGAGTCATCTTATCCCATGGTTCGAGTCCTGTCCATGGCACACTCTGAATTGTATGTGACTAGTTCTCAATACGGACGAAACCAGTTTACTGGATGAATTGCCTTCTCTATATTATGCTTCAGAACTGACGGCTAGCTATGCAAAAATAAAGAAGGCATTTTGTTCTTGTACTGGCAATAACAACCAAACACATAAGAACCACTGGCAAGAATGAAAAATGGCTTAAAAATGCACTAAACAGTTATAGGAAAAACATTTATTGTCATACCACAGTGGAGATCAGAGTTGAGACAAGATCTTGGTGAGTGTTCTTCAATGGTAGTCATCTGATCACTCATTGCATCCTCTACGTCCGAATCACAAGACTGCGAACAGGCTGACGATGCAGAAGAAGATTCAGAATCAAAAGACCAATTTTTAGCATTTCTGCTGGTACGGTCATATGGGCTAACACAATTCTCATTCTGTTGATTCTGTCCATTAACTTCGGAACGCTTATCCAAGTTACCGTTTGCATGTTTTTTAACGGAACGATAATGCCACACCACACGGAATCTTAAACAAGGCCATTTTGAATACTCATCTTTAGCACTATTGCTCGCCTGAGTTGATACATCGCCAGATGAAAATGTGCCAGTTGAACAGGCTCTGCCCAATTTAGTGTCGCTTGTTCCGGCCAGCAGACATTCAGCAATTGCATTTTCTGCTGTGAGCTTCGTAATTGAGTTGTTCCGCGCCGAGGAATTGTCACAAGCCTCAGTTTTGATGGATGTCATCTTTCCAAGTTTGTTAAAATCACATTCAGATGCATTCGTAGTACTCTCTTTTAAACGGAATTATAAAGAAGTACAATTACAATTTACTGCGACACACATAATTTAAGCTGTAGTATAACAGCTTCGTTTTGAAATTACATATGCAGTCAAATACTGTTTGTTGCGAAGAACTAATATATGCAGCCAAACATGTAAAGAAATCTGGATCTTTCTCCGAGGATTTTACGAGAGCCTAGAGCAGTCTGACCGAAATATTTAGGCTTCTTCATCGGAACACAAGAACAAATCCACGGTACGTATGATAGTGAACATTTTTATCGGTACCAAGACGGAAGAGCGCCTAGCTAGCGGCGAAACTATATGGAGCGTCATAATGATTTATTTTATTCGATGAATCACCACAATAGGCCTAATTACATGTATATATTTGTTAAGAAATAATATTATAATTCAGAGAGGAAACAGAATTACAGCGGCTAGAGCAAGCCGAAATTCGGGCCCGCAATTTCTATGAACACTGGCCAGAAATAAACATAAGATGCCATCTACAAGATTTGTTATAAGAGAAATAATTAAATAAACAGGGCTGCATAGCGTGCGCATACAAGTTAAATCGATTTAAACATTGCTTTAACTTATAGTTTGATAGCATATTTTGCATGTATATATATTCATATATTGTTTGATGCGGAAAACTAATATATATGCACATTCATGTAGGAGATGGTACCCTCAAATTGTCCCACATTACTTGACTAAATATAAAGTGTGGATAGAGCGTAGTACATTCTTTGACCAAATAAATAATGGATTCAGACAGAGAACCCAATATCTATCGTGAAGTGACATGAACTTGCAGGTTAAGTTAACGATAGGTTAGGTAGATATACACGATCCAAAATGAACTAACAAATCAAAATGCTAAATAACGAAAACAAACTAAAATATAAAAATCACATGGGGAAGAAAAATTTAAATTATAAATGCTATGTGACAAATTACCTAAACAAAATTCATCCTGGATACAAAAGAACTTTCGATTATTTAACGACCAAATTCGTTTAACATTAATATAAAAGTAAATGGAAAGTTCAAAAACCTACGATAAATTACCGTTTAAAGCATATATTTCTACATGCACGCATACATACATGTATACTACCAAATACCAAGTGAATCGTAGTTAAAAAGGAATGTCAGAGTAAAATATCAAAAGCCAAAGGATTACACAAAGAATGTGGATTTCAGTTATATCGCCAATTCAAAGAAGATAGGCGACACTTCATTGAAGTAAATGAACAAGCAAAAATGAATAATCCTTAAGGCAAGTGAAAGTAAATTTGTGAGGATCAACAATGTGGAAAACTATTGCTCCATTAAAATGAGAGTACTTTCAATATCAGTTCTACTGGTGGTAATAAGATATGCATACATGCATACACACGTTAGCACGAACATACACAATTCCATACATACATACACACAACCATGCATACATGCATACATGCATAAATACATAAATGCATACATACACATCTACGCACATACACATAAATATATACATACATAAATAAATACATGCATCATCCTTATCATCATCATCATGCACAGCCATACAAATGCCAAAAGTGACTAGTAATTCGCTGGCATATAACCATGTTTTAAAAATATATATAAATAACGAAAAAAATAATAATTTAGACATAAATTATCAGTTAGACTTACGATAGAGAGAGGGAGAGAAAGAGTATCTAGTTACTGCACAACACCACTATAGCAAAGTCAGCATTAAGGCAATGCAACATCAGCAATACAGCTGCAACAAGATCGCCACTGAACTCGATTCGATGGCATATCGTAAAGGGTTTCTAGTCATAAACTATTATGCGCACGTGGACCCCATCCTGGCAGACGAGTGGGTCCTATAATACCCAATTTGGATGTAAGTGATTTCAACGTGTTTTCCATGTCAAAATCTGCCCAACCTTTTTCTTACGCCAATCTGGTGTTGGATGAGAGAACAGAACTCTACTGGGCAATCGAATTAAGGGCATACGCAAAACGTGATCGAGTCAACGAATTTTGTGTAGCCTTATTTGTTCTCCTAACGAGGAGCACCTGATGGCAGATCCAAAAGTACTACTACGGATGTCGACGTTGGTTATTCGTTGTTGGTAACCAACATGTGCTATGCTTGAAGGAGTTGCATTCATGCGCACCTAGAATAATTGTAATTACCTGATCTGCGTTTTGACTAACGCAGCTTTCATTGTTCCAGTAATTTTCATTCATCAAAATATTTCGGCCTTGCTTACCGTAGGCCTTCATCAGTTGCATTTCACGAAACAATCTCATCTCGTCAGACAAATTGGCTAAGTTATTGATAGAGCTCCAAAGATATGTAAACGTTTCAACTATACCTAGATCTTCATTCTGCAGTCATAGCGTTGGAGTGAGTGGTGGGTGATCCTGTAAAAGAACCTTAAATTTAGAGGGTGCGAATTTCATACCGAGACGGAACGTCTGCTAATATATTCAAGGTGGCCTGAGCAGCATCTCGATTGCCGAATAATAGTACGATATCGTCTGCATAGTCAAGATCGACTAGTTTACCGCCCGGGAGAACTTCAACACCTGTTGTTCATAATAGCATCGATTACAAAATTAAACAAAAAGAGGGAAAGTGGACAGCCTTGACGAACACCACTGCTGGTTTTAAAGTTGTGCGTTAATTCGTTGTAGACCTTAACGTGTATTATATTAAAAAATTTTGTGGGTACACCACTTTTAGATAGAATATGAAACAAAACATTGCGATCCAGCGAGTCAAATGCACCCTTGAAGTCTAAAAAACGGCTATTCCGGGACGTCGATATAAATGTCACTATTCAAGAACTTTCATTAACGTAAAATATTATCTATACTATCTCGTCATTGGATGAGTTCGGCCGGTTCCCTTCTAGTGTGTAATTCACGAGAAGCGCTAAGACGACGTAGGATAATTGAAGTAAATATCCTAGACATGACTGGAGTCAAGCTTATGCCACGATGGTTATCGCACGAATTGCGATTGTCTTTTTAGGTCGACTCATTTCAATCAATGGGTACGGTCTCCTCATTCCATATAGTAAGAAAACGTTCAGCCAACGCTCCCGAAATTATATTACCACCATCCTTAAATAATCCCAGAAGCAAATCCTTATGGTCTGCGGCTTTGCGATATTTAAGAGATAGGACTGCATCTCATATTTCTACCTCTGATGGTTCTTTGAGACTAACATTCCACAACGTTGATATAAGCATGTATTTGGGAATCTTAACTGACGCGGGTGTGAATCTTTGAAGTGTTCAGCCCACCTATCAAGACGACTTATTTTATCCGTTATTAAATGGTTGTTACTATCGTTTATAGTTTCGCTAACTTTTCATTTTCTTTGACCTGTTGCGCGAATACGCTGGAACAAACAGCGACTATTCCCTGACGCGAAAGCTTCTTGAATTTATTCAGCCTTGCTGAGACGAGCCAGGCGGAATTTGGCGCCTTGTTTCGAGTGTCTCCATAGATATCACAGAGATCCAATGATTATTTCTACGGGGGCCTTTAATGACGCATACAGTGTCACCTGCATCACCACGGCCAGAAATGCAGAAGTCAACAGTATCAAATGCTTCACTGCCATATACCCATGAGCAAAAATTAAATCAAGAAAAAACAAACAGAGAAGCTTGAAAATGGAAAAGTTATTTAGATATTTTAAAAATAGATTTACGACGAGGATCTAGTTAATATGAGTAAATTAACCAAGATAGCACACAGAAGTGAGACAATCTGAACCACTACATGATACCATTATAGTCAAGTCTGATTTAAGGCCAGGCCACCTCGACGACAGTTTCCTCGTGGTCATTGGAAATATGATGCACATATGGACCCCTATTCTGAAAGACGAGCGGGTATCATACTAGCCTATTTGAATGCAGTTACCTTAAGATGTTTCTGCCGTATCAAAATCTGTCTATCTTGTTTCTTACCGCCGATTTGTCTTGGATGAGAGAATAATGTTCTACGGGGGAATTGAGGGCATACGCAAAATGTGATCGAGCCAACGCAGTTGATGTAGCTTTGTTATTTTTGTTGGCCGATTCATAAATATGAATACTTATTTTGGTAGCCTACATGTGCTTTGCTTCTTGAACAACGGTTGTCTACATACTGTATCACGTCATAAAAACGACCAGTCCTCGCAGTTTACTTTTCCTAATTAAGAAAAGAAAGCGGGTCATCTTCAAAGTCTCAGCAGAACGAAATAAATATTCAAATGACGATTCGTTCCAAAGGAGATCACTTTCCCGTACAGTGAACTTCAGTCTATGGGCATATGAACAAAAAAGTAAGGATTTACATCGAGTTATTTGCGTAATAATAATAATATAGCGTAAATTATACCACTACACTAATGTAGATAGCTAGTTACCAATCCCCAAAGCTAATACAATTGTGCATGACAAATAATTACAGCTACAAATAGAATAGATTAAGGCAGCATAGTTAGATCAGTTAAAGGGTCGTGATAATCCTATCAGCGTGATCGTCTAGGACTCACCAATTGCCAGCCAGAATTTTTTAATAGCAATAAATAAACTAGCGAAAATTATTTAAAACGAAACTGTTACTCAATAAGATGAAAAATAATTCTTTTAGTATGAGAAACGAAATATGCGACACCAATCAAACCTTGTTGCATAGGTAAGTTCGTCACAGAACGCGCCTTCAGCGAGCGTGGCGAACGTGGAGATCGCGATGAAGCAGCGGCTGATGAACATGATGACATCCGACTACTTAGTTTGCATTCGTCAGTGTTACTATCCAATTTATTTGGCAAGTTTCCTGTGGACGATGACTCAACGTGTGTGTACGACGCAACAGACACTTCATCCGCCGAAGGCAAAGAAGCGGAGATAGCTGATGAGCCTAAGGAAATCGACGGGCGTTTTAGTAACCAGTTAACACGGCCAGATGCGGCACCAGCTGTGGAGATACCAACTCCACGCAAAGCTCCACAACCATCGTCAAAACGAGCCGTGAGTTCAGCATCTTCTGATTTGGTCGCAGTCGACTAGAACAAATACGGTAAACAAAATATGCATACACGTATCAGTGAAGAGTGATTTGTATGGCTCAAAGAAAATGGAAATTTTACAGAATTACGTAATAAACCACTCATCTGAAAGACAAAGCTACATCTTTCAACGTGTGCATTACTAATAAAATGGGAAGTCTTTCAACTGAATTTTAAATTAATAAAACATTAGCAAATTAGTTCTGTAATAATTCAAAGTCGTCAAAGTAAACCTTCTTTAAATCAAGTTTTCGAGCTTGAAGTAAACACCAATCCCATTGTATTTAACCAGTCATCGAACAACAAAGCAAAACTACCGCCAGTAAGCTTTGTCAAATAATAAAAGCACAACATTGAACATCTACGTTTGTATGCACGATTAAACACAACTGAATTAAAAATTAAAGCAGACGACAAAAGAGTGCAACTAAACAATCACTGATGGGTGATAGTAATTAATTAAATTAAGTTTGGGAAATTTAGAAAAACATCACAACTATCGTCCGTTGTGATTGACGGTGATGATCAAGGAAGGTCGAAACGCGTCGGTGCATGCGACTGGCAGTAGTTTTGCTACGTTGTTCGACTGGTAAATACAATGGGAAACTCGCAAACTTAATTTATAGGATTTTTACCACCACCTGCGCAACCAGTGACTGTTTAATTGTATTTCCTATATATGTGTGGCGAAACCTGCAAACAGTTTATGTTCGTGATTACATAGAAATAGTGCAGCCGACATTTCCAATTAAGTAGTATGTATGCGAGACTACTAGAGGTGAGAGCTGTATATCTAATTTTGCTTTCCATATATTCAATGCGGTTTGATCCTCGATAGTCAGTTTGCCGTCGTACTCTGATGATGATCATGGAAGAACGAAACACGTCAGTGCGTGCGACTTCCGATAGTTTCGCTATGTTGTTCGACAACTGGTTAGATAAAATGGGATTGGTGTTTACTTCAAGCTCGCAAGCTTGATTTAAAGAAGCGACTGATGATAGTTTAGCTATGTCGTATGACTAGTTAAACAGAATGGGTCCCATGGTTATCGTAAGTTCGAAAACTTTATTTAAAGAAATGAAAACGTGTATCCTGTTTTAGTCGATGCAATAGATAATTAGCAAAAAAGCGATGATTTTGAAACTAAAATTCAATGTGGAACTAATATAACATGAGATCAGGTAAGTCTTCAGGACAGTGATTTCCAGAAGTACCTAAGCTTATACGGTGGAAGAAAATAATTATCGCAACTGAACCACTTTGAGGATCCGAAAGTGTAACTGGGAATAACAAATGTGCACTTAAGAGCGAGAAAATAACTCCAGTACCAAGATTGTGCAGCCAGCTAAATTCGCCATCAGCGGAACCGATCATGGCATTAAATACAGAATGGTTTCATTCCTTGAGTACTATAACAATGGCAATACTCAGGTTAAGGTCAACCTGTCATTAGACAAAAGGTTTATTTCTTCAAGCAAACCGATAAATGAGTTCCGATGTAAATGAAATTCCATCAGTGAATGAAACTAGGATGGTTACATGCCTAGTAAACTCGAAACACATTTTCCTGAGGGTTCTAACACATTCAATTAATATTGATTCATCATAATCACAATTTCAACCATCATGACCACCACCAACAACATTATCATCATTATTACCATTGTCAGCATAATTAACATGATCATCATTATTAACAGAAACACAACCGCCGTTAGTAACTGATGTTAGTTAACATACGGACTTCTACACAACACAATAATGATCAAGTAAGTTTTAAAGAACATTGATTCATGGAATTACGTTATTTTTATATAACTACGAGTGAACGACCTCAAGAGTGCGTTTGATGAAAAGGATTACAATATACTACTGGGTATGCCATCCAGAAATGATACTATTGCTAAATTTGTAAATTCCATACGAGAATTTTACACTAATTATTGTTAGGTCCATGTGAACAATACAGCACACAATTTTAGCACTAGTTCTGGTACCCAACAAGGAGCTCACTTTCAAACTTCATTTTCAATTTTAAATATATGCTATTATTAAATATATTATTGCATATGTTCAGGATATTTGCATGGTAGTTCTTCCAGGAGGTATACAATGCAATTAGCGTTTATCCTAGGTTCGCAAACTAGATTTAAAGAATTTTAAAACTATTCAACAGCCGAAATACTGCTCAGACCACCATGGGACATTAGCAGTCATAGTTTCGCCTTTTAGTATGAAATTTGCATACTCTAAATGTTGGACACTACTACAGAATCACCAATCACCTGCTTCATTTGTGCGGTTTCAGGATGACGACCTGAAAGAAGTTGACGGGGTCACGAAACTTAGTATCTTTATAACTCAGGCACCATTAGTTAAAAAGTGAATAAGAGAAACGTAAAAGTTGCAATAGCTCTTATTTTAAAGCGACACGAAAATATGTTTTCGAATTCAAGGTCGTGAATACAGTGCATTAGCTCATGCAATTTTGTCAAACCATTAGTTTGAGAAACATAACCCGGATAAGTTTTAAAAAACTAAGTAACACTGACGTCCAGAGACACACTTTTTTAGATCCATCAATAAGTACTCCGTGTGAGACAAGCATATTAGGCTACACCAGTTCGATAGCTCAATCAAAGTTAGGTGGGAACAATAAAAATGAGGAAAAGGAATTTGATATGTCGAACACAAATGAAGTCAATTTCAATCAAATGAAGTGCCATAATTATTATAATCAAGGTTGTGGTCTTGATATAAACACCTGACCCATTAATTATGTACATATGTCAATATAAACTAAGAATTGTATAGTGTAGAAAAGGCAATTCATCCAGTAGACCGGTTTCGTCCTTATTGGGAACTCATCATGTACTGGCCAGAATTGGCCGCGGACAGGACTGTCATAATACCAGATCGTATATCAGGATGAGATTTACGTACTCAATTTTGTTTCTTGGAGATCCTAATAGATATGGCATAGAGTCGTGCAAATTGGCGAGCAGATTTCAGATTACTAGTAAAGTCATCTTATTTTCACAATCCTTTCGTCGCAGAGTAAACAAGTTTGGCCTTATTTATGAAGCGCTACAGTAGACAAATGGAAAGCAGGCAATACGTCCGATTTTGCTTCTCCTTGATTTTTACCAGTGTATAAATCTATATGGCATCCTTTCTAGCTTCTTTTAGAAATGTCCTTCCATCTGAGTTAGAACCACCCTGTTAAAAATCATCCTTCTATTCCTCTTTACACGAGTTTCTACCGAAGTGATAATTTTATTATTATTCATTTTCGTTTTATGGCAATGTGAGCTTAGATCATCTGTTTTAAATGATGATGTATTACTTTCTTTTATTATGATGATGAATCATTTCCTAGATTTGTTCAAACGGGGGTCATCATATACACCCGCGCGTACTAAGAACACGCTATATACACAATAAATTGATCCAATTTAAATAATAGCTCAAAATTTGTGGTACTAATGCACAGAAGATAGGCAAAATGTCATTCGAATAGATAAATATATAAAACATAAAAAGTCTCAACACAAACTAAATTATATTTGAGCGGATCAATAACGTGTTTAAACTTCATGCACGGAAAATAAAATTACAATTATCATGCTACATGTATTAAGGCAGAGAAGGTAGGCAAAATGTCATTCGAATAGATAAATATATGAAACATAAGAAACCTCAACACAAACGAAATTATATTGAAGCGGATCAATAGCACGTGTAAACTTCACGCTCGAAAAAACAAAATCACTTCTGTCTGGTGGCAACGATACATACATTGCCGATTTTCTGCTACTATACATCTTTCGATTGAAAAGTTCACAAAAGCCCCATTAATGATGTACTGAAGAGCGGGGTAAATATCCAAATATTTAAATACACGCGTAGGCGGAGTGTACTTCGCCACACAGTGGACTATAGTAGTAATTGAAATGATCTGAAATAAAAATCAAGGCTATTCCACAGATAAACTCAGAAACGATCTAGTAGAGTAGAGCATCCACTATGCGCATGAGAATTGGATGCCAGCATTATGAAGGTGTTGTTAGTCGCTTTTGTAATATCCGATTGGTGGGCCATAGCTAGAAGAATAGTAATGTAACCATTACTACCAGTAAAATCGAGATATAGCCATCCTAGGTCACGTGAAGTTTCACATTTCGTTTAACTGACTAATTAGCACTTAGTTTGAAAACGTAGCGGCAGAATGAATAAAGAAAGCCAGACACGGAGTGGCAGTTTTAGTTATTGAAGGAAACTCTGATTATTGATGCGCCGAAATTCAATGCGTCTGTTGGATGGTGCTTGTCAGCCTTGTGTGATGTATCATCTAAAAGAAGGCAGAATCCCAACTATGAATTTACGAAAAAGTCTTCTTTCATGGGCATGTGGCAGTGAAGCATCAGTTCTAGAATGCGTGTGTACTGAGAATGTGTCTTGCTAATTACCTCTTCTGCAGCTAGGTTTTAGAACGGAAAATTATGAAATCTAACGGTATAATGGACCAGAAAATCATCATCTACGACAACCCGAGTACATTGGAAGTATGCCTAGCTATTGTATACCGGTCGTCAGATATGAAATGATAGCAAGGGTCAATGTTCCGATCAATTAAGAATTTAGTTTAATTAACAAAAGCACTCTTCAGTATAAATCGAACGCTCTTGATGATACAGCGTACGTTCGACAACGAAATCATTCTATGCCACAGTAATTTAACTAATTTGAAAATTTTAATAACCACGTATTAAGTAAATGTATCATGTGGAACGAGAATCGTCAGTTACCAGAACGGATTTGTTCCAAATCTGTTTGGCCTTTACAGTGTAATAGAAAGACGATTGGCAGTAGCCAAATCGCAATTGATCTAAATTCATGCGCACAGAATACAACAAATGGATTCATTCTTTTGTGCAGAGGATCCTAGAAGAACCTGGGTCAAATGACAGATTCCACAAGACCGATCTAGAGGACTAATCAAGGTCCAGTACTAACGATCCATTGGATGTACGAAAGCAAGGCTCTTCCAGCAATATAGTAATCGCGTGGTCGTACATAGAAATTTGTGATATATCCAACGTTAAACCGAAAATAACATATTTTCATGCTAAACAACGTTACATTCCTTTAGTGCGTACAACGTTCGTGATAACATTGCCGGTAATACTAGAAACCAAATACCAAGCATCAACATAAATATTTTAATCTTTTTTAAGCTATCTTCCGTGAACATATACACATGAAGCAATGTAGTCTGTAACGCAGTCAAATAAGTTTACTTACAGAATCACCTCTAAAGTTGGCAGCTTTTGATGACAGTGGTTGAGTGTTGACACTGTCAATGCCAAGGCGAAGTTCATAACATCCAGGAGTCAGCAGTAGTTCGCTTGGCCCGCATGCAACGTCTGTGATTTATTTTTGTGAATCATCGGAATAGAAATTAAGATTAACAAACGTATAATATCAACCTAGTATGTGTACAGTGGGCGAAAAACTGTTCAATGAAGATTTAAAATTGCAGCATTATGTACACAAAATTTAAGCAAAATTAACAGATTCAACCAAAAATTATTAAAGCTGCATAGTGAAATAAAATTCTTGCGTGCTTAAAATGGCGAAAAACGAAAAACTATCCAACATTTTTGATCTACCAATTCAGTGACAGATATGAAAACATTCGAAACACATATGTAAGCACAAATTTATACATTAATAACTTCAAAGAAGTATGCCATTCTTTATGTGGATATGTAGAACAACAGAACAATTACGATCAGTTACTTCGGAACATTAATTCCTTTGAAATTGAATAATTCAGAAGGGAAGCGGCTTTGTGATCACTTCTTTAAAAGGAGCTTTGATACCTATCCCATAACAAAGTTACAGAAGTTACTCGTCGCAAACCCGAAAATTTGCTATATTTTGCGGACTCACATTAGGGAAGTGCTTGACTATCTGTTTTCCATAACCTGGAAGCACCGAACTTCCATGGCAAAAAAACCCCTGCTAATTATTGTCATTATCATTATGCCCAGCAATATATAAGCCATTAGTAACTAATGCTTCACTGAAATATAACCATTAAAAGAGAAAAAAAGAATTTTTTAATAACGAAAAAATAATAAATTAAGCACGCAAATTTATTAGAGATTTATGAGAAAGTGTACCTAGTTATTATAAGTATATTGATCTAAATAACAACCACAGAAATTAGACAAATCAAACCTCTACACAACATCATTATGGCTAAGTCAGCATTAAGACAGGCCAACATCGGCAATACTACTTTCTTGCGGTCTTTAATGTTTAATGTCATAAACAAAACCAAACCTCGCAACTGAGAAATAAAGTTACGAAGATGATTCTACTGGAAATCTGCAACAAGATCGCCATTGACCTCGACTTGATGTCATATCGCGCAAAGTTTCCAATCAAGAACTATGATTCGCACGTGGACCCAATTCTAGACAACGAATGGGTCCTATAGTACTGAATTTAAATTAAGTAGACTTTTACTGTTTCGTTATTGCTCCTTACGCCAATCTCGAGCAGGGTGCGAGAACCCTGCTCTACTGAGCAAGCGAATTAAGGGCATATGCGAAGCGTGACCTGATTCGCCGAATCTGTGCAATTAATAAAAACTGAAACGCTTCAAACTTGCTTCCAATTTTTATAATCAAGGTTGCGATCTTGATATAAGCACCTGACCCATTAATTGTATAGTGTAGAAAAGGCAATAATGTCCGCGACAAATTCTGGCAAGTACATGATGATTTCCCAATAAGGACGAAACCGGTCTACTGGATGAATTCCTTCGCCCAAATAGTGTAAATCAGACAATAAATATGTCTAACGTAGTAAATGTACTACAAGCAACAGTATTTAATTTAAGTAGAAACATGTTTAATGTGAATAATATCATTATGCAAACATATTTTCAATTAAGCCATCATCGATTGCACGGATGGTGATAAAAATTATTTGAATCAAGGTTGCGAACTTCAGATAAGCACAAATCCCATTATATATATATATATATATATATATATATATATATATATATGCTAGCATAAACTACGCATTTTATAAGGTAGCAAATGCAATTATTCAGGTAGACCGATTTCGTCCTTATAAGTAACTCGTCAAGTACTTTCTACAAATTTGCTGTGTATATGGCTCGAACTGAGGCCCACCTTCTTCAGAGCTTTACGAGTTATTGCACCACACTGTATCCACCAGCCCCCGGACAGTTGTGGACACAATTAGTTATAGATGGCGTGGTTGCATCCAGAATTTTCGTTCGTTTTGGAAAACGTATGTCGACTCGAATCATGTACTTATTCGTTGTAAATATGCATGCAAACTCGAACAGCTGCCTTTTCAACAAAAATGTGAAGATATTCTAAAGCCAAAGTTAACTGTTCTTGATGACGAAAATTGTAGCTTAATTTAGATGGAGATAAGATCCACTACGAACAATGCAGGTACTACTGCACGTGGCTTGATATAAACACCTGAACCATTAAGTACATACATTTGTCAGTATAAACTAAGAACTGTATAGTGTAGAAAAGGCAATTCATCCAGCAGACCGGTGCGGCAGAGTGACTCATTGGTTTTCTTTTCTACACTATACAATTCTTAGTTTATACTGACAAATGTATGCACTTAATGGGTCAGGTGTTTATATCAAGATCGCAACCTTGATTATAGTAATTCTTATCACCGCCCGCGCAACCAATGTTCGTTTTATCATATTGAAGTAACTTTTAAGTTTCTGAAAAAATCTATAGAGATTCTCGAAACTAGGACCAACCTCTTGCTAGTTCGGCTTATATGAATACAATTTGTACAGCTGTAGGACTTCAACACAGTATAGAAGTCAATCTTGTATTCATTTTTATCAGAAAGGCCATAAAGATGGAAGAAGATTTCGCATCAGATAACAGACGCTGTTTGTTTAAATTATTCGCGCCACAGGTCCGAGAAAGTTAAAAGTTAGCGAAAGTATAAATGACAGTAAAACCAATCTAATAGCCGATAAAATAAGTCGTTTTAATAGATGGGTTGAACACTTCAAGGATCAGTGTTCTTGGGCAACTGCGTCAGTTCCGATTTCTGAAGGCAGGCCAGTATCAACAGCGTGGCAAGTTAATCTCGAAGAACAAACAAAGTTATAAATACGGAATGTAATCCTATCTCATAAACAACGCAAAGCCGCAGGCACCGATGATTTGATTCCGAGATTATTTAAGGATGGCGGCAATATAATTTCTGCAGCGTTGAATAAACATTATCGTATTACATAGAATTAGAATACCGTACCACTTGCTTGGAATGAGTCAACCATCGTTCCAATCTTCAAAAAAGGCAATTGTAATTCGTGTGATAGCCATCATTATATCAGCTTGATTCCTTTCGTAACTAGATTATTTGCTTCGATTATACTACGTTGTCTTAGAGCTCCGTGTGACTAACATTCTAGAGAAGGCCGGATTCCGGTCCGGAAGACATTTATAATTCCGTCCAAAAATAGCCGTCTTTTTAGACTTCAAGGATTAATTTAACTCGGTGGATCGCAATTTTCCATTCGATATCCTGTCGAAAAGCGGTGTGCCTACCAAAGTTCTACATATCACACGCTATATACACAAACGCTTTCGGTCTCGTTAAGATTTAAATATCTTGGCAGCTCTATCAATAACTCAGACAATGTCTGACGTAATGAGTATGAGAATCGCGAAAGCTAGAGCGGCTTTCACGAACCTTCATCAGTTTTTGAGAAATGCGAGTATTTCACTCTGCCATAAAGGTCGTGTTTACAATGCATCGGTAAGAGAAGTTTTCTTAAACGCTAGTGAGACTTGACTCCTTAGAGCTGATGATTTTAGACGCTTACAGGAATTCCACCACCGTTGTTTGAGAAGCATAGCACATGTAAGCTATCAACAGCGAATAAAAAACGCTGAAATTCGTAGACGTATTTGTGGATCGGCCAGCAAATGCTCCTCATTAGAACAAATAACGCTCTATCAACTACGTAGGCTCGGTCACGTTTTGCGAAAACCCAAAATTCAATTCCACATTATTATTTTATCTAGCACCAGACTGGCGGTAAGGAACAAGACGGACAGCTTTTGACATGGTAGAAACATCATAAGATAACTACAGTCAAATAGGGTAGTATGGCACCCGCTCGTCTACCAAAATTTGGTCCACGTACGCATCATATTGGTTGGTTGGAAACTGCGCGCCAAATGGCATCGGCTCGAGCTCAGTGGTGATCTTGTTGTAGATTTCTAGTAGAACAAGCTTAGTAACGTTCTTTTCTTGGTTTGGCAGAGTGAGTTGCAAGGTCTGATTGTGTTTTTGACGTGATACATTGATAACCGCAAGGAAACAGAATTGCCGATTTTGCCTTGTCTTTATGCTGACTGAGCCATAATGGTTGCCACATTTCTGTTTTGCTATATATATATATATATATATATATATATATATATATAACCTAGATACACCCAATCATGAATCACTCTTCAATATATTTTTCTAGATTAATATTTTTGTTGCTATTATTATTTCATTTCAAAATTTTTCCAACGTTTTAATAAAAATTATTACTTTTGTATGATAACATAGCAGTGGAGCATCAGTTAATAACGATTTTTATATTGTTGTCTGTGGCGACGAAGAAGACGATCATTATGATGACGACGATGATAACGACGATAAAGATGATGATGACGACGTCTATGATTATGATGACGATGAGGATGATTTTTTTGATATTGATGATGATGATGATGACCACGATGATGATTACGTTGTTGTTATTGATGATGATTATTATTATTTTTATTCTGTCGATGATGAGTATGCTATTGTTGTTGATGATGACGACGAATATGATGGTGATGATTTTGTTGACAAGGAATATGATGATGATGATAATGATACTGAAGATTTTTATCTTTGGTTTATTCTATAGAACTAAATTGATTTTCTTGATTTAATAATCGGAAATGTTAATCAGTTAAAAATTTCGTTTGAGGATTTCCATTTGAACGTGGGATAAGCCTGTTTGTGTAAAATGTTTAGATATATAAAATAGGATTCAGTACTTACAAAGGAAATATAGCAAGTGAGCATGTTGTATATGCATGCGTTTTAGAATATTGTTATGGGCACTACATTTGAGTATTTCTTGTGATACGGTGCATTTCACATCCAATTCAGGAGATTGTGTTGATTTTCTGGCTATGTGCATTCTGCCACTTCGACTTTTCAACTTTATGTTAGCCGTCTTAGGTAATTGTTTTCTTTATTTTCTTGTTGTTGTCTTCTTCACTTCTTGGTGGTTACCAAAATTACACTCTGGTTTATGGGCACCTCACGAATGCTTGCATTTAGTGATTGTTATGATGATAATGTAATTCCACAATTGGGCTTGTGCCAGTGTTGAGAGAGATAACGCTTCTTTTAGTTGTTCTCATGTCAGTTGTCTGCGACTGGCGATAGTTTTGTTATGTTGTTGGACGACTGGTTAAATACAATGGGATTGGTGTTTACTTCAAGCTCGCAAACTTGATTTAAAGAATTGATACCACCACCCGCGCAATCAATTATTGTTTAGTTTTACCCTCTGAAGCCTAGTTTTCTATACCAGTAAGTGTTTACGGATTCATAGACAAAACTGAATGCTTATTTCGTATCATTTTTGTTTTTTGTTATTTTGAATATTCTCCCTCTGTTGTAATAACGATGCCGATAAAAATGTCAGTATTGGCATGTATTGTGCTTTTATTCCTGATTCGGCCGTTAATTTTTACAGATAATTCAATTCTGACATAATTTTACTTTTTATCGCTACATATCTCATATTAAATGTCGTGTGAATAAGATTTCTGTATATTCACACCCGCCTTATATATTGCCACACATTTTGCAGACTTCGCATAGTGTATTCCTGAAAAAAAATTCGGTCTGTATTGTAACATGTAACACGGATCTGTTAGATCCGCCTTTCTTACTGGAGTTAAGTAAGTGTTAATTAATACCGCTAATCAGCTGTATGCATCCTTCATAAACAGCTACTGTTGTAGTTATATTCAAACTTGGCGCACGCCAGTGCGTGCGAATGGCGGTAATTTTGTTATGTTGTTCGACGACTGGTTAAATACAACGGGATTGATGTTTAATTGAAGCTCGCAAACATGATTTAAAGAATTTTTACCACCACTCGCGCAAACAATTATTGTTTCAAAATTCAAGAAGTAATTGTAGCAGTGATCAAAAGAGAAAACAGACAAGCACGGGCATAAAAAGCGTACAATTACGTAAGTGCTCGAGTTTACAAATGACATGTCAAAGCAGTAGAAAAATTCACATAGGCAGCAAGTCAGTGCATGGGACTGCAACGGATATATGACTTATGAAATCAAAGAGTACTTCAATGTACTGTACGAAACTGTTTTCAAACACACACACTTCACAATATTCAAGAGAGTTTAAAGCTAAAATGATTCGCACATGAAGTCGCCCCAACTCTCCACAGAAATGAGACGCGGTAAAATAAAAAAAATATTTAAACCGGGAAAATCACTAAAATTAAGACAATGTTTGTGTATTCCATATTGCCTATCTGGAAACAAAGAATATATTAAAGTAAGCATGAACGGTAGATATAATCACATGTATACGTGAGTTTCGTGCTTACTGGCGACTCATCAGCAGGGGCCGGTATTACGCCTTATAACTATATATTTCGTCAAGAAAGTTTGACTATTCAATCATTTATACGAATTCGAATTCAAGCAGTAAAAGAGGTGCGACTACGATTCAAACTCGCTATATATAATATATACGGAGTTTTTAAAGGGAATCAAGAAAATGAATCATTAATTGATTACGCGGGTGGAGGTATCACTATCATCATGTCCAGCCATACAAAAGTCAAAAGTGAATAATGTTTCACTGCCATATAAGGAGTGAAAATACGTATATAAGTGAATATAAACATTTTATTAGTGAGATTTAAAAAAACTATATAAACAACGAGACAAATAATAATTTAGACACAAATTATGAGTTAGACTTACGATAGAGTGAGAGAAAGAATACCTTGCTACTATGAGTAAACTTATCATGATAACTCACAGAAATGAGGCAAACTTAACCTCGCCACAATAACATTATAGCAAAGTTAGCATTCGGGAAATGCGACATCAGCAATACAGCTTCCTTGCGGATTTCACTGCATCACGTAATAAACAAACCAAACCTCGAAGCTAACTTTGCCCTAATAATAAAAGAAAGTTACGAAGATGATTCTAATGGACAGCTTGTGGTAAAAATTCTTTAAATCAGGTTTTTAAGATTGAAGTAAACATCAATCACATTTTATTTAACCATTCGCTGAATAACATAGCAAAACTACCGTCACTCGCACGCACTGATGCGTTTCGATCTTTCATGATCATCATTTATAGCTAAATGCCACATGAGGACACCTTAAGGGAAAATTAATTTAATACATCTGAAGCCTGTGCTTCTCAAGTATAATCTACGCCACGCGAAACCTATCCATCAGGTAATATTGGTGTTGCAAAATACAATGCGACATCCCATCCGAACGCTATTGAGGCTTAATTAAGGCGGGGATAGTGAGTATGCTCTCTTATTTGGAGGCTGTTACAATAAATTTCTGTTTTTGTGCTGGTATTACTATGGGAGTTTCAAAGCTTTGTGCGAAAATGAGTCTAGTTATGCTGCTTCTAGTTGAACATTTTTTTACTAATATATAATTAAAAATCAATTGATATGTTGGCGCAAGAGCGCTGCTACACAATATATAATACTTCTCAAATTCATAGCCAGGCATAAATGTTTACGCACTTGAAAATTGACTAATACTATACTATACATTTGCTAAAATCTGCTATTGTGAGTATTGTGCTGTGGATATAAGTAGACAAATTGGCCTGAAGATGGAACGCCAAATTTCGTTCAGAAACGGTGCTAGTAAACAATAATGTGATAGAACCGCATTTCCAGTGGGACGAATATTAACTCAGCCCGATGGAAGACAAAACAAAATTGGCAATTGTGATCAATCGGATCTTTGTGAATCTGTTCGTGCAAAGCTACTACCCGCGTACGCAAAACGCGGCATTGGAAAATATGAAGCTGGCACTCCGCAATCATATTTCAAAAAAGAATACTATAGTATATTTTATATTGAAATGGGAAATGTTGTGTAATCTACTGTTGTTAAAGAGAGACAAACAATAAAAAACGCTTATTTATTTCATTGATCAATTAAAACTTTTTTCACGATATATATGTATATATATGTGTCTACATTTCGTCCATGTATTCTAACCATCATATCTTGTTAATGAACATGGACAACATTGCGTGGATCACTAAGATAGCTGGTTGCAAATACTGCTTGCCAAAGTAATGAGGCGCAGGTTTAAAGATAAAGAGAAGACAAAATTTATCGAAACTTGAAACTGTTGTGTTGAGATTTAATTATAAAAAATATGCATAGATCCACTTGCTCAGGACCGAATGTTATCAATCGAAATATTGATCACAAGTTCACAATAAATTGCACTCTCACGAAACAAGATACTTGGATTGGCGTAAATCTTTGGGAATTTAACGCAGACAGTCCCAAGTGGGTGCCTGGTTGAAACCTCTACATCCGCACAGATTCTTCTTTAAATAACTTTGCCTTTAACTTAGTTATAATTGATATACACACATACGTTGTCTACATAAATTAAACATTGCATAGGATAGCACATGCAATTTCTCAAGAGTGTCAGTTTCGTCTTTAGCATTGAACTTGTCAGTTGCGATTACAGGATCCATAACAGTAAACGTGTTAACATTCAACTGCTTTCGTAAATTATGCAAGAAAACAAAAAAAAACAAAATCATAAAACAGCAATTATACGCATAACTATTAATGTCGGCACATCCGAATTAACTAAACAAGCCAGGTTTGAAAATGTTACTTCTTACCTTTACGTTTGCGTACCGCAGCTTCTGAATAGTATTCCGTTCCTGATTGTTGTCTGAGAAATTCACAACCATTACGATCAAAATTCTCGTTACCAAAACCATAGGTCCAATTTACAGAAGTTGTAAGACGTCCGCCTGCATTACATCCATTTGGCAGCGCACAGGTAGACAGGATTTTATCACTGCCAAACTTGGAGCTAAACTGTCCATTTTTTGCACTGTCAAGCGAACAAGACTTTTGCATGTAGTTAAGTCGACGTTGCAGAAACAGTGGACTAAGTCTGTGACGTTGGGCTAGATAAGCGTAAATGTGTGTTTGGACAGCAAATGCACGAATAAACGCAGCGTGGTCAGCAACCAGATTCAATTGCTTCATTCCCGCAGAAAGCATTGACCAAGCGGTCATTCGCGGACTAGCCAATCTAGAAGCACAAGATACAAAAGCCAATTTTGCTCGTGTAGCAGGACTCACAGCTAAAGGCCTGCTAGCGCTGACAGCGAAAAGCTCAGCCAGAGACTTGACGAGTAAATCGTCAGACCTTTCAACAGCATTCTGAGTTACGCCGGCCTGATCAATTAAGCGTGTCAGACCGTATTTGAAAGAAACTAACTCGTTGCTATTATTGATATCGTATGTTGCAGAAGTAGGATTTCTTGTGTTTACTGAATCACAGCAAGATACTGTGCTGTGATTCACCGATCCCGTGAGGTTAGCTTTAGAGTTTGTCATTTGTTTTTGCTTGACACCAGATATAAGGAACGTTGAATGGGTGGCTGGTGATGTTGATGACAACGAACGATTATGCGTACTTTCACTAAATGGCGATAAAGATGACTCTCTGGACTGCAATAAATGCCAGTGATAGTTGCCAAAACATAAAAATAAGAAACGAGCAAACGCTAAAGCAGATAGTGCACAACAAGAATATAGAAAGCTTAAGTTAAAAGAAGAAAGATATAAAAATATATCTCTGAATTTGTAGTTATTTACTTCTTTAATCAAGTTTGCGGTCTTGATATAAACACCTGACCCATTAATTACTAACATATGTCAGTATAAACTGAGAATTGTATAGCGTAGAAAAGGCAATTCATCCAGTAGACCGGTTTCTTCCTTATTGGGAACTCATCACGTACTGTCCAGAATTTGCCGTGATCAGGACTCGAACCCGGGCCTGTATGCTTCGGGATCTAACCACTGAGCCACCCTGCCGCATTTCGCAACCCTTTTGCATATCAATAAATATAAACATGATCAATTAAGTTTAGAAAAGCAAATCACGCAATTACTGTACTATTATTACTACAACTTTTGAGAACAAACAAGATTACACGCGCCAAATACGCAATAATGTGATTTGAGGTGATAACACTAAGATAAACCATTTTTGTGACCATAGAATCTAAACGAACTAATCGAGTGCTTTCTGTGGAAACAATAGTTAACTGTAATAAATGATGAAATTACGCATTTATAGCCAACGAACCAAATAGCCCTAAGGAATAGTAAAAATTCTAAATTATTACATCAAAACGTTCTGCCTCGGAAATGCATGGAAACAAAATTGGCTGGTTTTGTTATGATTCAAATGCTCAAAATATCGATTATGGCAGTAGGAAAAGTAAACAATAAATATTATAAGGTAAGCAATTGAAAGCCATAACGTATTTTATAGTATTGAATTCAGAAAAATAATTTCAATAAGAAAAACTTAATGCTTATTACTTATCACTGTGTAGATTTTCCGTTGAAATTAAAATTCCAAATTATTATATTTTCGCGAAAAACAAACATATCCAGAAAACCCAAACTGGTTTTTTCCAATATTTTGACAGATAGCAATAAGCATGACCGGAATATAGAAACGGAATCGCCTATTACAAGATTTAAAAAAACTATATAATGATATGGTAGCTATTTTGGTTAGATTGTGGAGGTTAATTTAATTATTGGACACCAATTAACTCCTCATATAAAAATAAATCAATTTTATTTTTGGACATTTGATGTTATCGCTGGTTTCGTAAAACAATATTGTAATTTTTGAAAAATATTGTAAATTTTTTTGGAAGTTCTTTTGTTCATATTGTCGAAGTTTTGGACTTGTCTTGTGGAAGAAAATGAGAGAGTTTTGATCTGAGTTTCTGAATTTCATAAGCGGGACACTGCGTGGTTCCATCTCCGACTCTTTGTGAATAAAACATTAGAATCTTCTTGTCTATTGTTCTTTTTAATTATCAGCGAAAAGAACAACAAATTTGCTTCGGGTAATTGACTTGAATATTTGTTTTAAGGTCTCAATCATCTGATTCTGTAATCTGTGGAAATCAGCGTATCCTGGTAAGCTTATTTAATATAATATATAAATTGCAAGTAATTTGATAATATTATGGCTGGTTTATTAAATACTGAGGATACAGAGCAGTTGGCTAGTGGACTTAAGGATTGTAGCTTAAAAGATAGTTCAGAGGAACTTAAGTGTTCCAAGATAGATGATCATTCCGCATATATGGATTTTTCGGGCCTGGTATCCAAGCGACCCCCTTATGGTAGTGACCTAAGGGCCTCTACAAAAAATGGCGACCGCGCCAGGATCCTTTATGCGGAAAGATATGATGTAGATGATCGTTTTGCCGCAATTCTATGGATAGCAATGTTAAGCTCACCATGTACAGACTAGACAACCATTCTGAATGGGTCGAAGAAGCAAAATTTTATTTTAAACTAAAACGGATGACTGACCCTATAGAAAGGTTTTCCTCAGCCTGGTGGTGCTTACCTGAGCCATTAAAAAAGAATCTGTTTAGACTCAGGAATTTTGTTACTGAGAACAAACCAGAAAATGCATTTGAGCTTCTAGTAGAAGAACTCCATGGACGATATCAACCTGAGAGGATTGAACGTATGACTGACTTTTTACATCAGGAAAAGATGGGAAATCTACTTCCATCTGAATTTTATGACAGACTTATTTCAAAATCCATCGGGCTTGATATATCTGAGGAAGTTATAAATAGTATATTTGTAGCAGAATTGCCTGCTAGACTAAGAGCCACCTTGAATGTATATGATACATTGGAAATACAGTGGCCAAAGAAGCTCAAAGGGTTGGAAAAAGTGTATTGTCAGAAGGAATCTAAGGTGTATGCAGTAACCGCAGATTCAAGCCTGGAGCAGCAACTCAGAAATCTCTCAGAGAGACTCCTGACCATAGAGAATGAATTAAGTACCCTCCGCAGGGATGTGGGTTGGATAAAAAACAATAAGGAAAGTTCCAACAAAAGTAGGGTAAATTCTCGGAGTCAACGTTCAAATTCCAAGCATTGGAGAGGCGAATCGCGTGAGAGTGTACAAGGATCACGCGAGTGGGGCATATCGGTCGTAAATACGCCGAGTTTGGAAAATGTCAGAAGGAGGGATGCACGTTTCCAAAGTTGGTTGGTCCCCGATTGAAAGGAAGTAGTCTTCCTGTAGCCTGGTCTAAGCTGTCGGAAAACTAATGGAGCCCCTGCTAATAGGAGCCGTAGGGGGGTTGCGCATGCAAGGCTCCAAGGTATGCATATTCGAGGCATAATAAAATCTTCGAAGTTAGGTTCGGAAGCTGCAATGGAAGAAATGCAAGGTAATACAGTCCGTAAATCTGTTAGATTTCGGCTGGACGGTAATCTTAAAGAGGTTGCTGGTTATAGCAACAATAAGTTCGTTATAATTGATGAACTTAGTGGCCTAAAATTCTTAATAGACACGGGTGCAGAGGTGAGCATAGTTCGATCTGATGTGGTGGAAATTGATAGCCCCACATTCGATTACCAACTATGAGCTGCTAATGGAAGTCCAATTGAGGTTAAGGGAGTTAAAGAATTGTCAGTGACATTGTGGCAGAAATCTCCATTTACGTGGAATTTTCTGGTCGCTGATATAAAGGATAACATCATTGGGGTGGACATTTTCATCCATTTTAATCTCGCTTTAGATCCCAAATCTAGGACCATTGGACAAGGCACTGGGATAGTGACTTATGCTGAGACTATGACCCCCGTAAGCAGTTCAGTGAGACTACCCAGACCCGTCGTCGCCGATGACTTGGCGGATGTCATCGAGAAACACCTGGCCGTGTTTCTGCCATTCAATGCATCTCCAATAGTGGTTGTTTCCAAACCTGAACCAGATCAATGGAGGGTTTGTGGAAACTATCGTCTATTAAATTCGGTAACGAAAGGTGACTCGTATCCTCTACCGAAACAGAGTAATTTGCTCAGGGATATAATGGGGTATGAGGTATATACAACGTTAAATCTGCATAAGGCGTACTATCAAGTACCTATGGATTCAAAATCTATACCGCTCACAGCAGTGCGCTTCCCTGTAGGAGGATCGCATGAATTCTTATGTATGCCTTTTGGGTTGAAGAATGCAAGCCAGACATTCCAGCGTCTGACAGAGGAAGTTCTTCAAGAATGTTCATTTGCTAGTGTGTATATAGATGACATCATTATATATAGTCAATCTAGGGAGGAACAACGGGAGCATTTGGACATCGTTTTGTCTAAGCTGGAACATTATGGGTTGGTAGTGTAACCAGAAAAGAGTAGGATTGGTTGCTCTACCGTAAAATATCTTGGACACACCATTTCCAAGGATGGAATCAAGCACTTGGAAGACAAGGTACAAGCAATCAAGGATGTGCCAGAACCTAGAACTGTACGCCAGTTGTGTAGATTTTTGGGCATGATTAGCTACTATCGTCGGTTCATACCAGGTTTAGCTGGAATTTTAGGGTCGTTAACTTGACATTTAGTTCGTGAACGGAGCACGATCAAGAAGTCCTGGCCTATTAATTTTAGCCAAGACGACAAGGAAAATTCCAGAAGACCAAAGAGCTGTGAAGCTAAATCACCACATAAGCACTTGAGAATTGTACTTATCCGTTTGATTTGGTTACAGATGCTTCCGATGTAGCCATAGGGGCAGTGTTACATCAGAGGGAAAATGGTATAGTCAAGCCGATTGGATTCTATAGTCGGAAACTCCAAGATCGCGAGAAGCGATATGCTACGCTTGGAAAGGAGTTACTAGCAGTTTATTCTGCAGTGTTGCATTTTGAGCACTACCGAGATGGACATCCGTTTATGATATTAACTTATCATAAACCGTTGTTAAGTATCTTTGGGAAAACGAATAGGCTAAATTAATCTCGGTGGGTGAATTCGCCAATAACCCGACTTGCAGAATTTGATTTTACCATTAGTTATATCTCAGGAAAAGAGAATGAGGTGGCAGATACCCTCAGTAGACCAGACATATCAGATGAAGATATGATTCGTTCAGATTGGAGATAAGTGTTTATTATGTGAAATCTCCAGGAGCCAACCTAGACCTTATTTACCGTTAGAAATAAGGTAAAAGGTAATTCAGCAGCTACATGAATTCAGTCATCCTTCTATTAAGGCAACTATCAGGATTGTTACTGATAGATATGTATGTTCAAAGATGTCGAAAGACATAAGAGCCTGGGTAAGGACATGTGCCCGGTGTCAAACTTGTAAAGTTTGGCGTCATACCAAAACTGAAATTAAAACGATTGGAATACCAGCGGGTCGTTTCATGCATGTTCATATTGATATAGTAGAAATGCCTGAGATTTCCGGCCAAAAGTATTTACTCACGATGGTCGATCGGTTCAGTCGTCAGTTTGAGGTAGCAATCCTGAAGGACATGACAGCTCAAGAGGTCTTACTTATGTTCTTGCATAATTGGGTGTCGCGATATGGTGTACCGGTAAGGGTAACTACTGATCGTGGTAGTCAGTTTATGTCTGAACTGTTTATCAGATCATTGAATACAATAGGGATAGAAGTAAGACACATGTGCTTATAATCCCAGAGCTAATGGGATGGTTGAGAGACTGCACAGGGAGCTGAAGGCTGCATTACGCTGCACCGGTGGATCCTGTTGGATACATGATTTGCCCATAGTTTTGTTGGCAATGCGAAACAGATACAGAGTTCAGTTAGGAACATCCATAGCATAACTTGTTTATGGAGAGCCATTGAGGTTACCTGGAGATCTTCTAATAGAAGCTCCAAGTTGTCTCGATTGGGCCTCCAGTTCAGTAGACTGGTTTGTTGGAACATTGAGAGATAAAATGAGTCGTTAAGCTCCAACCAAACCTAGAAGTCCAAAGTTCAAATGCTATGTATCTTCAGATTTAAAGCTGGCATCTCATGTATATATAACTAACAAGAATAGACAGAATTGTCTGACTCCATTCTATAAGGGGCCATTTAAAACAATCATATGACTGACAAAATGCATTTATAGAAGTAAATGGCACAGTAGAATGTGTAACACTGGATCGCTGCATTCCAAAGTTTATTTGGACGTAGGAGGAGACTGAGGAACAGTATTCATCGAAATATCCAGAAGTTGAGGCGAGATGTGACTCAGAAATTTGTGAGAAAAACGAAGAGTCGAACAAATATGGAAAAGAAGTAAAGATTGAAACCAAGATAACTGAGAATCTAGAACAATGCAATATGAATATGAAATCTGGTGAAGTATCAGCAAAACTTGTTGAAACTAGGTCTGGTAGAGTCATCAAGAAACTGAAGAATGAAGACTACATCATGTATGGTTAATCATCTTAAACATGAGGGTGTATGTAGAGGTTAAATTAATTATCGGACAGAAATTAACCTCTCATATAAAACCACTTTATTTTTACATTTGTTACTACCAATTTCTTAAACAATAAGTAACATTACTTTTGGAAAAAATTGTAAATTTTTTTGGAAGTACTTTTGTTCATATTGTCGAAGTTTTGGACTTGTCTTGTCGAAGGAAAGAGTTTGAGTTTTGATCTGAGTTGCTTAATTACACAAGCGGGACACTGCGTGGTTCCATCTCCGACTCTTTGCTAATAAATCATTGTAATTTTCTTGTCGATTGCTCTGTTTAATTATCAGCGAAAAGAACCACAAATTTGCTTCGGGTATTTAACGTGAATATTTGTTTTAAGGTCTCAATCATCTGGTTCTGTAATCTGTGGATATCAGCGTATCCCGGTAAGCTTAATTAATATAATATATAAATTGCAAGTAATTTAATAATATTATGGCTGGTTTATTAAATACTGAGGATACAGAGCAGTTGGCTAGTGGACTTAAGGATTGTAGCTTAAGAGATAGTACAGAGGAACTTAAGTGTTCCAAGATAGATGATCATTCCGCATATATGGATTTTCCGGGCCTGGCATCCAAGAGACCCCCTTATGGTAGTGACCATAGGGTCTCTAAGATTAAATATGTATGTTGTATTATATATAAATATATATACATATATATATATATTAGTAGGCACTCACATTGCATTATATGGCGCATAGAAAATTCATCTATCAGGACTTGTTTCTGTCCTTATTGGGAAATAATGAAGTACAGTCTATAAATGTTACATCATAACTGGAATCACTGCACAATTGTTTTGAAATATGAGAATATAGATCGTTAAACCCGCGTCGCTTAATGTCAGTAGAAACCCAAACAATGCACAAGAGAGCAACTTATCAAGGAGACCAGTTTTATTCTTAACGCTAATAATGGTTAAATCCTTTAAAATTTGCTGTGAGTAGCACAGAACTGCATGTCGTGTTTTCAGTACCAAATGATGTATGTGGTAAGTTTCTGCTTGAAGTTGGTTATCGGTGTTATAGTACTGTCTAAATATCTATATATCAAGACACGAAATGTTATTACAAGACAGAAATCAAGCCCCTTATGGAGAAGAAATTACAATAAGGGTATTATATCTGGATTTTAAAATTGTTTGCTGGTATAGACTAATTAAATAAAATTTCGAAATGCATTGCATTAATTTAAACACCATTCCTAGGGGCTGTACATTAAAGTTGGTGTAAAGTTTTGTACATATTTTTGATTTGTTGGGCTATAATGGTGGCAGATTAGCGCAGTTTAAGTTTCTCTTACTAAACAAGTCGTTAAGAAAGTTCAAACAAACAATGTAAATTAAACAATCAGTGATTTGGCGAGTGGTAGTAACAACTCGTTTAAATCAATTTTGCGAGCCTTGCTTAAACACCAATCCCAATGTAATTAACTTGTCGACGAACGACAGCATAGCTACGGTCAGGTAGCAGTGTCAACTACATACAAAGAATTAGCGAAATTTTATTTATTAGCAGCACATTATGAAGCATCAGTTTATATATATATATATATATATATATATATATATATATATATATATATATATATATATATATATATATATATCATGTCCAAGTATACAAATAATAAAAGTGACTAGTGTTTCACCACTATATAACCATAAGGATTAAAAAAAGTATACAAATAAACACAAATAATATTTTAGACAAGTTCATTGTACATTTCCTGTGTGCAAAAACAAAAAGAAATTTTATCAGATATAAGAAAATTTTCTTTCTCATGGTCTTCTCAAATATCTACTCATGAACATATCTTTATATATAAATTGAAAAGCAAAAAAAGATAGAAATATGTGAACAAAGAGAGTGTGAAAAATAGAAACCAATCAAATTGCGTGCGTCACATCCAGTTCAGGCTCAATGTTTGTACGTGCTTCTTCTGCTTACATAAATCCGGCTGCAATTTGTTTATCCATAAGGCTTTGTATGTGGCTACTTCCCTTTTGTGTTTGCATTTAGTAATTACTTTGAATGCTACGTCTGGAGAACATACGTGCGATGTTTCGATGATGTGTTGCGCAATAGCAGATGTGTATTCACCATTTGATTTAAAACAGGCGTTTAAGTTGTAATGTTTTCTCATTCGAGTAATTAACCGTCTGGTCGATCGGCCTACGTAAGTTGATCGACAACTTGTGCATGTATATTGGTAAATAAAATTTGATATCGACATTAACGGCTGTTTCTCTTTGATTGCTGGTAAAGGCAAGTGTGTTACCCTAAATAACACTTGTAGTTTGGCTGCATTAAATGTGCGTGTCAATGCTGCTTCAACTTTCTTTTGTGCCATTCGGGAAACTGCATCTGCCTTAAATGGGATGTTCAGGTAGACTGTTTTCTTTTCTGGCCTATAATACGTCTGTTTCTGGTTAACTTCCCTTTTAATAATTGATTCAATTTAATGTCTGGGATAGCCATTAGACATTAAATCGTTAATTGCTTTATTATATTCATTTTCTCTAGAATCTTGACTAACTAACCTGTCAATTCTTGAAAAGCAACCACGAACTGTTGATAATTTATATTGAAATGGTACAAAACTGCTTTAATGCAAATACTGTGCAGACCATGTTGGTTTATGGTAAATTGTTCTGTTTAATTTACCATTAGTTTCTTTCTTTAATAGTACATCTAGGAAAGGTAGACAGTCATCTTTCTCGTGCTCTGACGTGAAACCGATATTCTTATGTGCTTTGTTGAAACTTTGAAGCAATGTTCGTGATTGCGACCTGTTCTTAAGTACAAGAAATATATCATCCACGTACCGTATATATTGAGCACATTTACTTATGTCACTCTTTAATGATGTATTTTCTAGGTGTCCTAGAAAAATCTCAGCCAACACTGGAGATAAGGGGCTTCCCATTGCGACACCATCAGTCTGTTTGTAGATGTTTCCATTAAAACGAAATCGTATGTCTTTCGTGCATAATAAGATAAGCTTGCGTAGAGTTTGACCTGGCACCTTCGATTGTGCGGAATGAGAGAACAGAGCTCTACTGGGCAATCGAAATGAGGGCATACGCAAAACGTGAACGAGCCAACGAAGTTGACGGAGCCTTATTTGTTTTTCTAACGAGGAACACTTAATTGCAGATCCAAAAATACGCCTGCGGATGTCAACGTTAGTTGTGCTATACTTCTCAAACAACGATGATCGAAGGCATGTAAGCGTCTCAAATCATCAACTCTAAGAGGCCAAGTTTCATTATCGTATAGTAAGACTGCGCCTACAGATGCATTGTAAACGCGACCTTTAAGGCAAAGTGAAATATTCGTGTTTCTTACCTCGTAGGAAATATTACCTAAGTTATTGATAGAACTCCCAAGATATGTAAACCTGTCGACTGTGTCTAGATCTTCATTCTGCAGTCGCAACGTTGGAGTGAGTGGTGCGTAATCCTGTTACAGTATATTACATTTAGAGGGTGCGAATTTCATATCGAAAGACGGAACAACGTCTGTAAATCTATTCAGTGTGGCCTGGGCAGCAGCCCGTATAGTCAAGATAGACTAGTTTAACACACGGGAGAACTTCAATTCCATTATCCTGAATGTGTGGGTGAGTGTTGTTCATTATAGCATAGATTACAAAATTAAAAAAAGTGGAAAATGGACAGCCTTGATGAACACCACTACTGGTTGTAAAGTTATGTGTTAATTCGTTGTAGACCTTAAGGCAACCAGAAGTATTTGTGTAAAGCTCGTATAATATTAACAAATTTTGTGGGCACACCGCTTTTCGACAAAATATGGAATAAAATATTGCAATCCACCGAATCAAATGCAACCCGATGTCTAGAAAGACGGCGATTGTGGCACGATGATATAAATGTCTCTGCTCAAGAACTTGCCTTAACGTAAAAATACGATCAATACAACCTCGTCCAGCGCGGAACCGGCCTGTTCTTCTCTTGTATGCGATTCATGTGAAGCGTTAAGACGACGTAGGATAATCAAAGCAAATAACCTAGATACGACCGGAGTCAAGCTTATACCACAATGGTTATCGCACGAATTACAATTGCCTTTTTTGAAGATGGAAATGATGGTCGACTCATTTCAATCAAGTGGTACGGTTTCCTCATTCCATATAGTATGAAAAAGTTTGGTCAACGCTCCTAAAATTATATCGCCACCGTCATTAAAAAATCCTGGAAGCAAATCATCGGGGCCTGCGTCTTTGCATCGTTTAAGAGATAGGATTGCATCGCGTATTTATAACTCGGATGGTTCTTCGGGACTAACATTCCACACTGTTGATGCAGACATGCTTTCGGGAATCAGAACTGGCGCGAGTGATCAAGAAAATTGATCTTTGAATTGTTCAGCCCACCCGTCCAGACGACTTACTTTATCGGTTATTAAATCGTTGTAACTTTCATCTATAGTTTCACTAACTTTTAATTTTCTCGGATCTATTGCGCAAAATAGTTGGAACAAACAGCGACTATTGCCTGACGCGAAAGCTACTTCCATTTCTTTTGCTTTTCTGGTCCAAAAGTTTTAGGCTGCGCTTAATTTGGCGTCTTATATTAAGACGGGTATTGATATGAGTGGAGTCAGGTGGAATTTGGCGCCTTAATTTGAGTATATCCAGAGATTTTACAGAGGGACAATAATTATTTCTACGAGGGCCTGCAATATCACATACAATAGTACCTGCAATGTGCATAGTGGAACCTATCCTAGACCAAAGTATATTCGGATTTTCGCCATCCAGACCAGTTAGATTAGCCTTTAGAATATTTTCATAGTTTTGTCGGAAGGACGGTTGTTCGAGTTTGCTTACATCAATTTGGGGTTTATTCTTAATTATTTTCCCGGAAAATGTTAGTGCAAATCTACAACGGGTTAGTGCATGGTCCGAGTCGAGATACTTGTTCCAAAACGAGCGACAATCCAGAATGCAACCACGCCATATATAACTAATTGCTACATGATCTATTTGAGTCCACCGTTGTCCGGGTTCTGGAGGACGCCATGTAGCGCAACGTCTAACACTACGTCTGAAGTTTGTACTACTTAAATATAGTCTATGTTCAGCGCAGCTATCCAAAAGCCGTTCACCATTATCGTTGCGCGTCGAGCTTAAAGTGTATCTTCCACCTAAATGAAATTCTGTGTTACTTAAGCGCCCAACTTGTTACTAGGTTCGCAACACCTAATACATACTTGCATATATATTAGTTCTCCGCAACAAACAGTATTTAAATGTAATATATTGAATATTCATGTCACCCATAACCAGGACTATATCCGAACTTCGTGCTTTACTTAGTAAGGAGCTTAATTCGGAGTAAAAAGCGTCCTTGCTTTCTTCTGTGCTGCAATCGGTAGGAGCATATGCAGATACAACGAAGAGGCAACGATGATAACGGTTTTTTGCTTTGATTTTAGTAGATGTATTTAAACGTGCCGCACACATTCGACTATTTAAAGGGATCCATTCAATTAAGTCAAGCTTCAGCTCGCGCGCTAAGGGCAATACCAACGCCCCATTTACCGGCTTGAGAGGACTCTGTGGAACCAGATGTTCGAAGCCAATAACGCGTAGATAGGGATGGTGCAACCAGTTCTGTAATACACGTAGGATCCTGTATTCTGGTTTCAGATACGCAACATATGTCGATTTCTAATTTATCCAACGTACGAGCAAGAGATTCTTGTTGTCCAAGTTGTTTTAATGTTCGCACATTAAATGCGCCTACGTTAAAACCTAACTTAGGTTTAATGAATGATCGTCTACTAGAACCATTTTCGATATTTGGCAACCTAGTATTGGGCTCAGTGTTATGATCTAAACCAACCATATTTATAGTATCTAAAAGAGAGTTATTGTAAGATTGAGAAGAGGAAGAGGAAGGAAAGGACGCAGAATCGAATATAGAGTTGGAGTTGCCTGCAGTAGCCTGTTTTCGCTTATCCACCCTGCACGGCTCAGCAGATAAGGCGACCCTTTTTATACTGCGCGACGGCCGATGCAGTATGTAATTATTGTAAGTTGTACTTGTCATGGTTATATGTGGACTGTAAAAGAACACTAGGTCGCCCATTCCTAGTGATGGTTTTTATTCTGAGTTTTCCTTCTCCTAGATAGTCTGCCAACCAAAGCTGATGAGCACTATCTGCCCAGATGCCAGTGGCCAGAGTTTCCTTCAGCAGCCGAAACTTGCCCCTCACGTCTGGAACGCTTGCTCTCATTCCGTCACTACACATTTAACAAAAAGTTACAGTGCAGTTAGACCAAACTCGAGGCTTCACATGAAACGGGATGATGGCTGTCCCTTTATGGCCTGGCAAGGTTCATGTTACCAATCCCGGGTCGACTAGCTTGAGCCCGCCGGTCGTCAAGCCGGAATTTCTATGGCTACGGGCAGAATTAAACTGGGAGGATAAGATGTTATGGACTTCGGAAAAGCGTGAGGAGAGGTTGTTTGGAAGAAAGAGGTTCCTCCAGTTAACGGCGACACAGAGTCAGCGAAACTCTCCCCAGTTGGTGAATCGCCTGAATGATTGAGTGTCCTCTCTAGGGATAAAGGATAAAAGAGGAATAAGGAAGGATACCTGACAGTGATCGAGATTAGGGAAGATCTCCCGAGATTTGACATCGATCACCTCTTTGTTGGAGAGGACGCAGTCAAGTTCGTTGTTCCCTCGGGTAGGGAAGTGAACGAATTGATTTAGTGGGTTATCCGCGAAGAGTCGAAGCAACGGGTGACTTTAAGAAGTTAGATTTTTCCAGTTTATCCAGGGGAGGTTAAGGTCGCCCACAACGACGTAACGATCCGAGTGCTGAGAGAGAAAAGTAGACAAAAGTTGAGCCCCGCGAGTTTCGTCGATGATTGAGAGGTAAGGGGACTGTAGACAACACAGGTAGATATACTTTGGTTAAGGATAAGTAGCTGAAGCGAGAAAATTCTAATCCTAGTGAGTTCGATGTGGAAATTGTTTGGGCATGAGAGAGGATCGCAGATAGGCAGCCAGCCCGCCTCCACGACCGACAGTTCTGTCACTACGAAGTAAAGTGTAACCATGGATGAGGAAAAGGTCATCAAGTGTATTGATGGGAACAGCCATGTTTCAACAAAAAAGGATGTCTAGCTCATTCATCATCATTTCCAGCCACACAAAAGTCAAGTGACTAATGTTTCACTGCCATATAACCATAAGGAGTGAAAAAAAGTATATAAGTGAATTTAGATAAATTATTATTGAGATTTACGAGAGAGGGAGAGGGGTAGAGAGAGAAGGAAAACCTTGCTACTATGAGTAAATTTATCAGAATAACTCACAGAAATGAGGCAAGCTAAACCTCTCCACAACATCATTATGGCCAAGTTAGCATTCGGGCAAGGCGACATCAGCTCATTAGAGGATAGAAATGCTCGCAGTTGATTGATTTTGGGTGTAAGCGGTCTACAATTGATAAGAATTGCTCAGAGTGATCTGTGGGAAGGATGGTTAGACCGGGGAGGAGAAGCGAGCTGGGGCTTTCCGCTGGCGGCCGGAGCGAGATCGAGGGCTGATGAGGGTTACTGTTCGCTTGTTGACAAGGATGGAGTGATCAGCGTCGATTTAGATCTCCTTTGTCGTGTGGATGAGGTAATTGTAGGATTTGAAAGCAAGGAGGCGAGATATCTGGGCTCGAGGGGACGCTCTGGATCGGCGTTGGTGTGTGGGTGGGGACAGGATCTGATCAGGGGCTCAGACGCAACTCTCCTGGGTGGGATCGATGTGGTTTTCGGATGAGGGAGTTGAAATCGATGGGGCTGAGTCGATATCCCGCGTGGCCTTGGGTGGTTTCTGGACCTCGGCACCGGTCGTGAAATTGACATGACTTTGGGATGTGGGTCTGTCAGATGAGAAAGGGGGAGAGGGTCTGTTATTTGGGGACTTTACGCGGCGTGGTCGGCCACGACGATGCGGTAAAGCTTGAGACTGTGGGGGTAACGGTCGTGGAGTATAGACTATTGAAGAGAAGCCCTTCAAACCGGGAGGTCAGCAGGAGGGGTCTAGAGGAAGGGGCATCGCGGAGGATGCCGCCGTAAAGTGAGCGGCGTTTCTTTGGATTACTCCAGCCCGGAAAGGCGTGACTAGCTGCAGGAGGGCGAGTGGTGTCTGGCTGATGGGTCTGAGCTTTCTCTATTGTCCTTTGTAGTAGTGTGCAGTCATGCTTTAATTTTACTTTGCCAGACGATAATAAGGGTGATTGCGATTTAGGATAACTAAGCTCGTCGTCGGACAGTCTTTTGTGTGAGGAAAGCACAAAAGCGCGACCTTTGCCCGAAGACCTCTTTGAGGTTATCCCCCTGTTGTCTGATGAGATCTGAGGCAAGATCATCCTTTGAAAGAGGGGAGTGTGGAGACCAGAGAAAGAGGTTGCGCTTACTTTGGTTTCGCAGGGCAACCTTCCTAGCTAAAACGTCCAAAAACTCGTCAGCCTGACGCAACAGATGGGGCTGTAGGGTGGAGATCGAAAGGTTGCCATTCAGAGCTCAAAGTAGTTCTGTGACATCAACCATTTGTTGCTGGAGGTCAGCAAGATTGGAGATTAGCTTTTGGGTTAAGAACGGGGAGATGGGGGCTGGCGATAAAATCTGGTTCATGGTGGAGTGAGATAGAAAAAGCAGATATAGTGTAGATTACGATAAGAGAGAAAAAATGGGTATAAATGTCTATAAGAAACGGAAAATCGGATGAGCTAAGAGTAGGTCCTTGGGATATGTAGGTAAATTCTAAGAAAATTGTGTTATAAAATTCCAGGTGTATTCCAGAGATGAAATCAGACAAGAAATCTCGAGAATCTAAAAATAAAAAAAATGAAACCCGATATCCTTTTAAAATTAGAGAATTATAGGAAACCACAAGCACGCCCACTCCGGTCGTTAATCAACGCAGCTGCAGTGCGTGTACGAATTTTTACGGCACATAATCTTAGTCGAAAGCATCCAATTGTTCTCGCCTTTAAATTCTTAACTTCAAAATGCACTTTTGTCTACCGTGTTCGTAAAAAGTTATTTCGCGTTATGATGTCTTATATGATCTTTTCTACATTTGCTCGCGAAGTTTTAATAAAAGTGCATTATTTATCATTTTAAAGTCAGAATTTAAGATCTTATACGCTCTATTATACAATATTGTGGTCAAGCCACTCACGTATTCTCTTAGACAAAATCCCATAGAAAATGGAATATTATTCGACATTTAGCGAGACCCACTTTCTTACAGTTTTAGAAAGACATCTGAGGAAGAGCTTTGTTTGGTACCTTCAAATTAAACCGTGAAATTAATATTATGATGCAACATTGCTTTTGTGTAACAATTCTTTAAATCAAGTTTGCTAGCTTGAAGTAAACACCAATCCCATTATATTTAACCAGTCTTCGAACATAACAGAACTACCGCCAATCGCACGCACTGACGCGTTTCGACCTTCCATGATCATCGTCAGAGTACAACGGTAAACTGACTATCCAGGATCAAACCGCATTGCATATATATATATATATATATATATATATATATATATATATATATATATATGTGTGTGTGTGTGTGTGTGTATGTGTATGTGTGGAAAGCAAAATTAGATATGCGGCTCTCACTTCTAGTAGTCTTGCATACATTGTACTTCACTGAAATTATCGACTTATTTAATAAAATGGAATTTGTGTGTACTTCAAGCTCACAAACCTGATTTAAAGATTTGTTACTATCAACCGCACAATCAATTATTGTTTAATCTTATTGCCTATATATATATATATGGCGAAAGCAGCAAACAGTTAATGTTCTTGACTGCATAGAAAGTGTGCAGCCGCCATTCACAGTAAAGTTCAATGTGTGCAAGACTGCTAGAGGTGAGAGCCGCATGTCTAATTTGCTTTCCATATATATGCAATGCGGCTTGATCCTCGATAGTCAGTTTGACGTCGTACTCTGATGATCATCATGGAAGGTCGAAACGCGTCAGTGCGTGCGACTGGCGGTAGTTTTGCTGTTGTTCGACGACTGGTTTTCCATCATATGAGGAAATGCAGCTTATTTTGATTATCAATCTTAAAAGCATGCAAATATCAGCTAACGGCGGGGCTGACGTAAATCATCAGATAGCCTACAGTTGACCATTTAAGATACACTGTAAATTCGAAAAGAACGCATATAATTTTATAAGGTCAAATTAACTACATAAATTTGGAGCTATTATCAAGACACTGGCAAGCATACTAATTAGGTTAATCTGATTAAACTACAGTATATAGTGACGTTACATCGATTCCCCACACTAAAAAAGCTAAAATGAAATAATTTGGTCTATCTGTAAAGTAAACTGTTTCTTCAATATCGTGTATCATCATCATCATCATCACAATGTACAGCAATACAAAAGCAATTAATAACTAGTGTTTCAGTTTCATATAACCATAACACTAGAAACAGAAAAGCAAGAAGATTTTTTATAAATAACAATATTAATAATAGTTTAGGCACACAAATTATTAGCGGGATCTATGAGAGAGTACTTGGGTATTATGAGTATGTTCATCTAGATAACACACAGAAGTGAGGCAAGGTAAACCTCTGCTCAACACCATTATAAGTAATTCAACTTTAAATCGAGGCAAATCCGAAATACAGCTTGCGATTTTCAATTTATCACGTCGTAAACACAACCAAGCCTCGCAACTAACCCCGTCTAACTAATAAAATAAAATTACGTAGATGATTCTACCAAGATAGCTGCAACAAGGTCGCCACTGAGCTCGACTCGATGCCGTCTCGCACAGGGTTTCAAACAAGAACTATAATGTGCGTGTGAACTCCATCCTGGCCAAGGAGTGGGTCCAATACTACCCAATTTTTATGTAGTTGACTTTAACTGCTTCTTCCATGTGAAAATCTGTCAGTCTTGTTTCTTACGCCAATCTAACGCTGGGTGACAGAACAGTGCTAAACTGAGCAATCGAATTGAGGGAATACGCAAACATGACCGAGCCAATGCCGTGGATGGAACCTTATTTGTTTTTCTATCTCAGCGCACTTGTTAGCCAATCAAAAAATACGTTTACGTATGTCAGCGTTTGTTATTCTTTAATGGTAAGCTACATGTGCTATGCTCCACAAGCAACGATTGACGAATGCCTGTAAGCGTCCAGAATCATCTACTCTAAGGGGCCAAGTCTCATCAGCGCATAATAAAAATGCGCATCCATACGCATTGTAAACTCCACCTTTAAGGCAGTGAAATCCTCGCGTTTCTCCATAAATGGTGAAAGTTATAGAAATCTACTCTAGCTTTCGCTATTCTCATACGCACCTCGTCAGACATGTATCCGCATTTGTTGAAAGAGCTGCCCAAGTATGTAAACCTGTCAATTATTTACATATTTTCATTTTGTAGTCGCTGAGTTGGAGCAAGTAGTAAGCGATACCTTGAAGTATTTTGAAAGCAGCTATTCCTCCATTTCTCAAGTACAAAACCGCACTCCTCTTTCTGGATATTTCCAATGCCTTCGATTTAGTCTCCTTCTCGTTGATTGAATTCGCTTCGTGAAGTAATAGTGTATGTTTTAGTGTCATTAATCCCATTAGTTTCTGTCTCCGAAACCGATCAATGGCTTTAAGAGTCGGCAGTGACAATTCTAAAGCAACTTCTATTTTTTATGGAGTTCTACGGGGCTCATCACTTTTATACTTTTCACTTGCAGATATAGGATGCTGATAACCAATGCTGGCTTCTGCAAGTTAACCCTAGCATGATTGGTCTTAAATTAGCTGAATAGGATTTGTCTTTGACTACACTCTTCCTTCGCCGAATGCAAACCGTACCCTAGATTTCGAGGATATAGATCCGACCAAGCAATGAAAAGTCTAAATAATAACTATCACACAGGACTCAATAAATAGGCCCGTTCAGTTTTCTTCAATGCACAATATCCCGAGATTACTTCATTCAAAGCTTACGTCCTACTCATTATATTCTATTCTAGCGAATTTTATTAACCTCTTTGTTTTCCTATCTTTTCCTGAAGCAGATTTTTATTTCTGAGGCGGGTGCTTCGTCATAGTTAGAACTATCTAGATCGTCTCTGACAATTTCTTACTCCTGTGGTGCAGTTGACAAATAAGTTAACTTCTACGTTCATAAGGTCCCACCTTCTCTTTCGTTTTTGCATTTCATTGTCGTCACTCGTACATCACGTGCAACCGTAATTCTTAAATTCCAGTCAACCATACTCAAAATATATCCATGATCACATATTTTGCCAAGGCCACAATTGCCTTCAATGCACTATCAGCAGAGAAGAAGCTCCGATGTGTTCCAAAATGCGACTTACTTCTTAAGAGGCAATACGGACTGGAATCGTAACTTCTTATTTTCGCTCCCGTCGCCAATATAGTTATCTCCGGCCATTACACTGGCAATTCAGGAAGTTAATTCTAAAATGTCTTTGTTCCAGCCTAGGTGCCATGCCAATTTTCAACTTCAACGGTCCCCTCAGCACCCCCTGTACAGATAAACATTATCGCCGGCCCTAATTCTCATACTAATACGCTTTCTATTTCAGCGTTCTGACGGCCTTTCATATTAGCGAAAAGCTGAGCACCCGGCCATTTACCATCTTGGGCGTCCTTATCTGCGCTTTATAATCCAAAGCCAATGTTTTATTCATCATCACCAACGGCCCTCCCAGCGCCCTTTACACGCTATCGTCGGCCCTAATTTTCATATTAACTGTTCCTTCTATTTCAGCTTTTCCGGCTGACTTTGATATATATGAAAAGATGAGCACCTGGCCGTTCGCCACCTTACGCATCCTTATATGCGCTTTATACTACCAAGCCAGTGATACCCACTTGCTTCATTTGTTTCTTGAAATGCAACTGTTTAAGGCCTACGGCAAGTTAGGCCGTAATATTTTGTCAAAAGAAAATTACTGGAACAATGAAAGCTGCGTTAGTCAAAACGCAGATCAGGTAAGTTTTTACAGAACACTGAATGATAAAACTGGTCCCATTATCAGTTTTCGGAACGTCCACGCCAACCCTCCACGACGTACTAAACGAGCCAAACGTTCATCCATTTATCACAATTCTTTCACTAATAAATACAAAACAAAAAACGAGTCACGAATCATACGTAGACATGTTTGTGACACCGATCTGCAAGCGAACTCATCCGGTGTGATGGAATCAACGGAAAGCAAGTGTTATCAAACAGCGTCGGCTGCTGACTGGAAAATTGGCACAATAATAAATAATGGAAATAAAGGCACCACCACTATAAGCAACATTCCCATTCATTTAATAACTGTTTTATTTTAGATTACCTGGACCCATGGAAGCATTTCAGCGAAACGGCGTGAATTTTAAATTTCATTTCTTAGGATGTCATCATGCTTGAAGATATCAGATAACGACACATTTGCGAGCTTCATTACCAAACTTTCATAATATACAGCCAGTCTATAAAAAAGGGCAATACAACCAAAACGCTTTTCGCTCTACAGGCAAAGCTGAAGTATTTCTGATCACATCTGAATCTGCAATTAACTGAATTTAATTTGCATTGATTACGGCTTACTACACCAGATCTCATAGCCGCAAAGCAGTTTTCGATTATAATTTAATTTATAGGACGTTTTCAAAATGGTCAATAAGCTAGAGAATGGTGGAATTCTTAAAATCGTCAGTAAAGGCGAAAAAATACGACTAGTTTTAACCTACGTTTGCATTTGTTCAGAAATAGTATGAAAACGCAGCATTGCTACGCAAATTATCCTGCTAAGGTTATTTGCAGAACTTGCGGGTACAAAGCTCATTGAAAAAGTGTAAAACACATCAAAACGGAGAAAATAGGTAATTTACTATGCCCGGCTTATTTTTACCCATCTTCGAATTATGGAAAACAACATGTTAGTTATCCCAGCAAACGCGAAAAAGCCGCACAGTTATTATCAAAATTTATTGTGGGTATATTAATCAAAATCGAAAAATATAGAGCATAAAACTAACGTTACAATTCACTATTCCAATCAGCCTTCTTCATCGTCAGAATTGTTTGTTACATCCACATAAAGCAAATGGTAGTTACATGACAAGCTGGCCAGACAAGGTGGAAGCGCCGTCGGAGACATCAACTCAAAACCAAGAAACATGTATAATTTCACCATGTTTGGAAGAACATCCGTGCCATCTTTGTACGGCGCATGGAGTCGTGGTACCACAGCAAACGCACCTGCGTGTCCGGCAACCTCGAGCCATTCAAGGCAGGCAACAAGGCTGCGTTTTAAAGATGTTGTCTGTGAGCATGCGAAATGTTGTTCATTGAGAATGAGGACGGAATAATTGTTGAATTCATGTACGAGACAGGCCAACAAACCAAACGAAGTAGCATTACCGGAATGTTTAATAACAAAATCAGCTAGCGTGACCGCTGGCACAGACGTAGCAGAAAACTCTCCACAATCGACAACACCAGAACAGAGTGCCAAAGAGGACAAGCTATTGGTTCGGCTGTTTTCGTTGCTTTCTTCACTATTGCTGCACGCTAGGCTACTCCGACCATCGCTGTTCATCGAAAATACACGATGACGGTGCTGTTTGGGGCACACATTACCAAGATCATGTTCCTGATCAACGCCACCACGATCTCGGGGCAGTCGACAAACTGCATTGGCCTTTGAGGATGGCCTCAAAGCGACATCAAACATAAGGACGAGGCCAGACACCATTACTACTACTGAGTTTGTGGATATTAAGAAAAGTCAATTCAGATTCCATTTCGAAGGAGCTAAAGGAGAAAGAACACGAAAACACGAAAGAACGGCAGCAAAGAATGAATCTGGTTCCGTAGAGAAACGCTTTATAAGCAAGAGACTAACTAGACAGCCAGACAGCCATGGCTGACTTTTGACCAATCAGATGCTAGATATGTTCAACCAATCACATAATTACATAAATCTGTTATATTCAAACAAGAATTTGTAGCTTCAAGCGGATTTTTAATTGTGTTTTCCAAATTTTGATTAATTTGTAATACATCCAGAGATAAATTAAAAAATGGATGCCTTATTCAAGTATAAATATGTATATATTAATAAATTGGTTTAGTACAATAATCTCATTTATTGTTTGAAGAAAAAAAGTCATCAAATGTTCTTTTGGGTGTAATCTCATTCTTGTGTCGATGTTTGTATCATACGTGTCTCAAAATAATTTTACTTTCATATATTCAGTATTTATTTTCTTCCTTTTAAATAATTATATGTATAATCTGCTGCTTCACTATCAAGTTACTGGAAAGTTAACATTTTAAAATAGAAATAAATAATAAAAGTTGGCTTGGCAACAAAGGCCATCTGGCCTGACAACTTAAAAGATCAATATGCGACTTAGAAACATGAATGTGTATAAGTAAGTGAAACACTGGCTCGCAATTCTTTATCATTAAAGATAGCAGTGGGGCTTGTACAAAATGAGTAACAAAAGTACGCCCATCTGGTTTTAGCAGAGTACTAGGTAGATAGAACGAAAAGGAGGGCTTTGACTTGGATAATGCTGATTGAAATGGATTTTTTCAGAATGTCGGATTCTCAATTCCCAGCAGGATTCAGAGCTTCAGTTTAGTGCGGCAAGCGCGCATCTTTTGAGAAATTCAAGCAGCAAATAGACAATTTGGAGTTTTTTTCCATATGATGAGGATCAGTTGAATAAGCTGAAATCAAAGAAATCACCAGTTTAATTTTGTGGAGGTTAATTTAATTATTGGACATCAAGTAACTCATAAAAATAAATAAAATTTTATTTTTAGACATCTGATGTTATCGCAGGTTTCGTAGAACAATATTGTTTTTATTAAATATTTAAATATTTCGGAAGTTTCTTTTGTTCATATTGTCGAAGTTTTTGACTTGTCTTGTTGAAGGTTATAAGAGAGTTTTTCTGAGTTGCTGAGTTGCATAAGCGTTATACTGCGTGGTTTCATCTGAGTTCACTTTGCTAATTAATCATTGTAATCCACATTCATCAATCGTTTTTAATACACATTATTGGGAAGAATCTCAAATTTGCTTCAGGTAATTTACGTGGATATTTGTTTTCAAGATCACCACCGTATCATTCTGTCATCTGTGGATATCAGCGTATTTGAGTGAGCACACTTATTGCTAGAATATATAAATTTCAAGAAATCTTATAATATTATGGCTGGTTTATTAAATATTGAGGGTACAGAGCAATTAGCAAGTGAATTTAGTTTAAAAGATAGTTCAGAGGAACTTAAGTGTTCCAAATTAGATGATCATATCGAAAATATGAATTATCCGGGCCTGGCATCCCAGAGGCTCTCGTATGGTAGTTACCAATGGGCCTGTACAAAAAATGGCGACCACGCCAGGATACTCTATGCGGAAAGATTTGATGTAGACGATCGCTTTTGCCGCAATTCTATGGATAGCAATGTTAAGCTTAATATGTACAGACCAGACAACCATTCTGAATGGGTCGAAGAAGCAAAATTTTATTTCAAACTAAAAAGAATGACCGACCCTATAGAAATGTTTGCCTCGGCCTGGTGGTGTTTGCCTGAGCCTTTAAAATAGAATCATGAAATTCGTTTCTGAGAACGTACCCGCAAATGAATTTGAGCTTCTAATCGAAGAACTTCATGGACGATATCAACCCGAGAGGATTGAACGGATGGCTGACATTTTATGTGGGTTGGATAAAAAACAAAAAGGAAAGTTCCAACAGAGGTAGGGTCAATTTTCGGAGTCAAAGTTCAACTTCCAAGCATCGGAGAGGCGAATCGCGTGAAGGTGTTCAAGGACCACGCGAGTGGTGCATTTCGCATCGTAAATACGCCGAATTTGGAAAGCGTCAGGAGGGGGGATGCACGTTTCCAAAGTTGGGTGGTCCTCGATCGAAAGGAAGTACTCTTCCTGTAGCCTGGTCTAAGCTGCCGGAAACCTAGTGGAACCCCCGCTAATTGGAGCCGTAGGGGGTTTGCGCATGCAAGGCTCCAAGGTATGCATATTTGAGGCATCCTAAAATCATCGAAGTTTAGTTCGGAAGCTTCGACTGAAGAAACGCACAGTAAAACACTCCGTAAATCTGGTATATTTCGACTGGAAGGTAATCTCAAAGAGTTTGCTGGTTATTGCAACAATAAGTTCGTTATATATGATATGATATAAAGGATAACATCATTGGGATGGACTTTTTGATCCATTTGAATCGCGCTTTAGATCCCAAATCTAGGACCATTGGACAAGGCACTGGGATAGTAACTTATGCTGAGACTGGGACCTCAGTAGTTAGGTAAGTGAGACTACCCAGCCCCGTCGTAGCCGATGATTTGGTGAATGTCATCGAGAAACACATGACCGTGTTTCTACCATTCAATGCTAAACGCAAAGGTTTAAAGACAGGCATAGAACACCAAATCGAGTTGGTGGAACCACTACTCTGTTCACCGAAGGCTCAACCGTTAGCACAACATAAGCAGCAGGTTGCTATTGAAGAGTTTAAGCGGTTGAGAGAAGAAGGAATTTATAGGCGCTCAAATTCCTACTTTGCATCTCCAATAGTGCTTGTTCTCAAACCTGAACCAGGTCAATGGAAGGTTTGTGGTAGCTATCGCCTATTTAACTCGGTAGCGAAAGGTGATTCGTATCCTCTACTGAATCAGAGTACTTTGCTCAGGGTTATAATGGGATATCAGGTATATACAACGTTAGATCTGCAGAAGGCGTACTATCAAGTACCTATGGAGGCAGAATCTATACCGCTCACTGCAGTGCGATTTCCTGGAAGAGGATCGCATGAATTCTTATGTATGCTTTTCGGTTTGAAGAATGCAAGTCAGACATTCCAGCGTCTGATGGAGGAAGTTCTTCAAGACTGTCCATTTGCTAGAGTGTATATAGATGACATCATTATATATAGTCAATCTAGGGAGGAACACCGGGAGCACTTTGAGGTCGTTTTGTCTAAGCTGGAACATTATGGATTGGTAGTGAAGCCAGTAAAGAGCAGGATTGGTCGCTCTACTGTAAAATTTCTTGGACACATCATTTCCAAGGATGGAATCAAGCCCTTGGAAGATATGGTACAAGCAATCAAAGATGTGCCAGAACCCAGAACTGTACGTCAATTGCATAGATTTTTGGGAATGATTAGCTATTATCGTCGTTTTATACCAGTTTTAGCAGGAATTTTGGGGTCGCTAACTCGACATTTAGTTCGTGAACTGAGCACGATCAAGAAGTCCTGACCTATTAATTTTAGCCAAGAGGACAAGGAAAAATTCCAGAGGGCCAAAGATCTGTTAAGCCAAATAACCACATTAGCACCGATGGATTGGACAAAGCTGTCTTAGGTGGTCACAGATGCTTCCGATGTAGCCATAGGGGCAGTGTTACATCAACGTGATAATGGTATAGTCAAGCCAATTGGATTCTATAGTCGGAAACTCCAAGATCGCGAGAAGCGATATGACACGCTTGGAAAGGAGTTACTAGCGGTTAATTCTGCAGTGCTTCATTTTGAGCACTACCTAGATGGACATCAGTTTACGATATTGAGTGATCATAAACCGTTGATAAGTATCCTTTGGAAAGCGAATAGGCTTAATTATTCTCGGCGGGTGAATTCACAAATAACCCGACTCGCAGAATTTGATTTTACCATTAGCCATATCTCAGGAAAAGATAATGTGGTGGCAGATACTCTTAGTAGACCAGACGTATGAGATGAAGATATGATACGTTCAGAGTCACTCGTATGCTCTATTGTATCTTCTAATGATTTTGTCCAGCAATTGATGGAAGCACAAGGTCTAGGATCCTTTAGTAGCTGTGTTGGAAAAGAATCCTGCATATACACGCAGGAAGATTGGAGATAAGTGGTTATTATGTGAAATCTCCAGGAGCCAACCTAGACCTTATGTACCGTTAGAATTAAGGTATAAGGTAATTCAGCAGCTACATGAATTCAGTCATCCTTCCATTAAGGCAACTATCAGGATGGTCACTGATAGATATGTATGGCCTAAGATGTCGAAAGACATAAGAGCCTGGGTAAGGACATGTGCCCGGTGTCAAACTTGTAAAGTTTGGCGTCATACCAAAACTGAAATTAAAACGATTGGTATACCAGCGGGTCGATTCATGCATGTTCATATTGATATAGTAGAAATGCCTGAGATTTCCGGCCAAAAGTATTTACTCACGATGGTCGATCGGTTCAGTCGTCAGTTTGAAGTAGCAATCCTGAAGGACATGACAGCTCAAGAGGTCTTACTTATGTTCTTGCATAATTGGGTGTCGCGATATGGTGTACCGGTAAGGGTAACTACTGATCGTGGTAGTCAGTTTATGTCTGAACTGTTTATCAGATCATTGAATACAATAGGGATAGAAGTAAGACACACATCCAAGTCTATTACCTGAAGCGAATTTGAGATCTTTCCCAATGATGTGTATTAAGAACGATAGATAGATGCAAATTTCAATATTTTATTAGCAAAGAGTATTCAGATAGAACCACGCAGCAAGGCGTGCTCGCAGCTCAATAACTCTCTTATAAACATTCACCAAGACGAGTCAAAAACTTCGACAATATGAACCAAAGAAACTTCCAAACAAATTTACAATATTTAAAAAAAAATACAATATAGTTTTACGAAACCAGCGATAACATCTAATGTCCAAAAATAAAATTTGATTTATCTTTATATGAGGAGTTAATTGATGTCCAATAAATTAATTAACCTCCACACGCGATACAATCTGCTCCAGAGCAATAGAGCTCACTGGCATTGAATACGAGAAGCAAAACGTAGGCTTTAGAAATCGAAAATGACTCTTCATTGTTTTAAAATATTCTTATGCTTTCATCGAACTAGAGATAAATTATGTTACAACTTATGCGGATAGAAGTGGATCTTCAACATGCTAGATGTTCGTATAGGAAAAAGGAATAATGCCATGCCTACTAATAAGTTCTTCAGTGAGAACGCGGACTGGAAGCGTACCTTCTTCATTTCGCACGCGTTATACACTACTGGTGATATGAACATCTTCAGCGCCTTCACAAGCTTCTCGAGAAGCTAAGTCTCGTCGTTTTGACTTCAGCTTAGGTGCCACACGAGTGGCACTTTGATTACTGCTTACAATTATCTGATGGTGTGCCTAATTGTTTGGCTAACGATTCATTCTGTTTCAGTTACTCCAACAGAATACGATAATGAGATTTTTGCCGCTCGCTATCTTGAACTACTTGTTTGATAATTACTACAAATTAATGGTACTATCCGCACTACGGATAGTTGCAGATGCAAGGCCAGCTAGATACACACAACTGAAATCTTTAAATCATCACAGCGATACCAAAGCCATAAGTGACTAATGTTTCACTGCCAAATAACCATTAGAAGCGAACATTGTAATTCGTAGTGTTTATGGTTATATGTGGACTGTTAAAGAACACTAGGTCGCCAATTCCTAGTGAGGATAGTTTGTATTCAGAGTTTTCCTTCTCCTAGATGGCTGTCGATTTTAGGGCCGGCAAGGTTCAAGCTACCGTTCCCGGGCTGACTATTTTTAAATACTAAAGAAAGAATTGGAATACAGATTCTTCTCAAGCTTTAATTCTAGTCGACTATATCCTAGTCATTACGAACTTTTCTTTATCTACATGGGGTACTGCTATAAAGTTTCTGAAAGCACTTTTCCTTCCCAACTTGAAACAATTTAACCGATATCGTTAATGATGAATAACAGCTAGTCACTGTTTCACTCACCAATACATTATCCTACTTTTGACTTTTATTTAGATCTTTTCAAATTTTTGACCAAGAAGCCTTTATTGCCAAATAAAAATCTATTTTTACAGCTGTTTTTAGTTTTTTAGCAAGATATGGGAGGCAGGACGTAAGCTTTGAATAGGGTATTCATAAATACTCATAAATAAAGGTCCTTGGAGTAAACTAGGCAAAATCAACACTGATGCGAATAAAAATTAATAATTAATTAATATAAAAATCTTTTCATGTAGTGAAATCTTCACATCTTTCTGAAAGGCTGTGGAATTAAATATTTAACAACGAATGCCATTATCATTTTCAGATAATACCCTTGATTACTAAAGCATGTATAGAGCTCATTGTGATTACTTTTATAAATTAACATTTCGGTATTAATTACATTATTAATAATAAAAGCTTAACTGAGACCATGGAGTTAAGCTTTATTGTTGAATTAAGCTAACTTGAAACTTTAAAAATCGTAAAATATTATACAATTTAGATTTTAATCCTTGTATTGTTGTTATTATAATTTGAAATCTAGATAGTGCATTGATTTATACAGGAAAAATATTTACACCAGAATGGATGTAAATAATTGTTTTATAGAGCGTATTGTAGAGGCTTCACTCCGATTTGCTGATGAGTGTCCCATAGACGCCAAGTCGGATTCAGTCTTAATACACCTATATGAGTCTGATAAGTTGGTTTTCTCTTCTACATCTATTTAGTTTATGCCTACAATATCTTGAGCTAAATTATCAGTGTTCTCGAACCTAAGATTAGCCTCCATGTTAATCGAACTTAAATATAAATTTGATTAATCTAGTAACAGGCAAAGGACTGTTTACTTCTTACGTGACAATAAACTCCGAATCAATAACTTGGAAAGAGATTAAACGCGAAAAACGGAATTACTAAATTACCTGTTCCTGAACGTTGGCAATATGCACTATTCAAATCACAAATTAGTGACAGGATTATATTGTGAATATCAAGATTTTTAAGACCGAAATAGGGAAATAAAATGTCAAATGCAGCTTGCTACAAGTTAACACTGAAGGTCAAAAAGCAATAGGCACAGAATACAATTTAAAAACTAATTAATTCTTTCATAGTTTACTTTAACTTCGTAGTTATTTGTTTACTAAAATAATTAGATAATGATTGTTTACAGAAATGTTTTTGCTTAGAACTGTTGACACGGTAACAGAATCTGTAAACAGTGGCATTCTTTCATAGTTTACTTTAACTTCGTAGTTATTTGTTTACTAAAATAATTAGTTAACGATTTTTTACAGAAATGTCCTTGATTAGCACTGTTGACACGGTAGCAGAATCTGTAAACAGTGGCCTGAAAAAAGAAATTAATTCCTACAATGTCGCGTTTTGCGTCCGCGGTTTCTAGCTTTGCAAAGCCAGAAACCGCGTACGCAAAACGCGACATTGGAAGATATGAAGTTGGCACTCCGCAATAAAATTTAAAAAAATAATTCTTCTTGGAGGAAATATCTTCATCTACAGGATATATTTGCTGGAGATACGTAATAAATTACAATATTTTGTACCCATGCTTTTGTAGCCGCTACCATTTGTAATGAAATCAATAGAGCGTCTCAACTTAGTCTGCCCCTACTTTGCCTCGATTTCGTGGCTGGCCCCGCTGAGTGACAGATTATTATCATGTCTCCTCAAATTGTGCCCAGCGTTGCATAGCTGTCCCAGTCTTTAACCAGTACAAAAACCGTCTTTTTAATAAATAAAAATTGAAAAATAAAGATTCGCATAGTTCCTACTGCGACCAAGCATAGCTAGCTTCAGGTGTGCTATCTTTCACAACGGTGATGTCCTTGCATGAAATTTTTTTTCATCCTCAGTATCTCGGTTCGTGTTCTACATAACTTACTTCCTCCTGTTTTCCAATGCTCTAATTTCCCCAACAATTCGGAAAGTATTGAACTCGGAAAACTAGGATTGATGACGAGAATTTGATTTTGATTACCGAGAGTACATTAATCACCTGTTCTCGCTCTAGTTGCCTTTATAGGGTCCATGCTTACTTTTTTCGAAGGTCCAATACTATCTTATTGGAGTTCTCAGATATTATTATTTTTTGGAGATCCATAACTCCAGAGATCAATAAACTGCAGCATTTCTTTCCTTGAATAATCTAGACACGGCTGCTTGTTGAAATTTGGTTGCCTCCTACCGTTTACAGTACCGATCATTTAATTAGTGGACACTCCATTTTTTTGAACGACAGCCGTTGGCCGTCGGGGTCGGGATAGTTACATACGCTTACTTTTCACTCATGCCGAGGCGCCTAGCTAATTCAAACTCTTTCGGGCCTTACTTCTTTGCGTTTCAGTTGAAGATATTGGATTATATTTTACCTATCTGTGTAGCCTGACGGCAACAAATTCGTTTAATCCTTGATGACACACACAGTGTTCAATTGCCATATCTGTAAAGTCCACCATACGGTCATTACATCGTTTTGGCGACTATAACTTCTATAACACCAGCTGGTGCTGTTGATCGTCAGAATATCATCCGCTGATGCGGCTCTTTGCTGAAAATTTGCTGAATCAATTTATGTACTTATTACACTAGACCAAAATAAGCTGGACTGTGCTCTTTCAAATGAACTGATCAGTGTCCAGCGCAGTGTTATTTTATCTTATCCTGATCATTGCAAAGTTCTTCGTATTCTGCTCACTTGAACTTCCTAGCCCTTTAAGTATTCAAGCATCTCACTGACTGGAAATGGTTTAGCCCATTGTGTGATGCTCTAGTCTAAGGTGGCATTATCACACAAGAAGGCATAACTTCAAAAATTTTCAAGGTTAATGGTTCACTTTCTCGCCTAGCTTCTTCCACTTCCACCTAGCACACACGGAACTCAGACAAACTAAGCTTACAGAGAAAACAACATATACCACGAGTTGTTTTCTCTGTGAGCATCGTTTCAACTCTGAAGATGGGACTGGAAATTGGAAAATCTGCATTCAAAAACATTTCCGGACAAGCAGTGTAAGGACGGCTTCAGAGTCACGGGACCAGTGAGAACCCATCAATCAATTAAAAAACAAGCTGTGCACCTGTAAATGTAAAGGAATCAAGATTTTACCGACCTACGAGTGCTATCAATTGTTCCGCAACAGTCAATTGTGGTGTCAGTTCGAACGATGACAGAACTACGCAAAATCCAATTCCTTTTAAGGAATATATCAAGGATAGCCTCATATTTTAAGACATAAAGTAATTTGGCTCGTAATTCAAGAGTACGCACTTTGTCACAGACGAACTCTCTTTCTCAAACCTTTCGACTTATTTACGATGATGAGGTAAATCTGTTCTTCCAGAAGCTGTTAAAAGGTATGCGCCCTACTGACGAAATGGTAAAGGAAGTTTGTGAATACGCAACAAGAGGTAATGCTCAGGAGGAGCTTCTGTTCGATGAGTATCCCGAGATGGTGCTTCCTTTTGTTGCAGATTTAAATGGCGGTCTTTTAGCCTGTGGAACCTACGTGTTCGTTTAATTTATGTTTTATGGCTTAATAGTTTCATGTATCTGTATAGTCATATAGCATTCATTTATTTTAATTGAGAATAGAATTTCATTTGTAATAGGAGAATTGCGTATTGATTTTGATTTCAAAGCCTGATGAGCATTATCTCAACCAACGCCAGATTATCGTAAGAAAAAAGATTTTCACATAGTAGAAACTACAAGTCATCCATAATCAAAAAGGGTAGTTTAGGTCCTGCTAAACAACTAGGATGTTGTTCACGTACGCATTATAGCCAAGTTTGAAATCTCTGTCTGATGTGACTTTGAATCGGGCTTGTAGATTTCGAGCAAAATCATCTGAACTTTTTTTATTTGTTAGGTAGAATTTTCTGCGGGGTTTTCGTGTTTCGAAGGGCGGGCAGATGCTAGTCAGTCCGGGAATGGTGGCCTGAAACTTGCCGCATCTGAAAGGGACACAGCCGGTAACTTTTATTGTTAAATATGTACTGACGGAATGAGAGCAAGCAAGTGCCAGACGCGAAGGGCAATTTTCGGCTGCTGAAGGAAACTTTGGCAACTGGAATCTGAGCAGATAATGCTCATCAGACTTGGTTGGCAGACTATCTAACAAAAGAGAAACTCCGAATACAAACAATCACTAGGAATGGATGACATGGTGTTCTTTTACAGTCCACATATAACAATGAACCACTTATGTGATCATATGGCAGTGAAACATTAGTCACTTTTGGCTTTTGTATAGCTCCGTATGATCAGCTTCGTTATTATTCGATTAATTTTAAACAAACTAGCGCTTTGCATCGAAAGGCAAATCGAAATTTATCCAGACTCACAAGTAATTGACAGTCATCAGAGATCATTTTTTTCGCAAATTAAAGGAAATAGCATAAGTTTTAGGTATTGCGAAACTAGTAACAAATTAGTTCAGTTGTGACCAGAAGGATAAACCAAAGGCAGCATGAACGGAAAGTATAATCTCATGCACATTCGTTTCGTGCTTACTGGCGACTCATCAGTAGGAGCCGGTATTACGCCCTTTAACCACTATATATTTGGTAGAAGAATGTGGAATAATAGGACGGTACAATCTCCTTGACGAATGTGTAAACCTGTAATAGTGAAGCTAACATAATCTGAAGTCAACGACAATACGACTTCAATGCTAACTCACACTATATAATATATATACCGAGTCTGTAAAGGATACTAACACTATGGCCATTGTGTTAGTAACTGATACCTTTTTTGAAATCGATGAGTACCGGATACTAACACTATGGTTTCCGAGTCGGTACATGGTACCAAACTGATGGATATCAATTTATGCTATAGTTCACCCAAATTGAGAATTACAACAATTTCCGAACACCTGTTACTCCAGTTAAACCATACACTCTGGCCTTCATCGATATCAGTTATCACATTTCGCGGTAAGCATGACATCATTCAATTCAATATATTACAGTTAAATACTGTTTGTTGCGAAGAACTAATATATATGCAAGTATATATTAGGTGTTGCGAACCTAGTAACAAATTAGTTCAGTTGTGACCAGAAGGATAAACCAAAGGCAGCATGAACGGAAAGTATAATCTCATGTAATTCTCAATTTGGGTGAACTTACTGGCGACTCATCATTGATAGCAGCCGGTGATTACGCCATGTACGCACTCGGCATACCATAGTGGTAGAACCATGTGGACCAGTAATAGGACGGTACAACGAATGTGCATGAAATTATACTTTCCGTTCATGCTGCCTTTGGTTTATCCTTCTGGTCACAACTGAACTAATTTGTTACTAGGTTCGCAACACCTAATACATACTTGCATATATATTAGTTCTCCGCAATAAACAGTATTTAACTGTTATATATTGAATTGAATGATGTCATGCTTACCGCGAAATATGATAACTGATATCGATCAAGGCCAGAGTGTATGGATTTACTGGAGTAACAGGTGTTCAGAAATTGTTGTAATTCTCAATTTCGGTGAACTATAGCATAAATTGATATCCATCATGTTGGTACCATGTACCGACTCGGAAACCATAGTGTTAGTACCATGTACCTTTTCGGTACTACAATGTTGGTATCGGTTACTAACACAATAGCCATAGTGTTAGTATCCTTTACAGACTCGGTATATATATTATATAGAGTGAGTTAGCGTTGAAGTCGCATTTTCGTAGACTTTATATGATGTTAGCTTCACTATTATAGGTTTACATATTCGTCTAGGAGATTGTACCGTCCTATTATCCCACATTCCTCACCAAAATATATAGTGGTTAATGGGCGTAATAGCGGCTCTTGCTGATGAGCCGTCAGTAAGCACGAAACGAATGTGCATGAGATTATACTTTCCGTTCATGCTGTCTTTGGTTTATCCTTCTGGTGACAACTGAACTAATTTTTTACTAGGTTCGCAACACCTAATACATACTTGCATATATATTAGTTCTCTGCAACAAACAGTATTTATCATAAATTTTGTTTGTTCTGGTGACAAAATTTTTGCAGACGATTATTTGAGCTTTCTTTGAACTTGTTAATCCGCGTCCAATATATCAAAACACACACAAAATTTTATATTGATTTCGGATGATTTAAAAATATGCATTTTCTAATCAAATAGCTATTTTATATCTTGTATAAGAGATCTCAGTGAAATTATCATCTTATGCGTTTGTATTGAAAAAAAATATAATCAAATCGACTGTATTTCTCAAGCGTGACAATTTAATGTATTTTGAAATGTTTAGTAAATTAAATTAATACTATTTTACTAAGAACAACCTTAATAAGTAAATATTTGGCGATAAAGGCAATCTGGCCTCATATGTAAATTTAAATATAGATATAGATAAACAATTGGATTATTTAGCTGTGTATAAAGTTTACTAACAATTGAAAAACACTATTATTAGGTTAAGGCTGGTACAGAATTCGTTTATATGACTTGAAACATACTCAAAATGGAGATAGAAGTTAGATATATATATTGGAACAGGGCTATAATATCAAGATTGAGTATAAGAGAGGATGAGGATTAATTGCGGTCGAATTGTTCACTAAGAGGTTCTCCAACCTGTTTATTCCCGAGCCACACTTGTACAGCAAGTAAGAAACAAAACATTTGAAGGAAAACGACCCATCCTTCAGTTTGCCCAGCTACTCCGAATTCTAGGAAAGCAAACGCCCATTATTTTCATATTTATTTTTTATAAGAAGCAGTCGAGCAACTGTCCAGGTCTCCGATTTAAGCTGACCAGTGGAGTAATTATTTCATCTGCCGTAAACACGCTACACAACCAACAGAAATGCCCAAAATTTAAATCAAAACTGGATATCACAGCAAAGTAGCTACTACTGATCCAGTCATATTCTCTTTATATGTGTGCTAATTCACAGCAGCCAGCACGATATCCAGAACTAATCCAATAGTGCAACAGTACTTCAGCCAAGGCGTGCTGTCACTTACAGTTACTTTCAGAATCTCTAGACCGTAGTAATTATGTGAGCCCCGGGATGACGAAAACACCACCAACGTAGATAAATTACTTTTAATCAAGGTTGCGATCTTGACATAAATATCTGACCCATTATGTACATACATTTTCCAGTATGAACTAAGTATTGTACAGTGTGAAAAAGTCAGGGTGGCTCAGTGGTTAGAGCACAAGATTCCGAAGCAGACGTGCCCAGATTCGAGCCCTGTCCGCGGAAAGTACATGATGAGTTCCCAATAAGAACGAAACCTGGTCTACAGGATGAATTGCTTTTTCTACAATATGCAATTCTTAGTTTATACTGACATGTGTAAGTAATTAACGGATCGGGTGCTTATATCAAGATTGCAACCTTGATTATAATAATTGCTATTACCACCCGCGCAACCAATGTTCGTTTAAATATGTAAACGTAGTTAATATTTACAAATTCACACTCCAAAGCCAGGAATCACAAGATAGTCGTTCTTACGAAAGTCCGGTTAGATTCTCTGCTGAAATCTAATGATTCTAATTTTATTCAGGTTCTGAAGTTTAGTTTTATGAATTATAGCCTCCTTGTCATTGGTATAGATCAACTTAGGGTTTTTTGCATTCTTATAATTATAGTGTTTTTTCTTGTTGAGTCTTGTGCCTCACAGGTTCTTGGATATTTATGGAAATTTGATCCTACAAAGCGATAGCTTGTCCTTCTGGTAACAGTGTGACCGCTTATTTGAGGTATTCTCCTTTACCCGACGCCTTATATTTCCGGTTGAATACGAGTGTTGCATTTTTACTAATTAAGTTGATCTTAGCAGGATGCGCTTATGCATTTTGTTCGGTTTGTCTTCCACACAGTTCCTGTCTTGTTGGCAAAGTTGTTTTTACTAGTTTGTTTCCTTGTCCTGACTTATTAGTTGTTGATAACGGTTGATTTTATTATGTACAGTTACAACTGAGTCTGTATGGCGTCAGAATCTAATCCCCTTTGTGATCTTTTTTTCTGGTAGCCTTCTTTCTTAATTTTTCAATTTTAAAATTAGGGTCTTTACACTGGATTTCATTCTCTCTGATTGAGATATTGTTAATGTTTCGGGACATGACTTGTTCTATGATCAAGTTTTCAATCAACTCGCGCTCTTTTCACATATCGTCTTTGTCATATGCACGCCCGTCCGCTAACTGAAATAGTGTATAAATTTTTGCGATATAATAATAATAATAATAATAATAATAATAATAATAATAATAATAATACATTTATTGGCATTAAAAGGCCAACAGGCCCGACCATTGAAATAACAAATCAAAGGTAGGATATGTGTGGGTGAATGGAATTGTGACTAGCAAAGTATTTAATAGCAGGGGGGGAGGAGATGAGGAAGGGAAATGTTATCATCAACTTCATGATAGTTCAATCTGGTGAAAAAATAACAATGAAATTCCATTTTACTAGACAAGATCAATTGGAGTTTAGTCCATGAAGTGTCCGAGCATCAAAGCTGGGTAGGTTGGGTCCGGACAGATGAGTTCGAGTGTGAGATCGAAAATGATGGCAGACCGGGAGCAGACGTCGACCGACGGAGTCCTTCTTCATGGAGATTGAATTGATGAAGCGAAGTATTGACCAGGATGGAGTCGACTAGATTGAAGCAAATGTGTCGTGCAGGGATTACTGGCGTCCGTTAAATAACGAGGTTATAACTGATGGAAGACGAGGGGGAGTCGATGTCCGATGCAAACCGTTGGTGGACCGGCAGGGCTTTTGAGTTTCCGGTCTTCCGCTGTTTAAATAATCAGGACCTTTACTCTTCTTCTAATCTTTTATTTACTACCATAAACTCTCTCTTCTTCTGGTAATCATTAAACAAGTATCTGAAGCCACCATTTAAATAAGCTTCCTATCTCTTTCTACATATCCATATTTAAGAGTTATTAATATCCTGCGCCGCTGACCTTTAATTACTTCCGTTAAGCTCGTTGCATTGAGGATCAAATCAGAACTATGCTAGATACATGTGCTATATATTGATAGGTGCATTATCTTAAATTTTAATTTATCGCAAGTTCTTTGTTCTACCAGGCCAAGAGACTAATGCCAGCTCTTTGAGTTGGACAGGTCTTGAGTTTGCTAATATTTCCCTTTTACCTTTTAACTAGGATGCTACTTTGACTCTCTCTGGGTTTATTACTTGTGATTACATCTTATTTTACTTTCTTTTAATGCTCGAGTAACCAGAAATATAAGACCAATACAAAAAGTCGGTAAAAACACGGTTATTTCACTCTTCATGCCAAGCAATGTTTTTGCATAGACGAACTTGCCCTACGAACCTTACACAAATGATCAATTAATTCTTGATTTCTGTTAATTCTGATTGGAATTGCTATTTGCCGTTTCTTGATAGTTGTAAAGCAACCTTACTTTAGTAGTGATGTTTGTGGTAGAATATGACGTTTCAGATTTAATCTGCACAATAGATTGATTTCAGTACACTAAATACCTTTCCGTGTAAGTGCTAGTCAATATAAATAACAGAGTTTAATATTAGTAGAGTTATACTTTTTCAATGTGGTGCTGTTAAATATAAATTTTGGCAATTCTCTTTAATAGCTGATTAAGTATGCTATGATATGGATCGATATTTTATTTTTCCTCATCTAGCTTTTCCTTGCTACTCTGATCCCTGTTCTCTCATTACCGCCGTATCCCACAATCATTCGCCAGAAACTGAAGCAAAAAAAACTAGACTCATGTTGCTCGGGTATTGAATTCTCGTTTATTTTTCTCGAAATCACTTCCTCATTCTCACTACAAACTAGTCTAATATTTATAGCGGACGTGTTTTATTTTTCCCTCTTGCTCCATCGGCATCGTTGCAATTTCAGTATTTGCTCAACTGGTTTATTAATGGGTCTACTCCTATGGCCTTAATCCCCAGGGCAGAGTAATTCATACGTGCCCTGATCTGCATTTTCTCAATAGATACACTAGGGCCTTCGAAACCTTGATTATAGTAATTGTTATCAACACCTGCGGAACCATTGTTCGGTTAATTATATAAATGCTCACTCAAATACCACTTGCACACGTAGTGTAGTGTCTGTTCAATAATGACTGATTGGGGATGGTTTGTTGGAACTTTTGGTCTAAAAGAATGACCTATGAGCTACACCAAAGGAAAAGCAACCGAAGAAATATTACCTAATATAAAAATTAAAATTGTGTGTAGTGTGCGGCCTGGTGGCTCAATAGTTAGAGCAACAGATTCCGAAGCAGAAGTGCCCAGGTACGAGCCCTGTCCGCGGCAAATTCTGGCCAGTACATGAAGAGTTCCCAATAATGACGAAACCGGTCTATTAGATGAATTGCCTTTTCTACACCATATAATTCTTAGTTTATACTGACATATTTAAGCAATTAATGGGTCAGGTGTTCATATCAAGATCACAACTTTGATTAGGGTAATTGTTATCACCACCCGCGAAAACGATTTTCGTTTAATTATTTAAAGAAAACGCTGTTTCCTTTCTCTCTCTGTAGACTTTTCAACTGATTTTACACTGTCATAACACAAGAAGTAGGTTATTGTCAATCTATTTAAACTATAATGCATAATAAAATATTACTTGTGATGTTATCCGGCCATACATAAAATAAAGGTAGGCTTTAATGCAAGATTTCTTTCCTTTTTAACTTTGTTCAATTATCTTCAGTTATTCACTTTTGCAATGTTTAGTTTTCCCTTCGCGTTGCTACCCTATAACTAACTCTGTAGAAGCAGTAAAAACTAATAAAAAGGAAGTATGTATTAGGTTTTGCGAACCTAGTAACAAATTATTTCAGTTGTGACCAGAAGGATAAACAAAAGGCAGCATGAACAGAAAGTATGATCTCATGCACATTCGTTTCGTGCTTACTGGCGACTCATCAGTAGGAGCCGGTATTACGCCCTTTAACCGCTATATATTTGGTCAAAGAATGTGGAATTATAGGACGGTACAATCTCCTAGACGAATGTGTAAACCTGTAATAGTGAAGGTAACATCATCTAAAGTCAACGACAATGCGACTTCAATGCTAACTCACACTATATAATATATATACCAAGTCTGTAAAGGATACTAACACTATGGCTATTGTGTTAGTAACTGATACCTTTTTTTTGAAATCGATGAATAACGGATACTAACACTATGATTGCCGAGTCGGTACATGATACCAACCTGATGGATATAAATTTATGATAAAGTTCAACCGAATTGACAGAAGACAATATTAATTAGAAGTGGCTGCTACCTTTGAAAAGACCTGTAAGAGCTCAAAAGAATAGAAGACGGTGAACCCAGTCAGAAATCTAGTATAATGAGTACACCGCTCCACCCACAAAATCACAAGCAGTTTTCATTTTGCATCAACCATTGTGCGATATAATGCACATTTCCTTATGTGCTGCGTCTCGAAGTGCAGATACACAAAAACAAGCTACTGCAGGCGATCCTGAAATTGGGCCACTCGGAATGTAAGGCTATGTAAAGGAGTATAAGGAAGATCTAACACGATCGCGAATACAAAAGTACACCGATTGGATGTTGTTCAGTGCTTGATACTCCTGTCTGTTTTATCAGTAGAAGTTGCACAATTCCTTACTCACTTGTACCAACTGTTGTCCTAATAATTTAAACAATAATTGATTGCGCGGGTGGTGGTAACAATTCTTTAAATCAAGTTTGCGTGCTTGAAGTAAACACCAATCCAATTGTATTTAACCAGTCGTCGAACAACATAACAAAACTACCGCCAGCTCTGATGATGATCATGGAAGGTCGAAACGCGTCAGTGCGTTGCAGCTGGCGGTAGTTTTGTTATGTTGTTCGATGACTGGTTAAATACAATGGGATTGGTGTTTACTTCAAGAACGCAAACTTGATTTAAAGAATTGTTACCACCACCCGCGCAATCAATTATTGTTTAAATTGCATTGCCTATATATGTATATGTGGCGAAAGCTGCAAACAGTTAATGTTCGTGACTGCATAGAAATTGTGAAGCCGACATTTCCAGTCAAGATCAATGTATGCAAGACTGCTAGAGGTGAGAGCCGCATATCTAAATTTGATTTCCATGTATATTCAATGCGGTTTGATCCTCGATAGTCAGTTTGCCGTCGTACTCTGATGATGATCATGAAGGTCGAAACGCGTCAGTGCGTTGCAGCTGGCGGTAGTTTTGTTATGTTGTTCGATGACTGGTTAAATATAATGGGATTGGTGTTTACTTCAAGCACGCTAACTTGATTTAAAGAATTGTTGTCCTAATAGTTCAGTGGGGAATTTATGGTTTCATCATTCCTCAAATATATATCCTCATCAATAGGTTGACACCTATGTGTTCATTGTTCCGCTATATCTATTGATGTCAGTTTGTGCGGCAGGCCAGCTATTGCCATTTCCGTTAAGATTTAAGAAGACATAATTCATTGGAATTTCGAATAAAGTTTCGCGAGTTTGCTGTTAGTCATTCAGTAGCTGATGATCAAAACTGGATTAATGTTTCTAACGAGTTGGAATCAGCATCAAGGCTTAACAAACTTTGCATTGTATGCACATATCCATCAAATATCGATAACAACGTTATTGCCAACGAATTGCCCGATCAATCTTGTTACGAGATCGATGTCGTTACTGCCTATTTAGATGAAGTGGAAAGACTTACAGTCTTAATTGCTAGAATAGAAAAAATGTGGGTTTCAAGGGTCTTGGATGATATTAGTGCAGAGATTTGGAGAGAGGAATCTTTCCCAGCTGAATGTAAGAGTGCCAATGTGCTGTTCATCCGCTTAAACGCGTGAAATGAGCACTTTAGCCAACTTATGCAGGATCAGTTTGTTCTTCTCTGTTTCGGAGGCAGTCACTACCTTTATCCATAGCAAGATTCGTGAAGGTGGGGAGAAGATAATAACAAAACCTAGATAGGTGTTCGTCCGGAAATAGAATGATTGGGCCAATCCCATGCAGTCCACTGTACTCTCGATCGGTGCCTACTGTTATCACTCTATTAGAATAGTCTACCGCTTTCGGCTCTGTTGTGCGCAAGATTTTATATTGGTTCATGTTTAATAATTGTGTGTGGGACAAAATATTTTTTCCTAATAGGTCTGTTTTCGTGTTACTGGGAATCTTTTTGAATGTTTTGCAATAGAAACAGACGCTCGACTGGAATGTGTCATTGAATACACCTTGTTTTGTTTTTCGTCGATACAGACCTTACTAAGGTCATTTTATCACGTCGGAGTGAGGACCGGTTTTTGCGACCGACATTCTGATCTCCAATACGCTGAAGATGTTGTTCTGTTAGCAGAAAAGGAAGGCAAACTCAAAAAGTCATTATTATAATCAAGGTTGCGGTCTTGATATAAACACCTGACCCATTAATTACTTACATATGTCAGTATAAACTAAGAATTGTATAGTGTAGAAAAGGCAATTCTTAGTTTATACTGATATATGTAAGTAATGTATGTAATATCAAGACCGCAACCTTGATTATAATAATTGTTATCACCACCCGCGCAACTAATGTTCGTTTAATTATCAAAAAGTCATTGCCTGTGTTCAGGAAGTGTCCATCCGATACGTCCTGAGGCTACGTTTCTGTAAAATGGTCGTTGTTGTTTGTATTGCTTCGAAGCCTGTGTGATTTCCGAATGGCGCCCTGATACAAGTGATCAATTATTTGGCCTAACTGAAATCCTTGGTAGCATCGGATGGGTCACCTTCTGCCAACTTGCCATAGGCAGATTATACACACTCGTATTGAATCATAAGTTCCTTTCTCCTGAAACTAAGTCAAATATTGTGTTGGCCATCCTTTATGCTGCTGAATAATGGTAGGTGGCGAAATATAGCTGCCATCGCATTAGTAATGTTTTAAATAATTGTATTTTCTCGCTTTGAGTTGGTTCGTTGCCAGTTGAGCTTACAGAGGTACTTATTAATAGCGGAGATTACGAGTCATTTAGTTCCATCCAGCTACTCCTTGATATTCAATCAACGTTGTTCGTAATTGGAGGACGTTGGTTGCATTATTTGGAGCACTGTCTGAGTATGCCACTCAATAACCCTCATTGGGACGCCGAGGCAACTCCGGTTAATATCTGGAACTAAAGAAAGGATAAAAAGCAATTTCGTGATTGGTCACTATTATACACGATATCAGTTATGAATCACGCTATAACGCATTCTCAATAGCTTTGCGTCAGGTGAATTGACGGAAGTTCGTGGCAATTTATCCCCGAACAGCTAGCGGAGGGGATAATAGATTCTGCGTTAATGGCATATATTGCTCTGGGATCTTCTGTGATCGCCAGCCGGATCTCCTTTTCTGTATGCATATGTGCATATTGCTCTGAATCACAGTAACAAGCACAGCAAACGGGCAGATAGAGTCGAAAATCAGAAGAAAGAGTCGCCTAAAATATTAGGCTTTATTCATCATATAATGCAGATATACATGCTAAAAGACAAAGCAAAACATGTTAGTATACGAACGGTGTGAATATAAATGTGTGTACAAATAAACAATCATATCATTCTCCTCCACTGCGATTTGTAGCGTAGCGTCAGAGTCGGAACAAGAATGTTATAGTAACAATTCAAAGAGGATTGAGAAAACATAGTATTTAAACATTTCCACTTCGTAAGTTATAAGGATGAACACGTTGTTGTTGATTGATAAGGTTTTCGAGATTCTCTGATAGGTCACGAGCATTTGAGTTATCCGTAGATTCACCATTTGCCTTAACATTATCAATATCGGTATCGTCATTACAGGAGGTTTGTTCATCAGCAACAACCGGTTCATTTTCACAGAGTCCCATATTAGTTCCAGCTTCATTCATCAGTGCGTCGGAGCCTTTCGGGGCTAATTGACGGATAGATACTGTATCTTCTCTTCCATCAGAAAAACGAACATGCGCATAGTTAGGATTGCAATGAATTAGTTCAACTTCTTCCACAGAGGGGTCATATTTAGAAACTCTAGCATTCTTCTTGAGTAAAACTTTGCCAGGAACAGTAAGCCAGGTTGGGAGTGTGGTACCAAAAGTCGACCTTCTATTGTGTCGAAAAAGACGCTCGTGAGGGGTTTCGTTGGTAGATGTGCACAATAATGAACGGATTGAATGTAATGCGTCCAGCAGCACGCATTCCCAGTTTTCAACTGAAAGCCTTTTTGATCTGAGAGCGAGAAGGATCGATTTCCATAAGGTAACATTCATTCTTTCTACCTGTCCATTTCCTTTGGGATTATAAGGAGTCGTTCTACTCGAAGCTATACCTTTTTCCCGAAGAAAATTTTGTACCTCGGTCGACATGAAGGAAGAACCTCTGTCTGAATGAATGTACGAAGGCATCCCAAACATTGCGAATATTTGATACAGGTGAAGTATGACGGTGTGACTGCTAAGGTCAGGACAAGCAAATGCAAAGGGAAATCGAGAATATTCATCGATGACCGTCAGTAGATAACGATTACGAGTTGATGAAGGAAGAGGTCCTTTAAAATCCATAGATAACCGCTCAAACGGTTGGGTAGCTTTGATTAATTGGCCTTGAATTGCCGAAGGAAATCTGGGCTTGATTTCAGAGCACACTTCACAACTCAAGGTCATTTTTCGAATTTCATCAATAGAATATGGTAAATTACGAGATTTCACAAAGTGGAGCATACGAGAAATTCCAGGATGACAAAGAGAATCATGTATTTGTTTTAAATCCAGTCCATTTAGAAGCGCACCACAACAGGATCGACTTAGTGCATCTGCTGCTTTATTATCTTTTCCGGGTCTATAGACAACATCGAAGCTGTAAGGTGATAATTCCATTTTCCAGCGCAAAATTTTATCGTTCTTCACCCTTCCCCGATTTTGATTGCCAAAAATAAAGGAAACAGATCTTTGATCAGTGACAAGTTTGAAATGATTACCCAAAAGCAAATGCCTCCATTTTCGAATAGCTTCAACCACGGCATAGGCTCCTTTTTCAACAGCTGAGTGATGTTTTTCAGATGGCGTCAACGTCCGAGAGAAAAACGCCACGGGTCTTCCATCTTGGTTCAAAGTGGCAGCAATAGCTACGTCCGAAGCATCAGTTTCGACGACAAACGGAATATCACAACGAATAGAAGCTAGAGTTGCTACGGCTAATTCTTTTTTAAGATCATCGAAATTTTGTTTCACAGAGACGGGCAAAGGAAAAGTTCGATTATGAACGAGTGAGTGAATTTTATCGGAGAAGTTGGAGATCCACGGCGAATAATAAGCGAAAAATCCCACAATTCTTTGTTGCGATTGCACATTCGACGGTGGTGGGAGATCTTGTAAAGGCTTTAATCGGTCAGGATCAGGTTTAATTTTTCCATTCGATATTTGAAAACCAAAAAGAGTAATTTCTTTAGCTGCGAAAATGCTCTTTGATTCATTTAAGGTCAATCCTTATTTTTTAGCGGCATTAAGAAATTTGTTGAGATTTGTTTCGTGTTCAAGCGTATCTCTCCCGCAAACTGTCACATTGTCCACATAGACAAATGTATCTGTGAGATGTTCCTGTGCGATTATATGATCCATAGTTCTTTGGAAACATGAGACACCATTCGTCACTCCGAAGGGAATGCGACGGAATTGAAACAAGCGTCCACACGCTTCGAAAGCAGTAAATACCTTTTCATGTTCTTGGATAGGTATTTGGTGGTAAGCGCTTTTGAGATCCAAAGTGCTGAATATATGATATTTTGAAATGGTTTCAGCCATTTGGTCTATTTTCGGCAAAGGATAGGCGTCTAAGAGTGTGAATTTGTTGACCGTTTGGCTGTAGTCCACAACCATACGTTTCTTGTGATTCTCATTCGATATCACAAAAACTTGTGCTCTCCACGGGGATGTTGAAGGTTCGATAATGCCATCAGAAACTAATCTGTTTATTTCATCCCGGATAAATATTTCATCCATTCGATTGTACCTTCTTGATTTCGTAGCAATAGGCCTCCAGTTAGCAGTTAAATGGTGGAAATGAGGCGGGGACGTAACAGATGCAGGTTTCAGTAAACAGACGGTGAATGACGATTTATGACCACCAAGAGATATTTACACTTTTATGCAATCCAAGGAAGTCATGACCGAGGAGTACGTCAGTACAAAGATCAGAAAGTATAGATAGCTTGATATTTTGATAAACACATGATTTGTATTGAATCGACACAAAACAATGGCCTTTGGTATGACTCGAAAATGAGCTAGACGCCATGGTTATTGTTTTTTGAGAGGAGTGAATTTTCCAATTATTTTTCAAAACGAAGGCTTCTGAAACTTAACTACAGTAACTGCCTGAATCAACGAGAGCATGACAATTTATGTTATTGACTTGGTGAGGGGACACCACTTGTACCAAATTCCTAAGAAACTCCATGAAATGTGGAGCCGGCTTATCCTCCAAAAGGAGTCAGCCGCAGTAAAAAAAGCAGCTAATACAGTTGCAGATATGGTAGGATGAAGCGTCGAAACCACTGGGCGGTGATTCTTAGAGCGGCATACCTTTTGAAAATGTCCTTTGTTTCCACAACTTTTACAGAAAGCGTTTCTGGCCGGACATTTCCATCTTAAATGATAATCGTACCCACAAAAGTCACATTTTTGTTTAACAGCAGCAACAAGATTATCTGTAGATTTATCGGAGGTTGATGAAGGACTGAGTGGCTGAACCGTTGCAGTGTGTGCAGAATTCAAACAGTTTTGATATGATAACGATTGCTTTTCCGCCATTTCGAGATCACGTGCTTGATCAAAAGCCGCTTGAAAATTAAGTGAGTTGTGTTCTAAGAGACGTTGTCTGATTGAATTGGACTGATTCCATTAATGAAGGCATCGCGCAGAGCATCGTCTCGATTTTCCTCGGCCGTAGTTGGTTTGAAATTGCACTCCCTAGCTAACGATTTCAAAATCTGAACAAATTGATCCAATGTTTGTCCATTTTCTTGTTTAGTAGTCGCGAGTATATGACGAACAAAGATTTCATTTTTCGGTCTGACATAGAGATTCATTAGAGTTTTGATAGCATGATCATATGTATCACAGTCAACGATGTGTCCATATACGTTAGGAGAGACGTAGGAAATAAGAGTGTCTAATTTATCCGGATTCATGGATCCGACTGATTTCAGGAGACCACAGAATGTACGATACCAATGATTCCATTGTTTTGCTGCATCTGGTGCACCAGGTTCAACATCAAATCTTTCTGGTCTGAGTAGGCGTTCCATGATTGGGT